>CAHIKZ030003124.1:47500-139338 GCA_903632075.3 Acanthosepion pharaonis
GCCCTCATTTTTGTTGTTGTGTTGTAACCTAGAAAAGGTTACTAAATGAGGAATAACCAAAATGAAGGTTGGAAATGAAATGGTAATTTTTATAACATCAACAAAATACAATACTCGCTAGCAGCATGTAATAGGTAAACCACTGCTAGTGGTAGACTAGTTAGCATATTACCCCCCTCCCCTTACAATAGTGTCCAACGTATTTATGAGGATTGGGACATACTCATTAGTGTTCATTGTTATGGTATATAACAAATCCACAACAAAAACAAAAAAACACAGAAAACTGCAGAAAGAAATCAGCAAAAAACTGCCGATAAATACCTAGCAAACTAAAGACAAAACAGTAAACCAAAAAGAGCAGAAAAGCAAAGAAAAAAGCAGCAAATCACAACAAACCAGAAGAAACAGCAAAAAAACAAAAACAAAAAAAAAAAAAAGCATAAAGAAATCTGCAAAAAAAAAAAACATATCCAACAAACTAAAAGAAAACTAAACCAAAAAGATCAGCAAAACAACAAAAAAAAAAAAAAAACAAATAGAAAAACATATCCAGCAAAGTAAAAAAAAAACTCAAGCAAAAAGATCAGCAAAACAACAAAAAAAATAAACAAATAGAAAAAAAAAAACACCCTCCCAGCCCCAAAATAGTTATTGGTGGGGGAAGCTTCAGCGTTTCCTGTCATGCCAGTAACACCCACTTTTGTTAACATAATAAGAGGTATTACTTTTGGAGCAACTCCTTTAAATACAGATCACATGATTAAATGCCATAGAATTATACTTTTAAAATATCTGCTTTTAAGCACAACGAAAAAGGAATTCAAGTGTGAACTCGTCATTCTGTCTGGCTTAAAAGGTAAGCATTCGACCATCAGTTTTAGGTTAAGGGTAATTAGATGTTAACCTGTATTTACATTTCCATCAATTCAGAACAATTAGCAAACATGATATGAAGGCCATCAGTAGGTCAGATTGTGTTTTTTTAGTGGTTACATTGTAAATCTGACCCCAATGATCCCATGGTATCTGAAAATCTCATCAGGTGGATAATCCACCTAAATAGCTAATCTGACCTGGTTTTGAAGCTATGAAGATCAATGTATTCTTATAGGAGTTTGAGAACTTCATTTTGTTCATTCTTGTCATTCAACAGAATTAACGAAATTGAAGAAACTGATCCAATCTACAGATTTGATTTGATTTAATCCCTTGAAGCCATTAGAATGATGAAATAAATACACACACATATATATATATATATATATATATATATATATATATATATAATATATATAAATATATATATATATATTTATAAATATATATATATAAATATATATATATAAATATATATTATCAATATAATATATATATATATATATATTATATAATATATATATATAATATATATATATTTATAAATATATATATATATATATATATATATATATATTATATAATATATATATATTTATAAATATATATTATATAATATATATATATTTATAAATATATATTATATAATATATATATATATTTATATATATATATATATATTTATAAATATATATTATATAATATATATATATTTATAAATATATATTATATAATATATATATATATTTATAATATAATATATATATATTTATAAATATATATAATATATATATATTTATAAATATATATAATATAATATATTTATGAATAAAAATGACAATAGGAAAACTGGTAATTTCTGACGACAATTTTATTCCAATGTGGACTTTATCAAAGCAAAATACGAAAATGAAATTAAATGAACAAAGTAACTAATAAAAAACAAAAACAGAATGTACCTAGCAACTGGAATGTAGAGAAACGCTATTTTCATATTTATATATATATATATATATATATATATATATATATATATAATAAAAAGGCTTAAACACTAATATTCCATTTTTACATAATTTATTTCATTGGAATCGTAAATGATCCAATTCATCAGACCTACAAATTCAAAAAAGAAAACAGAAAAAACAACTCCCGACCATGGACTATTAGTGTTTAAGCCTTTTTATTATCTCCTTACTCTGTCCTGGACATTGAGTTCTACCTAGATTCTATCCTCTTGGAATTTTTATTCAAAAACTATACATGTATGTGTATGCACCTATGTATATATATATATATATATATATATATATATATATATATAAACTAGATTAAAAGCTGCCCTATTGGGTGGCATTTTAGCCAGCACCTGCAGAAAGCTCTTGATTGGGCCATCATCATAATAGATAGGTAGGGGTAGATGTGATAGGCAACAATAAACTACAGAAGAACTCAAAATTGATCGCTGCATTTAAGTATTGCCTTAATATTTTAAGCTTACCTTTTAAAAGTTCAATGATAATTCTTCTGCCACCATTTAAATTAAAGGCAATTTGATGTATGTAGGTCCTTACTATCTGTACAAACAATTATTTTTTTTTATTTCATTGGTGACTTGTTGGATTCCCCAATTAATTCCTTTTATTCTCAAATTTATTTACAAATTATAAAAATTGATATCATACCAAAAAATTGTCACAAAAAAATCACATAAAAATTTCAGGATTGCAGATCTGAATCCAACCCAGATGTTTTTAATTTGCTCACAGAGGTGGCCTGATTTCAAAATTGTATAATATGTTGGGTTATGGACTCTAGGAGTAAAGTTGAAAAAGTCTTACAGTGACACACTGTCATTTATTATATAGATATATAGCCTGTCTGAAGTTATTTTGCAAATCAAATAAGCCTCAATAACTCAAAAAGTTCTGAACTAATATTCGTCAAATTTAAACTCAGCCATTTCCACATTTAGTAAAATATTTAACTAAATTTTCTGCCATTTTTAATTTTTGAGATATTTGTAATTTACGAAAATGGACTGACTGAAGTTACTATTCAGATTAAAGTAATATTAGCTTAAGATGTCTGAAATGTAATAAAAACTATTTTTTCTTTTTGTCCATAAAATATGTTGAAATATGTGTAAAGGAAAGGACCTACCAACTACTGAAAAACAAAAAAATAACAAAGTTATTGAGTGAGGGAATGTCCAGATTGGAGATATCAAAAGAGCTTTACAGAGATTATCAAACGATAAAAAATGTTTGCTGAGAACTCGAGGCAAAGAAAAAGGCTTTAAGAAATTCCTTCATCGAGATTAATGTAAATTAAAGCGAGTTATAGCGAAACGATCATTTTTGACCAGCATTCAGATCTTTGAAAAGCCTGCAATTGAGGGAGTCAAGAAGGACAAAAGGTGTAGAATAGTTTGTGAATTGGG
Organism: Acanthosepion pharaonis; assembly: GCA_903632075.3. Classification (NCBI taxonomy): domain Eukaryota; kingdom Metazoa; phylum Mollusca; class Cephalopoda; order Sepiida; family Sepiidae; genus Acanthosepion; species Acanthosepion pharaonis. The sequence goes on from CAHIKZ030003124.1 coordinate 50,823, forward strand.
GTCTGTAAATGATCTTCTCTCGATGAAGCAAATATTTTAGAGCGTCAAAAGTGGGCCAAGAAATATATGAAAATTGACATTTCTAAAGTAATTTTCACGGACGAATCTCGAGTGACATTTGATGCACATACCTTCAGACATACCTGGGGCTAAAAGAAGCCAACAAGGAGATGGCAGTGTCATGATATGGGCTGGAATTGAGGGAGTCAACAACAAAAGGTGTGGAATACTTTGTGAATTGGGATCTGTAAAAAAATCTAGGCAACCTCCTCTGACTAAAGCAAATATTTTGAAGCATGAAAATTGAGCCAAGAAATAAATAAAAAAGTGACTTTTCTAAAGTAATTTTCATGGACGAATCTCAAGTGACATTTGCTGGATCTGATGGATGGGACAAAGGATAGATTTTATTTAATTCAGGCGTGTCTGTGATTAAAAGAATACAACAAAGAGGTGCTAGTGTTATGATATGGGCTGGAATTGTTGACCAAACAATTATTTGACCATTCAAAGTCAATGAAGGAGTTAAACTAAATAGTGTAGCTATTGTGATTTTATGAACAAGACTTTCTTTTCAAAATACAAGTCACAATTTCAAAGTGAAGTCTGTATTTATGCACGACAATGCTAATTTTCATGTATCTAAGCTTATAAATTGAATTTTTGAGCATAAAAGATTTACAGAAGAAAAGATAATGGAATGGCCATCATCAAGTCCTGATCTGAATCCAATTGAAAATTTATGGTCAATTGTGAAGACGAAATTATATGAAGGTGTCAAAACAATATAGCAGTAAATAGACCTATGGGAAGCAATTTAAACTATCATGTCAGAACCTGAACCCAAAAAAAAAATTAACAAAAAATCAATGGATAATAGATTACTGGCTGTTACTGAGAAGAAGGGTCAATATATTAAAATGTAAAAAGGACTCAAAGACTTATCATTATGTATTTGTTATTTGTTCTATTATAGGTGTTGATCAATTTTTGATGATTTTATGAATTTTTTATTGAGGTAAAAATGTGATTATTTATATTTGTTTAATAATTTCAGACAGCATTCTTTTTAGAATGCATCAAATAATTTCAATAAAACCTATTGATACTGGATAAAAGTTTTTAACTCAGGTTTGTTTTTGATATATAAATTGATTATTTAAAATTTGACAATTTTTTTCAAACCGAATTTGAATTATTGAAGTTTACATGATTTGCTTAATAACTCAAACGGTATATATATCTAAAAAAAAACATAATTTTGCCCTAAAAGTATAAAATTATGTACAAAATATATAGATTTTGGCATTAAATAACCCATAGAGGTGTTGATATGCTGCCCAAAAAAAATCAAAAAAACCAATATGACATATTTATAGTAAAATTACCCACAAGAGACATTTATAATAGAATTGCCAGCAATACATAATTATCTGCAGTTGAAGCCATAAAATGGTGTTCAGCATATGTATATTTCGGCATTGATAGAAGTTGATACGACGCTAAACAAAATCAACCAACCACCCATCATTCCCCCTATATGTCAGTGTATGCTGAACAATCTCCTCAAAGATAAAGAAAAGACTTGAAGTGACAGAAGGGGTCGATTTGGTGATTTATTATAATGTTTGATATTTTTGTTTATAATGACCTAATTCAGAACATCAATGATGACATATTTTAGCACTAAAAGTGTATATTCAAAGTAATTGATCAATACAAAATGATTTTATTCCTTTTATTTTGGAATTATAAAATTGATTATTTGGTTTTTATTAATAATTTCAGAAAAATTTTTTTAGAATACATCAAATAACTTCAATAAAACCTATTGATACTACCTAAAATTTTAAGTCAAGCTTTGTTTTGACATCTAAATTGATTGTTTAAAATTTGACAATTTTTTCTCAAAACAAATTTGAATTATTCAAGTTTATATGATTTAACTTCAGATGAAGTTTTAGTGTTTGTGCTTTTATAATTATACACGACTCTCCTGTCGAATTCGACGTATGAGGGTCAAGCAGATCAGTTCCTAGGAAACCAACAGTCCAACAACAGCATGAGATTTGATTATAGTGGGGAAGGTTTCGTGCAGGACCATCCACACTTTTTTGAAAAGGAATTATAAATTTTGGTGCTTTGTGCCACAAGGTCCCCAAACGACCCTCCACAGGTTTTGAATTCAGAGTTGTCCTTCTCCTAGACCAGTTAGCATCCAACATTATAGAACCCAGTCTGTCCTGCTATTTACCCATAGCTGGGGGGAGAAGAAGAGGATTCATACCTTTTCCAAGGGTATTAGCATTAAATGAATGTAATGGATTCGACTGAATTCGGACTTAAATCTTCGATTCCTCAATCTGAGCTGCTATCAAATAATTATATATATATATATATATATATATATATATATATATATATATATATATATAAAAGAGAGAGTTGGTGCAAGGGTCTTGTGCTCCCACCTGAATATGATATCAGGACGCCCCACTCTACTACATCTCAATTTTCATAAGGTAGTATCCATATAAAATATGGATTTTATTGTAACCTAATTATGTACAATAATGGATCATATGCAATATAGGTGAACAATTCAACTAGAAAAATTGAAAATAAATACAATGTATCTAAATACAAATTAGAGACCTGTCATAATAGATGATTCCATCTTAAATAAAATCAACAATGTTTGGGGGCCATTTTTAACATCAACTTGAAAATTTTCTTGTTAAAATTTGAATAATTTTAACACACTCAATATTATGGATTTAAAAAATAATGAATTTTACAGTGGTTTTTTTTGGGGGGATTTAGCATGAGCAAAACAAATTCATGGATTTTGGTGTAAAAAACCGAGAATGACGCCAAAATCCACAAAAATTTTCATCCTTTAGTAATAGTCATTTCTGCTTAGTTTAATTTGTAATGTATATAAATATAAGTAAAAAGAAAGCAAATGTTGACAAAATAGCAAGGGTCATAAAGCAATGCTTTCTGATATATATATATATGATGTTTTTATTGATTATCAATATTGATAAATTTATATTTTTATACAAACAAAAACAATGACAATGTAAACTCACACACAAAAATATATATTCAGATAAAAGCCAAAAAAGAAAAAATATTTCTAAAATTTCTAAAATGTAAACTTTAAGTGTTTTTCAAGAACAAAAGTAGTTTCAAAACAATGACATTCTTTTAGAATATTCACCCCCCCCCCCACCGTACAAAGCATTTTCAAAGATGAACTTTTCTTTGATTTTTGTTTGTTATTTGGCAGACACAATGAAGATCAAAGTCTATACAGAAGTGATGACAAGCTTTATAATCATTGCTCCATGATAGTTTAGTAGTCTGGTAGAAGGCTACAACAGAGGAGCACTAATGAGGTACAAGCTTATTTCCTACTCTATCAACAGTTTGAAAGATGATAAATGTCTCCTTGCAATGGACTGCGAGATGTTCTCACTAACCATTGTGCTATTTTATGTTTTTTTATTTGTAAAGGGATCATTTTTTCAAGATTTTTATTTATTTTTTTTTTACAAATATTCATCTAATACAAGATCCGAGAGCCACTCAAGGTAGAGTGTTATTGTGTGGAGTTGTATTAGCATAAAAAGGGGCAAGAAGTGAAGTTCTTGGGGACTATTCAGGAAAGGTAACAACTAATTCTAGACTTGAAGAGGTTAAGATTTAATTAGTGAATAAAATTTCAGGTAGAGACATTAGAAGTATAGAGTTAAAGTAGACTTTAGAAAGAACTGTAAACTAAATCCTGAACAGGAAACAAGGGATAAACCTCTACTCCTGTTCAAAGTCATTGGGAGGAGTGTGAACTAAATGATCGGTGAACCTTTCTACTCCAATTGAGGAAAAATAACATTTAAGAGATTAGGTGGAGACATTAGAAGTATAGTTTTAAAGTAGACTTTAGAAGGAACCGGAAACTAAATCCTAAACACGGAACAAGGCAAAAGCCTCTAGTTCTGTACAAAAACTGGGGAGGAGTGTGAACTGGGTGATAGGCAAACCTATTTACTCCTATTAAATGAATTTATAAAAAAAAAAACTTTGTAAGCCACTAGGATGCTAGGGGTTACTTGGAGCGAAAGAGAATGAAAAGACCATAGAAGTAACCAGAAACCCAATCCTAACCAGAAAACCAGTGACAAAACCTCCACTTCTATTCAAAAACCAGGGAGGAGTAAGACCTGGGCGATAGCCGAATATTATCAATTCCCAACAAGGAAAAATAAGTAGTAACAGAGTTTAGGCTGAGCTGTATAGAGTTGATGTAGACTTTAGAAGGAACTGGAAACCCAATCCTAAACAGGAAACAGGGTTTGAACATCTACTCCTGTTCAAAAGACTGGGGAGGAGTGTGAACTGGGTGATAGGCAAACCTATCTACTCCAATTGAGGAAAAAATAACATTTAAGAGTTTAGGTGATGATGTTAGAAGGATATAGGTAAAGGAACCGTAAACCTAATGCTAAACAAGAAACAAGGGATAAACCTCTACTCCTGTTCAAAAGACCGGCCAGGAGTGTGAACTAAATGATAGGCAAACCTATCTAATCCAATTGAGGAAAAATAACATTTAAGAGATTAAGTGGAGACGTTGGAAGTATAGTTTTAAATTAGACTTTAGAAGGAACTGGAAACCAAATCCTAAACACGGAACAAGGCATAAGCCTCTAGTCCTGTACAAAAACTGGGTAGGAGTGTGAACTGGGTGATAGGCAAACCTATTTACTCCTATTAAATTTATTTATAAAAAGAGATTTGTAAGCCATATTCTAAATGAAAATTGACTCATATCCTGTAAATAAATATATATATTCAATAAAATAAATATTCACTGGACTTTTTATTTCCACTGGCTGTTGGTGTATTGACTTTAATGCAAAAACTAACATAAACGAGCCCCCCCTCACCTATTTATGCCTTCATTGCCATATCCCAAAGTAAATAACAAATATTACACAATATAAATTTCAAAATGAGGTAAAGTTCTTTTATCAAAATAATTACTTGTTTATAATAATAATTAACACAGCTACCATAATTTATCTTTCACAGCAGACAAAAGTCAAAAATGAAACTTGCTGGGTCGGGGGTGAACTGGGTGATAGGCAAACCTATTTACTTCTATTAAATTTATTTTAAAAATTTTCTTTGTAAGCCATATATTCTAAATGAAAAATGAACTCATATACTAATAAATATAAATATATATATATATATATATATATATATATATATATTCAATAAAATGTTCAATGGACTTATTTCATTGGCTGATTCCAGAGTTGTTTCCCATGATACCATTCATAAGGACAAGAGAATTTATTGAATCATTACTGGATATATTTATATTATATGTAATAAATGCTAATCAGGGTATATTAAAAAAATGATGAAATTTAAATATTCAGTTTTATATTATGTAAGCAATGCAAATATATATTTATATATATATATATATATATATATATATAAGTGAACATTGAAGAAACACTGAAGAGGCAACATGTTGTTTTCTGCTAACAAAAAAAGGCCATGAATGCTGGATATTTCAAATTGAGCTATTTATATATATAAATTTTGGTGCATTGTGTGTAATCTATTGTGGTCATTTGTACAGGAGTGACTTGTTTGATTATTTATTTATTTGTTTGGGTTAAATAGCTGAGGAAAATCCAGCATTTGTGGCCTGACGATTGCATCTAGCATGAAACAGCCTGTCACCTCTGAGTGTTGACTTCAATGTTCACTTTTATATTTATATTTACATATGCTCTATCTCTGATATTGAGCACTTTATCCTATAAATATAGCCAAAACCTTAAAACTATATAAATCATATATATATATATATATATATATATATATATATATATATATATATATATATAAATATATCTTTTTATTTTGTGTGTGATTGTGTATGTTGTTTATATATTGGATCGGATTTCCACATTTTTCAATGGATTTCAACAAAACTTCACAGGACTACGTAAAAAAATTACCTTGTGGTGGTTCTGACAGCGCCAAAAATTGGAAAAACAATTGTTTTTGTACAAAATCAATTTGAAAATATGATTAATCACGAGAATTTAAGGGGGACAACTCATATCAAGTTATACTTATTATAAAATGCAGGTTGTTTGTGTCTGTGTGTGTGTGTGTTCGTTTATACATGGGATCGGATTTCCTACATTTTTCAACCGGTTTCAACAAAACTTCACTTTTTTTGGCAGGTAATGTTTCTTATTGTCTTGCACACTTTTTTCTTTATTTTTACATTCAGAATGCTTTAAAACTTCCATTTACAAGACAATTGTTTATAATAAAATTTTATTCAATCGATAGACTCATAACGATTGAAAACAATGTTTTGTTTGAGTTTGGGTTTGACCAATTCGTAAAAAAAAAAAAAACAAAAAAACAAAAAAAAAATCTAATTAAGACATGCGTGTCCGTCAACCTTAAACAATAATCTTTGTCAATTCTATTTTTTCAGTCTTTATGATGGTCGATACTTGATCTATCTCTTACTGTTACATCCCCAGGCAACGCAATTTACTTTAGTATATATATATATATATATATATATATATAATTTCACTCGAAGCAAGGCTGTAATTCAACTAAGACACGTGGACATATCAAGAACGAAAAGATTTTAGTGAGAAGAAAAGACAGTAAAAGAATATGTTTCAGTAAGACAGAAGATGGCAATTAATGTTGGTTTTAAATTTTTGCAGATTGTAGATGGCAGGGGAGCAAGAAATTCTCAGGTGAGAGAAGGAACTATTAGAATAGAACTTACAGTTACCTCTGGCTATTTCAACAATGAAATAACAAAATCTAGTTGTCAATCTAATTCTATGCTTAAATTCATGCAATTCTGATAACCAAGAAAAAGAGCCGACTAGAACAATTGCCATGAAAATATTCATAGAAAAGATAGTGGGAAGGCCACGTCTTGGTGGCAGAACCTGATTGATGTCAAGATACCAGATCAGAACTGATAACATTTACAAACCTTTCTTTGGATTTTGCCAAGACTCTCAAGACATAAAGAGTGTGATGGATAAATTCTCGCCTAAATTACAGACAAATGAAAATAACACGGACATCTGATTTTAGCATATAAAGGGTGTTCCAATAACTTGGACAGATTTTAAATGTGAATTTAAAGTTTAAGCATCAAATGATTTTTTTCTTTTTCTTTCAGATTAACCAGATGCGTGTAGAAGAAGTAGTCAACAAAAAGTGGGGACTGGGAAGCTGATATCCAAATATGACAACAGTACTCCATTTTCAACCTCGTTTGGCTCTTCTAAAAGTAGAGGATTGCATGAGGAGTCAGGTACTTACTGGAGCGGTACAGGGAGCTGATCGTTTTACATGCATCTTTACCAATAGATCGTATATAGGAATTACACTTGAACTCGGGTGTGAGTTTGAGGCCCAATATTTGTTCAAGGCCCTGGGCCTCCTCGAGGGGACATATATTCATTATGACTGGCAGTACTGGATCTGATCAGCAGTGATAGAGTTTTATTACTTAAATGTTATTTTTAGGTGATGCTTGTATTTGAGTAAACACAATTTATTAAACAGTATTTATTTTTGGTTACTGTCCTGAACATTTAAAAAATCTTATTAAAAAAATATGCAGTCTCCAGCAGGATTCGAACCTGCATTCCCCTAGGTAATAAAAATCTGTCAGATTAATAAATAAAAAATCCATTCCTTTCTTTAGAAATTGCTTTGTCAGATAAATTTATTTTGAGAGTCAGAGAAAGATTGGTGTTTAAAGGCACTAATCAGACTTTGCTTGGTCATTGACATGCACTAAAGCCAAGGGATCAAAGCACTGCCCCAACACTGAAATTTTTTTTCCTTTTGATATGAATTAAATTTAAACAAGAGAATGATTCCTACGGCACTTGGATAAGTATATTTCATTTTGATCAAAGGGGGTCGATGGGGACACAAAGCCCCTGCTCAATTTTTTTTTTCCTTTGATATAAATTAAATTTGAACAAGGGAATGACTCCTATCCAAAATATAGTAGGAGAAAGCCAGAAGATGGAGGTCACATCAGCAAAATCAAAATGCGACAATATGGATGTCAAGTTGAGCAAGAAATCACCAATCTGTTTGTAGTGCCTTACAATGCATATTTGACAATTCAACTGTCATATCAATGTTGAAATCGGCTCATCAATTCATTCAATCAAGTATTGCATCAAATACATATAAAAAAGGTCAGATCAAGCTGTTTTTGCAAAAAATAATAAAAAAAAAAAAACCCAAAAAAACACTTAAATTTTATTTTCCCTTTGACTTAAATTTGCACAAGTGAATGACTCCATTCCAAAATATAGTTGGAGAAAGCCAGAAGATGGAGGACACGTCGGCAAGATAATTGAGTAATATCGAAATGCATTATTTTTCCCCACAAATTATAACAATGATTTAAAATCAATTATCATTTTCTTATGAAAAAAATGTGACACGCAGCAAGGCATAGGGTGATTAGACTAGTGTATAATATAATATTATATATATATATATATATATATATATATATTCTGAAAAGTCTTCTATTAATGCAAAAGTTATTCTCAAATATACCATCAGCACAATATTATGAAGAATTGTAAGAATTGTATTTTGGATTGTAAGAATACTTCTTTTATTTCATGTATCTGCCACTGTTATGATGTTGATTTGGCGTTAGTAGAGACAAACGCCAAATAACACGTAACAATAAAAAGGGTTTTAATATAAAAAATATACTGAAGGTCAAAAAAGGTCAAAAATATACTGAAGGCCAAAAATATACTGAAGGTCAAAAGTTTGGGACCACCATCTGAATTCAGAAGTGTCACCTAAAAATTGGAGGTTGTTTATTTATTTCAAAACTTTTTTTTTAATCAGTATCACCTCATACAAGGTAGCAAAGCCACTAAGACACACTTGGTGTGGAAGAATTAGGAACAGAAGTGTTATGATGTTGATTTGGGGTTAGTAGAGACAAACGCCAAATAACACGTAACAATAAAAAGGGTTTTAATAGGTTGGTAAAAAGGTACAGAAATCGCCTGAGTAGTCAATAACTAGCTCAGCTAAGAACTTCTCTGTCTATCTGTCTTCCCCATGTCAACTGACATGCCACTATTTAAAGTCTTTGTTCACAGACAAGTTCATCTTCAAGAGGGGTGGTAGGTTTCTGACACAACAGTCACATTAACAGATTCTTGGGATATAACAATGATTTTTCCAGATACAAGTCCTACTATTTAACCCATAGCTGGGAGTAAAGCGATACATTCATAACTTTCCAAGGGTCTTTGCACATAAGTAGATATAATGAACTTAACTAGAATTTGAACTCAGCTCTCTGATTTCTCATTCCAAGCTGCTATTCATTACATCGCCTGCACATCTGCAATGAATATGATATCGGTTAATATAAATAAAGTGTTTGTGCATAAGCCAAGCAACCAGTTGGCTTGGCTAGTCAAATATTACCATGTTCGGACATGTAGGTCACATTGACAGGCTTAGAAATGAATTGTTTTGACAAGTCACTGTTGTTTGCCTTTAGAGAGAAACAAGTTTCAACCAGCAATTGACAACATTTCTCAGCTGGTTTGAGATTAAGCATTTTTATTATGCTTCACATATTTTTGGGGGTTAGCATTTTCATCTTGTTTTTAATACAACATTGTAAGCCATATACCTTTTTGTCTTACTGTATAATCAAATTTTGAGACTGTATTTTTATTATTTCAAACATTTCTGGATTAGTATTGTACATTGTTTGCAAAATAGTTTTGCCGATTGTTTGTAGCCTTTCTTAGGCGTATTGTGCATCTCTGGTGGTTCATTGTCCATTGTTTTGACAGCATTTTAAAATGAGGCTGGAACTAAGATAAAATTGCATGATGGGAAATTTATCAGGTGAAATGAGTGGACAGTATTCTTGTGTTATAAAAATTGTTATACAAAAGTCAAATATTTTACAAATGAAACAAAAATATTTTAAATAAAAAATGGAAAACAATATGTAAATATAAAAATATATTATAAAATAAAAAATATTCTTTATAAATATGGAGCGGAAGGAGTACTTTTGGTTGCAGAGAGAGAGAGAGAGAGAGGAAGGAAGGAGTACATTTGGTTGCTGAGAGAGAGAGAGGAAGGAAGGAGTACATTTGGTTGCTGAGAGAGGAAGGAGGGAGTACTTATGGTTACAGAGAGAGAAAGAAAGGAAGGAGTACTTTCAGTCACAGAGAGAGAAAGAAGTACTTTTTTAGAGAGAGCATGAGAAAGAGAGAGAAAATATTTTATTCAGAAAAAAATATGTGAATTTTTCCATTTTAGAGAGAAAAATCAAACAAATTTTTCTTTTTGGAATTTAAAAAAATTGTTTCATAGTTTTTTGTTTTTCATCTCTTGCAATTTTCAGATTTGCAGAGAGAGAAAAGAAGCTGTTTTTTAGATAAAAGGAGATTTTGCCATCACAAAAGAGAAACAGAGAAAGAGATTTTTATAATTTTCAGGAAGGGAAAGGCAAACTTATTTGAGTCAGAGATAGAAAAGAGAAGGATAAATATAGTAATATAAGAAAGATATCCAAATAAGATTCCAGAATCAAATTTTTAAAGATTTTTAATTTTAAATAAATTCAAAGAGATAAAAAAAATATAAATAGAGTAAGTAAGAATGAGAGAAAGGATTCTTTGATTTAAGGATAGAGAAAGAGAAGGAGTAAACTTTTTTTTAGAGAGAGAAAAGACAAGGAGTACTTTTTTTTTCTGAGAGAGAAAGAGAGCAAGGAGTACTTTTGATCGCAGAGAGAGAAATGGAGCAAAGAGTATTTTTGGTCACAGAGAGAGAAAGGAATGAACAAAGGCAGGAGTACTTTTGGTTGCAGAGAGAGAAACAAAGGAAGGAAGGAGTACTTTCAGTCACAGAGAGTGTAAGGTATACATCTTGATTATACCATTATTTTCTCTTCAACTGACATTTAATATCCATTTTAACCGTTACCTTTAACGAAGGTTGGTCATTACCCAGATCCACAGGCTTCACTCACTAAAAGACATTTTTAACCATTGATCTTAGAAAGTGGTTGTATACAACTGACACTAGATATTTTCTGAACAGATTTGATGCCATGCATGGCATTCATATGAAAGTCTCAATCTGATGAGGCTATTTAAGAACTTGAGTTTTCACGTTAATGTTTTGGTTTTGTAGCAACTTGTGGTATTGGGTGAAACTACCTCTAATTCAATTTGTGACAAAAAAGCTGCACACAATGACAAAAGAAGTGGACACACCAAAATACAAAGAACAGGTGTAAATGTCGACAGAGTGTGACTGTGGACCTAGATCAAAAATTAAGTGTGGAACTGACAGTTTTACTTTAAAATAAAGCATATACATTTACTGTTTCTATAAGACAATTCGTATATTTTTTTTCATTGACCAATTATGAGGTCCCCCCCCCTCAAAAAAAGAGCAAAAGTTGTCCATGGGTAAAAGAAGGTTGAGAATCATTATGTGGAAGATAAATTTTGCTGCACCCTGTATATAAAAAGCAGGTTTTTTCTGCAATAAGCAATGTTAAAAACAATCACTACTAGAATTCTTGAAAGAAGATTTAACAGTATGCCTGTCCAAAATTCAACTTTGCAAAGAAGATATTCAAAAAGATAATTCAAGCTCAGACATCTCATTAAATGTTAAATCATAATAAAGAGGAAAATAACTGACATGTTCAATGATGTCAAAATGGCAGCCGATGTCCAAAATGACCTTTAGTATGTTGTTAAGTGGTACAAAAGATTGCTTGTTAATTTTAATACCCGCAAAACTAAACTGCTCACCATTAATCATTTGTGAGAGCCTTCTCTACCTTCCATCAGCATGGAAGAGACTAACCTCTAGGAAAGTCACTTGTACCTTCTCAGGCTAACGTTCTTGACTGACATGAAGTGAAAGACTATATTGAATCCATTGCTAGGTCAGCTGCTAAGAAAGTCATGTGAGACAATTTTTCTCTCCAGAATCTATTCTACATAATAATAAGTATACCTACCATTCATTCTTGCTTAGAATATTACTTCCACATATGGTCATGTGCTCCTGCTATTTATCTAGAGATCCTTGATAAAATCCAAAAAAAGAATTAGCAATATTATTTGTCTTGACATGGCATCTCGTCTTCAGTCACTTTCCCACTGCCATAATGTAGCTTCCCTGGGCCTTTTCTAAAAATACTTCCATGGCAATTATTTAGATGAACTCTTCTCTATGTTACCAAGACTTTTTGAATTTAAGTAGAGTACTAGACTGGCATCGAGATCTCATCAATTTAGAATTGAGTTAGCTAGATGTAACCATAAATTCTATTATGCTTTCTCTTTTAGAACTTTTTTTTTTTTTCTCATTAATCTGTAAAAAATTTAAAGAACAATTGTTATCTTCTGTCTTATTTTTATTGCTTCTCCTTAATAGAAGTTTTTCCATTTTCCATCAGCCAACTTTAATCTGTGGCTAAAATTTAATGTTTAAATGTCAATTGTTATCTTCTGTCTTATTCTTTTATTGTCTTCTCTCCTTAATAGAAGTTTTTCTCATATTCTCCAACACTCAGTAACCCCTTGTATCTTAGTGGCTATATTCCCTTTGATCTTCAAAAGTTTAAATGCAATACCAATTGTTATTTTCTGTCTTCTTAATTCTTGTTCTTTTATTGTCTTCTCTCCTTAATAGTAGTTTTTCTCATATTCTCTAACACTCAGTAACCTTGCGTCCTAGTGGCTTTATTGCTTTTTTCAAAAAAAAAAAATTTAAATGCAATGTCAATCATTATCTTCTGTCTTCTTAATTCTTGTCTTTTATTGTCCTCTCTCCTTAATAGTAGTTTTTCTCATATATTGTAACATTCAGCGACCCTTGCATCTTAGTGGCTTTATTGCCTTGCTTGTAGTGATATGATTAAAACAAAAATGCTATGTCAATCACCATCTTCTGCCTTCTATTTACAGTTCTCCTGAGCACTCTTCTTCTTGCTACTTAGAAATGTTCCTATTTTTTTTGCATTTTAGTGGCTTTATTGCCTTGCATGGGATGATCTCAGTTTAAAAAAAAAAGAAAAAAAGTTTAACAATAGGTTCAGGTATGCCATGAGAGAGGAAAAGGTTGAAAAACATTGCTTTACAAATGCCTATTTTTACTTCTTGCCTTTAAATATTTCTTGAAAAGATCAAATTCCACAATCTCAAGTTACAACTCTAATATGACACAAATTAACTGATCGCTGTGTTTGATAGCAATCAAAACATGAAATATCTATACAGTTACTCATCACTTAACGAACAGGTTCTTTTCCAACAACCTAGTCATTAAGTGAGGTGGCCGCTAAGTGAGAAGTTGTACTTGACCTATGTGAATAATGGTAATAATAGCCATTTCCCTACGAGGAAACATTTGATATTCATTGACCAGTGCTGCTTTTGGTTGAAATTTATAAAATCTTATCCTGGGTATGACGATAAACTACATCTGTGTCCTGGGTAAGACAATAAACTATGTCCAACAGGAAGACTTTTGATCAGGAGGTTTTGAGCAGCGTTGAACCACCTCTTAATTGCTGGTGTTCCCAAGTCCACCCTGATCTGGGGTGGTAGCACCAGTCAGGTTGGTTGGTTGGGTTTTATGGTATATCAACCACTGTGGGTCATTTAATGCCAAATTAAGGTATATATATATATATATATATATATATATATACACACACACACACATACATATATATTATATACCTATACATATATTAAATATACAGCACTATTAAACATATATATGGTAAGATTTTATAAATTTCATATATATATATATATATACATACAGTACTATTAAACATATATACCATGTTTGAAGTTGTGTTGAATATCAATAGTTTGATTACTGTATATGCTTGAGTATAGTGCAAGTTATTAAGTTTTTTGGTTTTTACGATCATTCTTTGTTAAAAAAAAAAAAAGTCTTGGTATGCATTATACACAGATAATATTTTTGAACAGGTTAAAAATCCTCATTTATATAAGGTATTTGTTGATTTTAAGTGGCATACATAGTGGATGATGTAACAATAAAAGGGAAGTAACTTAGGTTATGTAGGAGGCAGGCCTCGGTTAAAGGAGCTACCATAGTCAGGCTTGAATGAAAACAAATGTATGGTATCTAAATCTTTGTATCAGATATTTTACAGTGTTTTTTCTCACCATTTTGGGGCAGCTTTGTATTTTAAAAAAATAGAGACCATTTTTTTGCTATAAAATATGTCCAGGATGAGGCCCAGTACTGCAATGTTTTGACTATGGTAAGCCTACTAGCATTGCTCAGATACTGGGGTCACATTATTGACAATGATATTCACCCTGTACAAATCACAAGAGCCACTCAAGGTAGAATGGTGATAATACCATCAAGATGCAAGGGTTCACTGAAAGTGAAAGAGATGTAAAAGACTTTAGAAGCAACTGGAGACCCAATCCTAAACAGGAAACAGGGGATAAACTTCTATTCCTGTTCAAAGGAAGGCAAATTTACCCTATCAAGACAAAGATGAATGACTATATATTTAAACAGACCAACCTCATAGGATGAAAAGACAGAGAGTATGAATGCAAGGCCTGGTACATTCGTACAGTCACTGACTATCCATTGCAGCATCAATTTCTTTTTAGCAACAATAACATCAACACAATAAAATCTCTATTGATTGATTATCATATATATATTATATTTATACATATATATATATATATATATATATATAAAGAAATGGACAAAGTCCGACAATTTATTAAAGACATTTTTATGTTTAACATTCTTTTTATAGATACAAGTATTTTAGTAAATGCTCTGTTTATAATAAACAGTATTAAATAACGTTTACCGGCCTGAATGTCCGAGAAATTTTCATAGAAAATATTCGTCCTTTGACAGGATTCGAACCTGCATCCTATACAGAACCGTCATTTAGCTTGATGTGCCTAACCTCTTGGCCACAAAGGATCATTCGGTTGGCAAGGTCGAATTTACTGCTTATAAACTTCAATCTTCCATGAATCTCGTACATTCATAACTGCTCATGGCATATCAAATGTAAACAAATGACATCATACATTAAGAAATGGACAAAGTCCGACAATTTATTAAAGACATTTTTATATTTAACATTCTTTAAAAGAATGTTAAACATAAAAATGTTTTTAATAAATCTGTTGGACTTTGTCCATTTCTTAATGTATACATACATATATAACAGACGTAACTACCATTCCTTGGTTGGACTCAAACCTAACCTGCCTGCCTGCCAAGGAGTGTTGCTCCTCTTTGTCATATTTGTGTAAAAGGAGAGAGCTATGGGAGAAAGAGTTATTCTACCATTTCTATTTCCCCCATTATGAGCATTATTATATCCATGAATTAATAACACAATAGTTCAAGGACAGAACAAAATGTCTAAAAGGAAAAAGAGTGACAAACATGCTTTGTTCTTAGAGAGACTTTTATACTACTAAGATAAACAAAAAAGTATAACAAACATCCTTCAATTAATGTGCTTTTGATTAGTGCACTGATTTATATACCAAAATCTGATTAGTGCATACATAGTACTCAATTAGTGCGGTAAAATATTCAGTTTAACCATAGTAATTAAAAATTATTTTTTTATAGTTACTGATGTACACATTAGCCACACTAAAGCCTGAGTATATATATATATATATATATATATATATATGTCTCCTATGCAGAGAATAATATATCACATATATCTACATAGCAAAGTAGAGTGTAAGAAGAAACAAAAAGTAAGGGTCTGACAAAACATGGAGATACTCCTGTATCTGGAGAAGCCATGTTTAGGACTCCAGATTCAAATGGTCCAGATTCATCTATAACCCAGGCAAGGACATATCCCACAAACAGGAAACAGCAAGTTTTGGATTTTTCCCAAATTGAGGACTGTGAGCTGCAGTTTCATTCTATATCTGGGAAAGATATATTCCCAAAGGGAAATGGTACCATGGACTTGTAAGCTGCTGGGGAAGGCAGAATTAGCCTTTGCCCGAGCCATGGGGGCCCAGAGCTATAAAAAGCAACCATAGGGTTTACCTGCCGAAAACAAACAGAAATTGACTGCTGCTTTTGTCACTGTATCCATTGATGTCATTCACTGGCCATTACATAACCTATGTGACTATCTCAATGAAAGGGAGACAATCACTGTTTGTATTGCCACACTTGATGACACTCACTGAAGCTTCTGATATGGGAGCAGCGAATAAAGAAAGACAAATGACAGCAAGTCTTCAACAGCAGCAGCTGTAACAAAAGAGAACACGGTCAAGCCTAGCAAACAGCAGCACTCATCAGCAGGCAGGTTAGGTTTAAAGCTCCAAGTTCTCTACAGAGAATTGTCACACATGGTCATAGCTTAGTAGATTAAAGAATTGGCACAAAAATTTGGTGACATAGAAATTCTACTCAGTAGAAATAGTGCAAGCATTAACTGAGCAGTACTAAAACTAAGAAGTAGATGAGATATCCCTAGTAATTGTGAGTTCAATCTCTGGGCCAGGCAGTGTGTATTTGGACTCAGTACAAACAGGGTGAGCAATAACTGAGCAATACTAAAAAAAATAAAACTGAACAAAATGTCCATAGACATGGGCAGTGGAATGTGAATAGACTACCCCATAGATTAAATAAAGGGTTCAGTTCAGAATAACACAATCACAAAGAACTGTACCAAATAACAGAAACCACATCACTTGAGGACTTCCAAGAGCAGCAACAACTAAAGTGGATGGCACATGTAAATCGAAGAAAAAATAAGGACTTAAGATGTTAAGAGCCTTTTCCGGTTAATGATAAAAATAGTTTTGAGTGAATGAAGCTTGTAGGTTTTAGTGAGGACCATCGCTACAGAATCACAAAGAACTGTACCAAATAACAGAAACCACATCTTTTGAGGACTTCCAAAAGCAGTAACAACTAAAATGGATCTCACATACAACTTGAAGAGAGAATAAGAACATAATGAAGACTGTGGAAATGGGTGAATAAAATAAGAACTAGATGATACCCTGAGAGGATTCAGTTCAGAATTCCCTGTAGGTTATTCAGATCGATATACTGGGTGTAACAGCAAAATTGTTCATTTGTTAGATTAAACTCTGAACTGTTGTATCTTGGAAATGATTAAAGATTATATGGTGGTTGCCAACTCGTTTCTGAGTACGGCCATTACTACATATCTTTTTGGAGAATATCTACAGATGTGCTGAACAAATGTGGCTCTTTAGCCCAGCAAGAGACCTACATACTCTGACTCAAACAGATCACTTAAGAACCCCAGCAGTGGGTGGTACATCATCATGCAATTTAAAATGTTGCATGAAACCGCTTCTGGACCCACATGTTTTATGTCTTACCGTAAATATCACATTTCAGTTGCTGAACATCTACATTTTTATCGTTTATATATATATATATATATATATATATATATATATATATATATACACACACACACACACACACCGGGTGTAAGAGCAAAATTGTCCAATTATTAGATTAAGATTTGAATCGTATCTTAAAAATGATTAAAGATATCTTACTGGAATTCTCTAAGGTTTTTATAACACTATTGGACTCTACTTTGTATAATTACTCTCCAAGCTTAACAAAAGAATTGTGATGAAATCAGTCATAAGCCAAAATGACATGTTCATCATTAATTAATCATAGATCGGAAGCTCATGAAGGATTGAAATAAAGTTCAAATATATAATTCCAGGATCCTTTTTCAACTTATTCAAGATGATCTTTGCCCTCTCTAACTTTCTGTCCTGGAATAACAAGGAGCCTCACAGGTTTCACTTCATTTTCAAGCCTTTTTTCACTGCTGTTTGAAACTCCTCATGTACCAAACATCTTCTGGATTGAATTTGATCTTTTCTAATTGTTCTGTTTAGCTCTAAGTTGAAATGATGATCCCTCTTCCTGTTGTGACCTTCTGAACCAGTTTTCTCTACTGACCCCTCTTTTTAAACTTATTCACTGTTCTCTCAATAGTTCTTGAATGGACTTTGAAGATGGAAACCAGAATATGAATGTTGGTACCATTACTGAAAGCCTGGATAATCTTTTTCCTCTCAGTATTGCTCATTTGGGAAGACAGTGAAGCTAACATAAAATGATTTTTACTTGTTCTCTTTCTAGCTTGTCGGATTTCCCCTCCTAATTTTTGAAACTGCTCCTAGGGAACGCTCTCTGGACTATAAATACTATGCAATATTTTTTTCTCACTCTCTTCAATATATAAATCTCTTGCAGAAAATGTGTTCCTTTTGGGAAATGCATCAACTAACCACATATACAGAACACATGTATGTGCAAACACTTGCCCACTTCAAATACTTTGAACACAAACAGTTTTCACATTCTTTTCTTACATACATCATTGTCAATTGTAACCCTTTATTGTTAATACATTATTATTTGTTTGTAAATATATATTGGTTGTTGTCATTTCTTTTCATTTCTTCATGTAGACTCAGATCCCGTGTCCTCCATGTTTGTTGTGGGTATTTCAGGAGAAAGTGTGTTATTCTCAATTTCAAACACTGATGTTACTAATGACGGCTACAAGTTGAGACTGGCATATACGTCTGGAACAAGCTGAATAACTCAAAGGGTTTTTCAGTGATTCTTGCAACAAATTCTGTCAAGATGGCTAAATATCTTATCTTAAATCCTGGAAAAAAGAAACTCAATTCGTTTAGTGTTTTTTTTTTTTAGATATTAAACATTTTGTAGTTATGTTTTGCTGTTACATGACTTGGATGATTTTGCTGTTACGCTTGGTGTATGTATATATATATATATATATATATATATACATACATACATATATATATATATCACAATGAAATTGATCATAAATGAAAGTGATATATTCATCATTAATTAATCATAGCTAAGGATCGGAAACTCGTGAAGGATTTAAATAAAGTTCAGATATATATATATTATTCCAGGATCATTTTTCCAACTTATTCAAGATAATCCTTTTCCACTCTAACCTTCTAACTTTCTGTTCACAAATAAATTATTTATGAAATATTTATTTTTAGAAAATCTTGGTAAATTTTTTTTTTTTTTTTTTTTACATATGTTACCAGCATTTAAGTTTGTATGAAAATTCTAGAAATTAAAATTTCAGGATGATCATATTTATATTAATTAAATTGCTTAGAGAATGTAAATCATCAATTTGTTTTGTCAAACAGAAACACAATCTACTGAATATTGGCTCTGAATCATAAAATAAAAAATGCAATGAAACTATGACATTATTTAATTAGAAGCGCTTTTGTTTTATAAATAATATATATATATATATATATATATATATATATAGGACAAAACACTATTGTCTTAAAACATTTTTTTAATGAATAATGAATTTTTACAGGAATTGTTTACATTTTTTAAATTAGAAAAAATTATTAAGTTTTAAATCTTTTAAAATTCTATTGTAGTTTTTAGTTTTGATGGTGATATTAGGTGAAAACTATATTTACTAATCATAAATGTAAAAGCTTAATACAATTCAACAATTCCCAACATTTTAAAAATAATTTTGAATTCTTTTTGTTAGTGTATAAATGTGGCAATTTTGTAAGTATGAGCGACCATACATGAAATTATCAGAAAATGAGAGTGATGTCTACATAACCTGCTCCAACTACAACTACGGTTCAACTCTTTGACTGTTCAAAACACCCCAAGCATCTTTTATGGACCCATGCTCCACACTAGAGTAAGGTGGGGGTTTTCAGTCTTTTCCCCAAGTTACCTAATTAATTAAACCAATTCTAACAAGGTTTTTTCATTTAGAATTTTCTTGCGAGGTATATGATTTCCAAATTTGGGAATTGCCTCATCCTGCAGGAAGGGGGCACAGGATTTGCTCCCACTTCCTTAGAGCCATATCTCTCACCAATACTTTGGTCAGGTGGAGACAACTCTATCTTTCACCTGAAACATTCCTTCAGGCCTCCTTATATCTGCCACTTCCATTGAACTGTTGCTTACACCACCACCTGACTGGGTGGAGTTAACTTTCTCCACTTAACCTTCCAAGCCTTGTTTTGGCAGTAATCCGTCATTTTTTTTTTTTGACTTTCAACAATTTCACATTTGTGATTTTTGTTTGGAGAATTTTCAAAATATTCGTTTTTCCCAGCAAAAGTGAAAATTTCAATTTTGTATTTTATTTACGCATACTTTCCAACTTTTATGACAGTTAACAGTCTCACATCTGTTATATTTATCAATCAGAGAAGTCTTTAAAATCCGTCTTTATTTCCATAGTGCAACCTCTCTCACAGATGCATAATTTATTTCTCTTTAACCACTTTCAGACTGTGCTGTCCTTAAAATAACTGAAGTATATTTACCAGAGCCTATCCAAAATACCATCGTCCATTGGCATCTCTCCCTGACTGATCATTATTTAAATCCTTAAGTTATCTTCAGTCTTTTATCTTAAAATAATACTGTATACTTTTCAACTCTGGCCAATTGGAAATTATCCAGGTGGCCATCAGTAAAAGAAATATCATCATTCACTTTTTTTATCGGCTGTCTTTGCTTTCAGGAAGAAAGGTTTTTTTCTTTGAGAATAAAATAGAAACATTTTCGCTACTTTTCTCGGTATATCTATCATTCTATCCTTTAACACTTTTAGGCTGGTTCCAGCTTAACCTTTTTCAACCAGGCCACTTTGTTACAACTATAGTAAATGATGTTATATTCCGTATTTAGTTACGTGGGCGAAATACTGCGTTTGGTTGCAAAACAATGAAATTCAGAATCGAAAGAACAAGAAAGACTGTAGATATATTTTATAGTCTCTTTTAGTGAGGAAAATAAGAACAAGTAAAAAGTTCGTATTTAAGAAGTTGAGGGAAAGGTACCCTTTGACAAGGCGTCGGACGAGAGTTCATTAGCAGCAGCAGTCACATGCTTCGTTTCGTCGCCGGGCCAGTGTGTCAGGAGCGAGCGACGTGACCCTTCTGCCTCCGCCGTTGAGTGGCACCCCTTTTGACTTTCCTGTGTTGAACTTATACACGCCTATCGGCTCCAGATGGCAATTTTTTGAATACGCGGGAGACGGTCCGATTGGTTGATTTAATTTTTTTCATTTTTTTTTTTCGAGTTTATCCCAAACGGAAGTATCTGCGTCGAGCCTATGCGTAGACATGCAGTTTTCATTTCGAGTCGGGGACTCGTGATGGTAACTTCCGTTTATCGAAGCAGGGCAAGATCTCATCTTGTAACAATGATATGTCCTGGAAAGGGATATATTTGAACGAAGTAGCTAAGTGGTTTTGGCTACTATAACCAAGTAGAATATGGTAGCAGTAATCGACTGGTATACGTCATAGTCGCATGTAAGAAGTGTAAATCAATGGTCGTCGTTATAGACTTAGCTCTCAGACTAAGGCTCTTGACTGTCGTATCTACACATCCGTCAGTATTTATGATGGACACCAGCCAATCATATTCCAGTGAGGGGGAACACAGGTGTACGCATATTCCATTATATCAGTAAATTTAAAGCCAAAAGTTTAAAAATTTAATAAAACATCAGATCACAGAGAATATTTTACTAAATTTTTCAGATTACTGAGTATTTATTTTCTTCAATTATGTTTTACAGATAAACTCTCCATAGGATGACATTAAACCTGTCATCAACTTGTCAAATACATCAACATAGCATCTGTTGGTTAAAAACACAGCTACTGTTGGATTAAAAAAATTCATTTCTGCAATATTTTAAACTTAATGTAAATAATATTTGATTCAAATCAGATTAATTATACTTTAAATCAGCTAATATTCCTCAAATAAAATTTTAGAAAATTACATTTTAGTTTTGGAAGATTGTTTTTTAATAAAGAGAATTACATTGCGATTATGAAAGATGACTAAAAAAGGATGCTAATCAGCTATTTAAAAAAACCCAAAAAAAACAATCCTTTCAGACAATTTAAATTAGTTTTAAATTTGAAATACAGCAAAATATTTTGCTTCTTGGAAATATTAAATAAAATCTATTAGCTTGAAATTAAAACTAAAATAAAAGCTTTAAGAAAGACTTGTTTTTTAAAGTTCATTTTAAACCTTATGTGTCATATTTTTTTCTGGGAGGTACGTACATTAATGTAATTCAATAATTGAGCTGAAAATCATTCAAGGTGTTGAAAAACCACAGATTTATATTTGGCTTAAGTGTGCGAGGCCATTATTATCCTGAAATAACCCACAAATGTAAATGAACACAATGTGGTTAAATGTGTCAGTCACCAGTCAGTGACACATTTAGGTTGATCAAAAGACTAATCCTATCTCATCACCAGCACGGTGCCTTTTTGTAAACTGGAGTCCATAGCTTCATGTTGTTCGTGTAACATTCATACTCTACCATCATTCTGAAACAACTGAAACATAACCGATCAAACCATGCCACACTTTGCCAGTCCTCTAGGATGGGATCAAGTGTCTAGGTGTGGTTCTGTGTTCAGTATTGTGGTGTTTGCAGGAGCAATCTGGTGAGTCCTCTGCTCTCATATCCCTTGAAAGCTAAAGACTGGTGAACTGACTTGCAGGATATTCCTCTTGTACCTCATGCATTAAATGAGGATCTTTCACTTGTCTGTTATTGCAGATAGCTCTAAACAGCTGCCAATCATTAAGGACCAGTGATCAACCACTGTACCATCTTTGGGGGATAGTAATGCCTTCCATCAGGCATTCTTTTTGTATACATCATATCATAGGTGAAGGGATATCACCCCGCCCCCAGTTTGGGATATTCAGTCCATGAGGCACTATTATATCTCATTCAAATTCTGTTACTTCATAATGTTACTTCATAATTTTTTTTAAATACTTTTTCTCTTGTTTAATCATTTTACTCCAAGCAAGGCAATAAAGCCACTAGGATGCAAGGGGTTACTGAGTGTTAGAGAATATGAAAAAACTACTATTAAGGAGAGAAGACAATAAAAGAACAAGAATTAAGAAGACAGAAGATAACAATTGACATTGCATTTAAATTGTTGAAGATTAAAGGCAATAAAGCCACTAGGATGCAAGGGGTTACTGAGTGTTAGAGAATATGAGAAAAACTACTATTAATGAGAGAGGACAATAAAAGAACAAGAATTAAGAAGACAGAAGATGATTGACATTGCATTTAAATTTTTGAAGATCAAAGGCAATAAAGCCACTAAGACGCAAGGGGTTACTGAGTCTTAGAGAATATGAGAAAAACTTTTATTAAGGAGAGAAGACAATAAAAGAACAAGAATTAAGAAGACAGACGATAACAATTGACATTGCATTTAAATTTTTGAAGATCAAAGGCAATAAAGCCACTAGGATTCAAGCGGTCATTCAGTGTTAGAGAATATGAGAAAAACTACTATTAAGGAGAAAGGACAATAAAAGAACAATAATTAAGAAGACAGACGATAACAATTGACATTGCATTTAAATTTTGAAGATCAAAGCAATAAAGCCACTAAAGCGGTCATTCAGTTTAGAGAAATAGAAAAAACTAATACTAGGATGACAATAAAAGAACAAGAATTAGAAGACAGTGTTATAACAATTGTCATATATTTAAATTTGGGTAAGATACCTATAAATAGCCATAGATGAAACAAGGAGTATAGAATGTTAACTCTTCCTACAGAAACTTTTATGTAAACTATTTTATACTATGCCTTTCAACAGAGAGGGACGAATTTTCGAGCCGATAGTAGTTCACTCCAAACCAGACTGACAGTCATACTAACACCTTCCACATCTTGTATTATTATTTCATGAAAAAAAAATACCTTTAATTATTTCTACATCTTTTTAAGTTTTTTTTTGTTCTTCCTTGGTCGTAACCTGGACCATAACAAGAGAATATGAGAAAAACTACTATTAAGGAGAGAGGACAATAAAAAAACAAGAATTAAGAAGAGAGAAGATAATGATTGACATTGCATTTAAATTGTTGAAGATTAAAGGCAATAAAGCCACTAAGATGCAAGGGGTTACTGAGTGTTAGAGAATATGAGAAAAACTACTTTTAAGGAGAGAGGACAATAAAAGAACAAGAATTAAGAAGACAGAAGATAATGATTGATATTGCATTTAAATTTTTCAAGATCAAAGTTGACTGGGAAGCAAAAAGCTGGAAGAGTTCCACAAGTGAGAAGAAACTGTTAGCATAGAACTTACACTTACATCTAGCCATTTCAACTGTAAAATGACGAAACCTTATCACCAATCTAGTACTGCTCTTAAATTCATAAAGTCTAGGTACCATAGAGGAATGTTCATCAGAACTGTTTGTAACAAGCCAGTTGTTAACATTGACTCAGCAGACATCAGATCACAACTTATAACATCTGATAGGACAGCATATCTAAGATGTTTTTCTAAATAACTAGTGACACATTTTATGTGTAAAATAATTTTTTTCTTTTGACATCATTTCACTCCCAAGCAAAGTAATAATGCCAGTAAGATGCAAGGACTTACTGAGAGCAAAAGGGAATGAGAAGACTTTAGTGAGGAGAAAGGACAATAAAAAAAACAATGTAGGGATACAAAAGGCGATTATCTCCCTTTTGTTGGGATAAAGTCACAAAGGTCATGTGATCGCTGGTGAATGACATCAAGGGAATAAAGTAAAGAAGGGTAGTTGCAATGTAAAACCTGGAGTAGAAGGACATCCCTAGCTCACTGTGTTAAGTCTTGCAGGAAAAAAACCCCACTAAATCATATATTGTATGTATTTGTCCCAAACAGAGAAATAACATGGAGGTGACAACATATGGTGAATGAAAAAAAAAAAAAAAAACAAGGGAGAAGGTGGTTACTTGTAATATTTCTTGACAAAAAATTTGAGAAAAAAAAAAATGAACTATCAAAAAATAATTTATTATTCTTATAATTTTATTTTTTTAATTTTATATATTTTTTATTTTTTCATTACTTATTTTATTTTCTATTTTATTATTTTAAAAAAATTATTTTATACTTTATTATTTTTTATTTAATATTAGCAGTAGAGCCCGGTGTTGCCCGGGGATGTAACAGTAAGAGATAGATCAAGTATCGGCCATCATAAAGACTGAAAAATAAAATTGACAAAGATTATTGTTTAAGGTTGACGGACACGCATGTCTTAATTAGTTTTTTTTTTTTACGAATTGGTCAAACCCAAACTCAAACAAAAACATTGTTTTCAATCGTTATGAGTCTACTGATTGAATAGAATTTTATTATAAACAATTGTCTTGTAAATGGAATTTTTTAAAGCATTCTGAATGTAAAAATAAAGAAAAAAGTGTGCAAGACAATAAGAAACAGTACCTGCCAAAAAAAAAAGTGAAGTTTTGTTGAAATCGGTTGAAAAATGTAGGAAATCCGATCCAATATATAAATGTACAGACACACACACACACACACACAATCTGCGTTTTATAATAAGTAAGATTTTGTTATATTTCTTATTTATTTTTTTTTTATTACTTTTATTATTATTATTAATTTAATCTTTTTAAATCAATTCCCCCCAAGCAAGGTGATAAAGCCACTCAGATGCAAGGGGCTACTGGGAGTGAAAGAGAATGAAAAGACTTTAGAAGGAACTGGAAACAATGGATAAACCTCTACTCCTGTTCAAAAGAACACAGAGGATTTATTTGTTTTTATATATTTTATTTATATTTATTTAAAAATTATAACATAAACATGTTGTAACATCACTACAGAAACAGCCATTTTGTTTCAACACTTCTGTTGTCCTGTCATGTGTTGGTATTGATTGCAAAAAAAAAAAAAAAAAAAAAAAAATATTTTATTTATTTAAAAAAAAAAAACAGACAAAAATAAACACACCTGACATCTGTCTCTAGAATATTCTTAGAGTTAATTATATACAACCAACATTCTAGTGTAGAATTCTACATTAAAAAAGTGGTTAAGTGACAACCTCCACCAGATCACAAGTTGTATCACTGTTTTTCTATTGATTTGA
Organism: Acanthosepion pharaonis; assembly: GCA_903632075.3. Classification (NCBI taxonomy): domain Eukaryota; kingdom Metazoa; phylum Mollusca; class Cephalopoda; order Sepiida; family Sepiidae; genus Acanthosepion; species Acanthosepion pharaonis. The sequence goes on from CAHIKZ030003124.1 coordinate 77,071, forward strand.
CCTTGACTGGTCCAACAAAACAGACAGACCTTTAAAAAAAAAAAAAAAACACCCGATAAACTGTTCTACCAAAAGCTACCTACCATCTCATGGCCGGGGTGGGGGGGAGCTAGAAAGTATTTCATCTAAAAGAACAGACAAGAAAACAGTATTGACTAGCAACTGTGCAGAATACATTATTAAATGACTGATTGTTGTCACCTGAGCTTTCACGGTCGATTCCTTTGACTTGATCAACAATCTAGATTAAGTGAAACACGACCTGATATCCCGGACAGAATTGATAAAACCTGAATCTTCTTTCGTTAAATAATGTACACAAGAGATTTGACCTGGATTGAACAAAAGGATAGAATAAAAAACGATTATTCTGTAATGTTGCCATAGAAACACCTAATAAATGTAAAAGATTAAATCTTTTATATCTAAAATTATTGTTCATTCACTTCTCAGCTTGGTCAATTTCAGCATGAGGGTGTGTGGTTTTGGTAACTTTCCTCAAGTGTTGATCTTTTCACGAGGATTTTGGAAACTATTGCTTTTCCCTCTTACTATAGGTACCTCTAAAAATCAAAAAAAAAAAAAAGGCCAAAAAAAAAAAAAAAAAGGCCAAAAACTGAAAAAAAAAGGCCAAAAACTGAAAAAAAAAAAAAAAGGCCAAAAACTGAAAAAAAAAAAAGGCCAAAAACTGAAAAAAAAAATTTATTCTCAAAACATTTGTGTTATGATGAAAGATCAAAGAATTTTTCACAAAGTTTTTTTTTATTCTTCTCTTTGATAGAATCCAAAGAAGAATCCGTATTGTTATCAGTCATGATCTGGCATCTCAGCTTCAGTTACTTTCGCACCACCTCCCTGTGCCTTTTCTATAAATATTTTCATGGTAATTGTTTGAATGAGTTCTTCCCTTCTTTTTGAATTTAAGCACAGTAATAGACTAACATCAAGATCTCATCAATTTACAATTGAGCTGGCTAGATGTAGCCAAAAATTATATGCTAATAGCTTCTTTTCTTGCACCTCTTGCTTGTGGAACTCCCTTCCGGCTCTATGCTATCCAGCCAACTTTAATCTGTAAATAGTTAAATGCAATGTCAATCGCTATCTATTGTCCTCCTGATTACTATTTCCTCTTCCCGCTCATTATTAATATTTCTGTTCCTAATTCTTTCACACCCACTAACCCCTTGTGTCTTAGTGGCTTTACAGCCTTGCTTGTGGAACACCCTTCTCGCTCTATACTTTCCAGCCAACTTTAATCTTCAAAAATTTAAATACAATGTCAATGTCTGTCTACTGTTGTTCTGATTACCCTTTTCTCTTCCTGCTCAGTATTAATGTTTCTGTTCCTAATTCATCCACACCCACTGACCCTTTGTGTCTTAGTGGCTTTAATGCCTTGCTTGTGGAACTCCCTTCTGATTCCATGCTTTCCAGCCAACTTTAATCTTCAAATATTTAAATGCAATGTCAATCGCTATCGACTGTCCTCCTGATTACTCTTTCTGCTCTTTATTAATGTTTCTGTTCCTAATTCTTCTACACCCAGTAACCCCTTGTGTCTTAGTGGCTTTACTGCCTTGCTGGGAGAGAATCTGATTAAAAAGAAAGGAACCTTGGAAATTTTAGTTTAGTTTAGTTGTTTTTTTGGTGTCAACATGAGACCATTAATTTGTATGGGAAATTTGAGCACATTGGTTTGTAAATTCTTGCAAAAATTAGATAATTGTCGGATTTTAATGAAACTTTTTAGGAATTATTCATAAATGAATTAAATTATTTTTTTAAAGATTTTTTTTTTTTTTAAGAAAATCTTGAGAAAAATACTTTTTTTTTTTTTGCATCTATTATACTCCACTCATTTAATTTAATGAAAACTTTTTTACTTAGATAACTGATCATAAAAACTTGAATTATACCCGTGTATATATTGCATCTAACTAGTTTCTGTAATTGGATGGCAGAAAAGGGATTAGGAAAAATAGAACAAAAGAAAGCCAGGATTGTAAAAAAAAAAAAAAAACTGAACACAACTGTGACAGCTGTCATAACAGAATGAAAATTGACCTTTTAAAATACAGTTGAAGCTCAACATTACTAATATCCTTTAAAGATAGTACCACAACAAACATCTTCACCAAACTAAACATTGCAAAATTTGTAAACATAAGGAATCAGCACATATGCTAGGCCACAAAAATCCCCTTAGCCGACCAAACATAGAAATGAATACAATATGGGAACAGGTAATAAGGAGTGCCAGAGAAAGGCAATAACAACAAAAAAATTGCAATATGAGCTCTGGTAAAAACATGATTTTATAACAGCAAAAATTGCAATATGAGCACTAGTAAAAAACGGTTGCTGAAGACATTAGGTTTATAATACCCAGAAATTCATATATAGATGGACACATAGCACAGTGGATAAAGGTGTTAGTTATATCCAGTGACAGGACACAAAGAGTATGAGTTCAATACCCAGTTAAGGCAGTGGAGAACTTGGAGAGGGGGAATCAACAGGAGATAACTGAAAACTGACATCCATCAAGCATGGCACGTGGAACTAGAACAGTGAACTACACCAGTGAGTGAAATGAAGGGTTCAGTTCGACATTCCAACCACCTGAAGAAGGCCGGAGTGTACAACAGCCGAAACGTTGTAATAAATATGGCGACAAAGATGAGGACAATAGTCTGAATAATCTAAAAAATATAGACAGATACTGAAGGGCCAGAATGTTTAATAAATATGTAAACAAAAAGGAGAATAAAGTAAATAAAATACCTCATCTCAGAAATAAAAAAAATAGTGTGTTAAATGGATGCTTTTTAATGTATAATATCTCATCTCAGAAATAAGACAGATACTGAAAGGCCGAAACGTTGTACAACTGACAAAGATGAGGACAATAGTCTGTTAAATAGTGTACAGTATTGTTATAAAAGAAAATAGGAATAAAGTTTAAAAATAAAAAAACAGTGTGTTAAATGGATGCTTTTATATATATATATATATATATATATTTGTTAGTACATTGTTTCACCACCCCGAAAATAGAACAATATATATATATATATATATATATATATATATATATATATATTTGAAGAGAAATGAGAGCAAGAGAGCAAATTTAAAGAGGCATGAAAAGAAAAGGATGAAGAGAAGGACAGGGAATAGATCAAGGCAACTGGAGATGTCGATTGACATTGCATTTGAATAGCTGGACATTATACAGGGGAAGCAAGTAAGAGGAAGCGAGTTCCACAGACGGAAGTGCAAGACATGACGAAGCTATTGGAGTAGAAGAGATAACTAAATTTAACCATTTTGACTGTGAAAGGGTGGGACTGAGATGCTGACCTAGTGGCACGTTTAAATTCCTGCAGTTTGGGAACTAGCAAAATAGCCGATTTGAGTATTTACCGTGAAAGTAGTTTCATACATTTGGGTCTTATTAAAATTCTAAAAATAGCATATGGTCTCTTACTCCTGGTATATATTTAGAGATTCTTGATAGAATCCAAAAAGAATCTGCAATGTTATTGGTCCTAAACTGGCATCTCAGCTTCAGTCACTTTCCTATTACTGTAACATAGCTTCCATGTACCTTTTCTATAAGTAATTTCATGGTAATTATTCCAATGAACTTTGCCCTCTGGTACCTAGATTACTGATACATTAATAGCAGGGTCAAGAGCAAAACACCCTTTTGACACCATGTTCTTTTGTTAAACTATGGAAGAAAAAAATAGTATAAATATAAAATACAGCCCCCACCCAATATATCTCTCCCACAACTCACATGGCATCCCAATTCTCAATCTTGTTGGTGTGCTTTCAAAGCTGGGAAAGGATCTGATGCATGCTCACAAGATAACAAGATGAAACAAAGGCCTTGTCGAGAAAGGAAAAAAACACAAACCCTATTTTGCGTATTAGTTTGGTTAATGGCACATCAACTTTTATGGGTCATTTGATGCCGAAATTTTATTTTCTTGTGACCTTTAATTTTTTTTTTTTTCCCCAAAAATACATTACTGGTAATTTTAAATTTTTTTTTACTATGAAAACATTGCTAGTAATTTTTTTTAATTTATTTTTATATTTCCATGTTTTGACCCCAGTTTGGGTGTGCCTCATTTGCCCATAGCTGGGACCCTAACAGGTGCTACTACCATTCTCAGGCAGGGTGGACCTGGAAACAATAGAAATTAAGAGGTGGTTCTATACTCCTCAAAACTTCCTTGTCAGAGACCCTGCTGCCGGATGTAGTTTATTGTCATACCCAGGATGTGGATGTTTTATTCAGGGCTTCACCTGCTTGTCCAGGTGAGTAGGTAGGTGATGCTTCAGGCAATTGCTCTTCTCCTTTACCAACTCTGTGTCTATCTACTCATCCCAACATGGTGGATGGCATTATGAATAGCAATTTTAGAACCGCATGACAAATATGTCCATTTCTTGCCAAGGATAGACCAGAACTCACTCCAATCCAAAGCATCACTGTTAATATAGACCAGTACCTGTATATATGGAGGCACGGAGTAATGGATAGCAGCTCGGATTGAGGAATTGGAGAGCTGAGCTTGAATTTCAGTCAAATCCATTACATTCACTTACATGCCTGGGAAATGTATGAATCCTCTTCTTCTCCCCCCAGCTATGGGTAAAATAGCAGGACAGACCAGGTTCTATAGTCTTGGATGGCAACTGGTCTACCACAGAAAGAAATACCAACCTACTGTAGGAGAGAATCTGCCTCTTCTCCCCACCCCAGATATAGGTAGATAGCAGGACAGACCATGATATAACCTTGGATGGCAACTGGTCTACTGCAGGAAAAAAAATCTGCCTCTTCTTCCCCTCCCCCAAGATATGGGTAAATAGCAGAACAGACCAGGTTCTATAGTCTTGGGTGGCAACTGGTCTACTGCAGAAAGAAATGGCAACCTACTGTGGGAAAAAATCTGCCTTGTCAGTCATATCAAAAGATACATGATCGCCTATGCATGTATCATGCATAACTAACTGACCTGTACACAACACGTTTTCAGTTTTGCTGCCACTTGATCGCCAAAAATTCCTCATCCACTTCTTTACTTCCAATTCTGTCCCAGTTAAAGTGGATGCCGCTGAGAAAACAGAAGGAACCATTTGTTGGTCTATCAAACAAAACCACATGAGATTGAGATAAAATCACCTCTTCTCTTTTTACGTGGGTGTCCATAGCATCACAATGGTAATTAGAAGGACACTTAAAAACCAAAAGAGACATTTGAAATGTGATGGACACATCATCATGCAAGAAGACTTGGTAAGTTTAACACTCATAATATATATTAAAAGGAGGAGAATCAGAGGAAATAGCCTAACAAATGAGATTTGGGTAAATGGGCGACAGGGTAGGGAAAAAAAGAGAGGAAAATGATCAAAAATATGCCTCAAGCAACAACAGAAAAGATGTTGTGGAGAGCCATGATTGTATTTGTCTGAAGGGATGTCGCACAGAAAAAAAAAAAATCGAAATTATTAAATGGTTTATTTTTAAATCAGATACAAGATGGAAATTAATGTCATTATCAAATTAGAGAACAGGGCTCTTTTGTTCAGAATACAGAGCCCAGTATTGATCTCAAATGCAACCCAGAATTGTAGCAAACATGATCACATGACAGTACCATATTAATAATAATAATATGAATGAAATGAAAGGAGACATGTCGTTTTGATGAGAAACATAGAAGTACAGCATGGACCCAGCCCTGCAGGATAAAACACAAGAGACCAACAAAGAAATATTAATAATATGGATGAAGTGGAAGGAGACATGTCCCCTTTTGAAGCATAGAACCACAGTGTGGACCCAGCCTTGCAGGATAGAACACAAGAGACCAACAAAGAAATAATAATAATATGGATAAAGTGAAAGGAGACATGTCCCTTTTGAAGCATAGAACTACAGTGTGGACCCAGCCCTGCAGGATAGAAACACAAGAGACCAACAAAGAAATAATAATAATATGGATAAAGTGAAAGGAGACATGTCCCTTTTGAAGCATAGAACTACAGTGTGGACCCAGCCTTGCAGGATGGAAAACACAAGAGACCAACAAAGAAATAATAATAATATGGATAAAGTGAAAGGAGACATGTCCCCTTTTGAAGCATAGAACTACAGTGTGGACCCAGCCCTGCAGGATAGAACACAAGAGACCAACAAAGAAATAATAATAATATGGATAAAATGAAAGGAGACATGTCCCCTTTTGAAGCATAGAACTACAGTGTGGACCCAGCCCTGCAGGATAGAACACAAGAGACCAACAAAGAAATAATAATAATATGGATAAAATGAAAGGAGACATGTCTTTTTTGAAGCATAGAACTACAGTGTGGACCAGCCTTGCAGGATATTAAAACACAAGAGACCAACAAAGAAATAATAATAATATGGATAAAGTGAAAGGAGACATGTCCCCTTTTGAAGCATAGAACTACAGTGTGGACCCAGCCTTGCAGGATAGAAACACAAGAGACCAACAAAGAAATAATAATAATATGGATAAAATGAAAGGAGACATGTCCCCTTTTGAAGCATAGAACTACAGTGTGGACCCAGCCTTGCAGGATAGAAACACTGAAGAGACCAACAAAGAAATAATAATATAAAATATGGATAAAATGAAAGGAGACATGTCCCTTTTGAAGCATAGAACTACAGTGTGGACCCAGCCTTGCAGGATAGAACACAAGAGACCAACAAAGAAATAATAATAATATGGATAAAGTGAAAGGAGACATGTCCCCTTTTGAAGCATAGAACTACAGTGTGGACCCAGCCCTGCAGGATAGAAACACAAGAGACCAACAAAGAAATAATAATAATATGGATAAAATGAAAGGAGACATGTCCTTTTTGAAGCATAGAACTACAGTGTGGACCCAGCCTTGCAGGATAGAACACAAGAGACCAACAAAGAAATAATAATAATATGGATAAAGTGAAAGGAGATATGTCCCCTTTTGAAGCATAGAACTACAGTGTGGACCCAGCCTTGCAGGATAGAACAGAAGAGTCTAACAAAATAATAATAATAATGATATTATGGTTTTCAATAAATAAATGTTTGAGAATCTGTTTTATTTTTTATAATTCCAGTTCATAAAGACATTTTCAAGGGTTGTATAATCTGGCACATGGTCACACTACTCGAGACCTTTGTGAGACCAGAACTTGCTGCACAAGTAAACTAGCTTGTTAACCACTACTCAATGGCAGACACCCTCTAGAAGAAAAATCCTACCTGTTTAACTAGGTTGTATCTCTTTTTAGCAGAAACAGGTACAATAAAATGAAAAGAAAGAAAAAGAAAACAATTAATTAGGATAGGGCAGGTGAATGGCTTCAGGCTTTCTTCCAACCGATCCCTTCCCATTACCCAAAATAAATATTTTCTGGCACCAAATCTAGATTGGCTATTTTTTCTCTTTCTTTTCTTTTCCTTTTAAAATACTTATATTTCAATCTCTTATGTAAAGGTGCAGCAGTTAGAAATGATACTTCTTTTCTACTCGTCTTTTGCAACAAAGAAACCATTTTACAGTAAGTGGTTGTTCATCTCTATGAGTCAAACCGAGGCGATTGTTTGTTTTTTTGGTTTATTGACTGATACATCTTTTACAACTTAACCCTTTGCAGGTTATTTAAAGCCAAAAAATATTTTTAGATTTTAAGAATATTTTTTGAGATAATAATGCTTACTATTTAATCCATAGTTGAGGGGAGAAGAGCATAATTCATGCCTAATAAGAATTTGATAAACCAAAAAAAAATTATAATGTGGATATAAAGTCGGGGATCAATTCTATATTACAATCAATATATAAACTGATCCATCACTTTGTGGCCGCGATAATATCTATACATTTATATTTCAAAGAATGTAAATAAATGTAAAAGACATGCCTGTGTAGCTAATCAGTATTTCATTGATTGATTCGTTTTCTATGATTTATCAACCCTTTGCAGGTTATTTAAACCCAGAAATTATAATGTGGATATAAAATTGGGGATCAGTTCTATATTTCAATCAATATATAAACTAATCCCTCACTTTGTAGCCATGATAATTTCTATACATTTATATTCTAGAGAATGTAAATAAAACTAAAAGACATGCTTGTGTAGCTAATCAGTATTTCATTGATTGATTTATTCGTTTTTTATGGGTTATCGACCCTTATCATTATCTGGGAGAGAAGCAGCAGATTCATACCTAACCAGAATCTGATAAACAAGAAATTATGCGAATATAAAGTGGGGGATCCATTCTATATTACAATCAATACATATGCTGAATTATAATCAATATATAAACATGTTTTATAGATATATAGTTTGCAGATTGATTTGTTTTTTGAAGTTTACCCTTTACAAGGCCGAGAGTCACTCAAGGTAGAGGCTTACAGAGTAAGAAGCACAGTTTATGCAGATATTTGGGGAAGATAACGTTTTATTCTTGACTTGAGCAGGCCAACATTGTAGTGATTGGGAAAGCATCCTCTTGGGAGTTGATTCCAGAGAGCAATGGTTTGCAGGAAGAAGCTGCCTAAGTGGAACTTACATCTCACATGGTTTGCTACAATGTGAGTACCATAGCAGATCTTAGCCATGAGGGTTAGAACTGGTGAAACTAAGGAATATATTTCATCTGAGCACTTTCCATGGAAATAGCAACAGAGCAGTGAGAGCCGTGTGATCTTTTGTCTGTGGTAAAGGGGTTGTAGGGTGGGAAATAATTTGTCACCCACAACAAAGATGAGGACAGTAGTCCGAAGATCCATAGAGTAAATAATGCTACCTCCTCAACCTATAAATTCAGAGAGAAATTTCAATTTCTTTATTTTTTTTTTTAAAATGATGTTCACCCTGTACAAGGCCCTAGAGCCACTTGAGGTAGAGGGATACAAAGTTTATGCGGATATGTGTGCGAGAGATTAACATTGCAGTGAATGGGAAGGCATTTTTTGCGGAATCAGCTCCACGAAGCAGCAGTTCGTGGGAAGATGCTACTCGATTGGAACTTAGGTCTCTCCAATGGCATACGAAGGGAATGAAGCTGGTTCACTACAATGTTTGTGACATGGTGGGTGTCAACCATGAAGGTTAGAACTGGTGGAACTAAGGAATGTAGTTTGTCTGAGCACTTTCCATGGAAATGGCAATAGAGCAGTGAAAGGCTTGCGATATTTTGTTTGTGAGATAGGGGTTGTAGGGTGGAAAATAATTTATCACCCACAGGAATGTAGAGACACTATTGGACTATCAAGACATGAAGAGGATTGTGCAGCTCCTGTTGATTTATTTTTTTATGGCTTATCAACCTTTAGCAGGTTATTTAATGCCAGAAGTTTTTTTTTTTTATTTTAATAAGAATTTTCCTTCTTTTGGTGATGACAATGATTTAGTGACACAAGTGTTACTAATTAACCCATAGCTGGGGGAGAAGAGCTAGAGTCATACATTTCTCAAGGATAGTTTTTATTCAGCTTTTGCAATGAAGAAATGATTTGATGGTACCTGCTTGTTCATCTCTGAGTGAAATAGAGGGAATTGTTTTTTTGTTGATTGATTAACTTGTTTTCTACAGTTTATCAACCTTTTGCAGGTTATTTAAAGCCTGAAATTTTTTTTTTATACAGAATCTGGTATTCCCAAGCAGCTACCTCTCTAGGTACTGACCATGCACAATGTTACTTAACTTTGCTGATTGTATGGAAATCGGCCTTTTAACAGGATGTGGCTGTAAGCCCAGTAACCCTTGGGAAAGTGTGACACCCCCTCCCCCCAGCTATAGGTTAATTAGTAAATCTTGTATCACTAAACAATTATATATATATATATATATATATATATATATATATATATATATATATATATATATTTATATATATAAAGTATACAAAATATTTAAATTTTGGTATTAAATAACCCATAGAGATGTTGATATGTTGCTAAACAAAACCAATCAACCAAACAGATTCCCATCTAGGTACTAACCAGGCTCAACATTGCTTAACTTTGGTTATCATACAAGAACTGGTATTTCAACGTGATATGGCCATAAGCCCATTACATTAATTGCACACCCAAGCTTACAGCACCTTGTATTCCCAAGCAGTTACCCATCTAGGTACTGACCAAACTAAATGTTGCTTAACTTCAGTGATTGTATAGGAACCAATGTTTCAATGTGATACGGCTATAATCCCATTACACCAACTGCCTACCCAAACTTACAGCACCTGGTATTCCCAAGCAGTTACCCATCTAGGTACTGACCAAACTAGATGTTGCTTAACTTCAGTGATTGTATGGGAACCAATGTTTCAATGTGATACGGCTATAATCCCCCAATTACCCAAACTTACAGCACCTGGTATTCCCAAGCAGTTAATCTAGGTACTGACCAAGCACTTCAGTGATTGTATGGGAACCAATGTTTCAATGTGATATGTTATAATCCCATTACACCAACTGTACCCAAACTTACAGCACCTGGCTTCCCAAGCAGTTACTCATTTAGGTTTGAACTTGACGTTGATCAATATAAGGTGATCAATATAAGGCCGTAAGTCGATATTTTTCTGTAACGTTCTATACATATATACATACTTTTTGGTGCCAAATAAAAGTACTGCATAGAATTGTCATGTTGGTGGAAATTTTTCAGTTTAAAAAAAAAAAAAAAATAACCAGGGAATTTTATACATTTCTGAAACAAAATAACAATGATGCAGATAACATTAAAAAAAAAACAAAAAAGTACACTGCACTAAATAAGCAGTGACACAAGAGAAGGTGGGTGTTGTATTCACATGCAAATCTCCTCCAGCTGGAGGCTAAATTAATCCTAACCTTCAAGATGGAACTACTATAAGTGATCATAGAAGTCAACACTTAGTATATATGTTTCATGCTAGATATAATGTAGGCCATGAGTGCTATTATTTTTCTCGTTTATTATATATATATATATATATATATATACAGGTTAGTGGTGCATTAGTGCATATACCATATATATATATATAGAAATAGCTGAGAAAAATAACAGCACTCGTGGCCTGACGATTGCATCTAGCAAATGAAGCCTCTAAGTATTGATTTCTATGTTCACTTTACGCATTCTCTATCTCTGATATTGAGCAATTTATCCCATAAACATAGCACATCTTAAAACTATATTTCATCATATATATATATATATATATATATATATATATATAATGCTTTTAAATTCCTTGAGGAACACAGGGGTGCAAGATATCATTGTGGTTTCTATAACAAGCCAGTGTTTTTAAGTGAGTAGGTTATTAGCCTACTGCAGGATCAGGTTTTGAATTCAGAGCTGTCCTTCTCTTAGACCAGTTTTCACCCAATGCTATAAGAACCTGGTCTGTTCTGTTATTTACCCATAGCTGGGGGGAGAAGAAGAGGATTCATACCTTTCCCAAGGGTATTAGCACGTAAGTGAATGTTATGGATTTGAATGGAATTTGAACTTGGCTCTCTGATTCCTCAATCCGAGCAGCTATCCATTACTACTTTTTCTTGCAGTAGGTTGCCATTTCATTCTGCAGTAGACCAGTTGCCATCCAAGGCTATAGAACCTGGTCTGTCCTGCTATTTACCCATAGCAGGGGGGAGAAGAAGAGGATTCATACCTTTCCCAAGGGTATTAGCATGTAAGTAGATGTAATGGATTTGAACTCGGCTTTCTGATTCCTCAATCCGAGCCATTATCCATTACTCCACCGTGCTTCCTTGAAATAGCGAGTACTTTTAACTAATTATAGCTTATAGCAGCAGGAATTAAAGGAAATAATTTAGTTGGACTGGTATTTGTATTTGGTATAAAAGACTGCCTGAAGTGCAACACGTAAACTAGTTTAGCCATTATCAAAAGACACTAAATGGCAATGATGAAAATAGTCCATTCTAGACGTCATGTAACTACTAAAATTATATGTTGACAACGCTATATAACAATGAGCTTCTGACCGAAATATACCAAAAAGAAATAAATAAAAGAAATTATTGTGTTCATCACAAGATGGGCTTCCAGGGGGGAATTTTCCTTTTCATTTTCTTACATTAAGTAAAGCTGTAAGCGAATTCTATTATTTTGCTTCTGTAATTAAAATTTAAATATCTGAATATAGAAAGGATTAAACCTCAATTGCAAAAAGACAGAATGTATGGTTGTTAGCAAAAGGGACATCCCAATATGCAAATTACAAATTGGGGATACCAAAATTAAACAAGTACAACAATTTAGATATCTGGGAAGTTTTTTTAACAGAGGATGGAAAGCGTGACACTGAAATTTGAAGTGGCATTGGCATAGTGTAAAATGCCTTCCAAAGGTATGCAAATTATTAAGCAGCAGTATAAGAATTGCAAGTAGAAAAAAGTTTTTTTTTTTTAAATTATTACCGATATGGTAAAAGATTAACTAGAGTTCACTGTTAAAAAAATAAAACAATATATATATTTATATATAAATATTTTTTATAAATCAGCATTCTTTCGACCTTCCTAAAGAAGGAAAGCAAGAAGGAAGGACTAAGCATCAACTGCAAAAACTAAAAATGCCTGGTTGTTAGCAAAAGGGGTAGCTTAAAGTGCAAATTACAAATTGGAGATACTAAAATCAAACCAGTTTAGCCATTATCAAAAGACACTAAATGGCAATGATGAAAATAGTCCATTCTAGACATCATGTAACTACTAAAATTATATGTTGACCATGTTGACTATGTAACAATAAGCTGTATTAGTTACAGCAACCGCCGTCTGTCTAACTCTCTGCATTAGCAGGGAGGAACCCGGACGAAGCTTTGCCGAAGGGTAAGGTTTCGTTCGGGGAGGTTGACAGCTCTCAAACCTGCCTAGGTGGGTTCGAAGGCTATATTTTTGGCCGGGCCTATGGGCTCGGATGACCACATTAAACTCGGCTTTGTGTCACATGCTACCCCACATGGGGGGACAGCTAAATATAGCTATGTAACAATAAGCTTCTGGAATGACTGAAACGTACCAAAAAGAAATTATTGTGATCATCACAAGATAGGTTTTCAGGGGTGGTTTTTCAAGTTTTATTTTCTTACATTAAGTAAAGCTGTAAGCGAATTATATTATTTTGCTTCTGTAATTAAAATTTAAATATCTGCATGCAGAAAGGATTGATTGCAAAAAGACTGAATTCATGGTTGTTAGCAAAAGGGACAACCCAATATGGAAATTACAAATTGGGGATACCAATATCAGACAATTTAAATATTTGGGAAATGTTTTAATAGAGGATGAAAAATACAACATTGTATTCCAAATGTACATTGTGATCATGAAAGATGCCTTCCAAAAGCTAAGCAAGGTATTAACAGGAAAATTTCACTGGAAACAAACAAAAGAATACTGAACTGTTACATAATATCAGTCCTCCAATATGGCGGTTAATGCTGGACAATCTCTGCCCAGATGAAAAATAATTTAGGATGATAGAAATGTGGTTCTACAGAAGGATGCTGAGGGAGTGAATGAAAGTGAAGAGAAAGGTCTTAACCTCAATTGCAAGAAAATGGAATGCATGGTTGTTAGCAAAAGGGACAGCCCAATATGCAAAATTACAAATTGGGGATACCAAAGTCAAACAAGTACAATAATTTAAATATATGGATAAAGAAGGTGAAAAATTCAACAGTAAAATCTGGAGACATAGTGGGATCACAAATTGTAAATCAGAGTTGCCAAAATCAACCAAGTGCAACAATTTAAATATCTGGGAAGTGTTTTAACAGAGGATGGGAAGGGAGACACTGAAATCTGAAGGTGCATTGGGATACTGAAAGATATTTCAAAAGCTAAGCAAAGTATTAAGAAACAAGAAAGTTTCACTAGAAACAAAGAAAGGAATACTAAACTGTTATGTAATATCAGTCCTCCTATATTGCTGTGAATGCTGGACAATCTCCTTACAGATGAAGAAGAGATTTGGAACAACAGAAACAAAGAAAAGAGTAATGAACTGTTACGTAATATCAGTCCTCCTATATGGCAGTGAATGCTGGACAATCTCCTCACAGATGAAGAGATTTGGAACAACAGAAACAAAGAAAAGAGTACTGAACTGTTACGTAACATCAGACCTCCTATATGGTAGTGAATGCGAGACAATCTCCTCAAAGATGAAGAAGAGACTTGAAGCAATAGAAACAAAGAAAAGAGTACTGAACTGTTACGTAATATCAGTCCTCCTATATGGCAGTGAATGCGAGACAATCTCCTCAAAGATGAAGAGACTTGAAGCAATAAAGATGGTTCTAGAGAAGGATGCTGAGAATGTCACAAATGTGCTGGTCCTTGAAACCCAAGGGGCCTCAAGAAAATAACTTTAGGTGTTGTGGAGGAGGGGGGCCTTCTTTACAAGCAGTAGAGTGCAAAATTATGAATTGGTATTTTATTGAAAAAAATAAAAAGACTAAAACCAATTCCAACACAGCTTAAATGCACATTTTTTGAACTTTCATTGAAGCAAAATGCACGAGGCGTTCTTCAAAGTCTAATTCTTTTGCCAAATTACGCTCAATCACAAGGGTTGCCAAGTAAGACACTCTTTAAAAAAATCTCGTAAGACACGCTAGATCAAGTTTGTTTGTCCCAGCATCTCCTTTCCTGACTAGGGGGGGGGCTCTCAAAATAATCTGACTTCCGGACATTGGAAATTCTCTCCCTGGTATTGATGGGCAGTGGATCGTAAACCGTTTACCGCAGCAGATTAAATAAGTGGTTCAGTTTGAAATTCTCTGTAGGGTACCCTGATTGACTTACTCCTAATGAAAGCTTGAGGGTACAAAAGCCAAAATGTGATAAGAAAAATAAAAGAGAATAGTCCGCGTATAAACAGCTTGATTAATGGCAACTTCTTATCCTAGAAATTCAGACAAAATAAAGAATATGTTATCTGAGAGAATGCACATGTATGAAAAGAATACAAACAAAAAAAATGTGTAAAAATGTCTAGAAATTATCCACACCCTTTTCAGTTAAGTTGTGGTCAAATTCCACATATCAGATATCATAGCAGGATCTTTTAGGGTTTAGTAAAAAATATATGTATATATACCAAAAACAGTAACTCACCAACTTCAGAAATTCAAAAACTCACCTGTAAATAAAAAGAAAAATAGATTGATATGAAATGATAAAACTGCATGTTTCATGCAAATTGATACAAAAGTGCAAAACTGCATGATTCATGCAAATTGAGACAGAAAGGCAAAAGTGCATGTTTCATGCAAATTGGGGCAAAAGTTCCAAACTGCATGATTCATGCAAATTGAGACAAAATTGCAAAACTGCATGTTTCATGCAAATTGATACAAAAGTGCAAAACTGCATGTTTCATGCAAATTGATACAAAAGTGCAACATGTATTAGCATGTAAGTGGATGTAATGGATTTGACTGGTCAAAAGACACTAAATGGCAATGATGAAAATAGTCCATTCTAGATTTGGAGTCCATGCAGATTTAGAGTTTTGTATCAATTTGCATGAAGCAAATTGATACAAAACTCCAAATCTGCATGTTTCATGCAAATTGACGCAGAAAGGCAAAACTGCATGTTTCATGCAAATTGATACAAAAAAGCAAAACTGCACGTTTCATGCAAATTGAGACAAAAGTACAAAACCAGATATTTTATGCAAATGTTGAAAGAATCTATTTTATCTTTCATGCTAAAAGTTCAAACAGTGCTGATCCTAAAATGAATAAATCACATTCATTAAAAATATAGATGAAATCAAATGATAAAATCTAAAGAAGAATTAGCAATATTACTGATCCTGACCTGGCATCTCAGCTTCAGTCATTTTCCCACTGTTGTAATGTGACTTTTTTTACAAATACTTTCATGGTAATTATTCGGATGGACTCTTCACTATGGTTCCTAGATTTTATAAATTTAACGACAGCAATAGATTAGCAGCAAGGTCTCCTCATTTTACGGGTGAATTGGCTAGATTTAACCATAAGTTCTCTGCTAATAGTATCTTTTCTTGCATTTCTCACTTGTGAAACTTTTTTCTGTCTTCATGTTTTCAGCCAACTTTGATCTTCAAGAAGTTAAATGCAATGTCAATCGCTATCTATTGTCTTCTTGATCACTCTTCTATTGTTCTCCTTCAATCTTTGCCTTTGAAGCTCTTTTCCATTTTCATGTTTTCCAGCCAATTTTGATCTTCAAAAATTTAAATGCAATGTCAATCGCTATCTATTGTTTTCTTGATTCCTCTGCTTTTATTCTTCTCATTCCTTAATAAGGTTTCTCTTTTTCTTATTCTTTCACACTAAGTAACCCCTTGTGTCTTAGTTGCTTTATAGCCTTGCATAGGGTGATATGATTTTAAAAAAAAATCAAAACGAAGAACTGATGATTCATAACAGTTATCTGCCCTTGACTCAGCTGTAATTTATGCATATGTCAGAGGTTAAGAAATGTGCCACATGACAGTCTGATGAGAGGTGTGAAATGTAGGTCACCTTGCTAGTTGGAAACCATTCATAAGAGTGATCTATGCATTTGTTGGATCCATTCAAAAGTTTATCCACCCTGGGTATGACGATAATCTGCATCCAGCAGCAAGGCCTCTGATCAGGAGGTTTTGAGGAGTGTGGAACCACCTCTTAATTGCTGCTGTTCCAAGGTTCACCCTGACTTGGGGTAGTAGCACCTGTTAGGGTCCCAGCTATGGACAAATAGTTGGCTCCATAATCTGACTCAAAACACTATGAAAGAGTAGAAATAGATTTTAATACCAGAAATACTTTTTAAAAAAATTAGTATCAGCAATAAATATTTGAAAAAAGAAAATATTACCAGAAATAAAAATCTTGTCAGCATTAAATAACCTATTGAGGTTAATATGCCACAAAACAAAACAAACTATACATTTTTAAAAAAAATATTATCAGCTATACATTTTTGAAAAAAAAAAGAAAAAAAAAAAAGAAAATTTTGTCGGCATTAAATAACCCATTGTGATTGATAAAAGAAAAACAAACTAAACCAAAAGTTTACCATATTTTGGGTGACACAGATTGGAAGTTGATCTCTCCATTGACCTAGCTCTAAATTATCAGTAGGTGGGATGGAGGGAAGTGTTTGGTTACATTCAATGCCTCAAAACCAATCTTGATACATTCCGTCATCACTGATCGGACCCTGGACTATCACCAATCATGATAAATGGATGTGTCCTCAGGGAGGTTGTGTGCCTTAAGCACCTATTGGGACTTAAAATTGACCCAGACCAAGTGGAAATTGTATATACAATCCATTCCTATAGAGTCTGGAAAAATGGTCAGTTCCCTGTATTGCTCTAGTAAGTACCGAACTCCTCCCACTAACCTCTAGCCTTACAAGAGCCAGATTAGGTCTAGAATGGAGTACCATAGCCCTATATGGACAGGAAATGCCAAATCTTCACTTTCCAATCTCTATAGTCCAAAAGTGACAAATTATTTTCCAACCTACAATACGTTCTCTGAGATGAAATGTTTGCTGCTATTTCCATGGAAAGTGCTCTGGCAAATTACATTTCTTATTTCTGCCAGTTCTAGCTTTCAATCTTTAAGACCCACCATGCCACGCACATTATAGTGGACCACCTTCATTCCTTTATTCCATTATGAGGTCCAAGTTCCACCTTACAGCTTCTTCACGCAAATCACTATTAAAACTGACTCCAATTGATTTTCCAATCATGCAATCTTTTTAACCTGTTCAAGTCTAAAACTTAAACAACAGAAAACAAAGAAAGAATGCTGAACTGTACATATGGCAGTGAATGCTGGACAATCTCCACACAGATGAAAACTGACTTGAAACAAGAAAACAAAGAAAAGAAACTGAACTGTTACGTAATATCAGTCCTCCTCTATGGCAAATGCTGGACAATCCTCACAGAAAGAAACTTGAAACAAGAGAAACAAAGAAAAGAAACTGAAATTTAATATATCCTCCTCCTATGGCAGTAAATGGACAAGTCACAGATGAAAAGAGATGAAACAAGAGAAAAAGAAAAGAATACTGAACTGTTACGTAATATCAGTCCATCTATGGCAGTAAATGCTGGACAATCTCCTCACAGATGAAGAAGAGACTTGAAACAAGAGAAACAAAGAAAAGAATAAACTGTTACGTAATATCAATAAAGAATGCTGAACTGTTATTGAGACTTGAAACGTAGTTTGAACTGGTAATATCACTATGGCAGTAAATGGGACAATCACAGAGACAAAGCAGTAAATTTACTGGACAATTGGAATTCAAAGATGAAGAAGAGACTTGAAACAAGAGAAACAAAGAAAAGAATACTGAACTGTTACGTAATATCAGTCCTCCTCTATGGCAGTAAATGCTGGACAATCTCCTCACAGATGAAGAAGAGACTTGAAACAAGAGAAACAAAGAAAAGAATACTGAACTGTTACGTAATATCAGTCCTCCTCTATGGCAGTAAATGCTGGACAATCTCCTCACAGATGAAGAAGAGACTTCAAGAGACAAAGAAAAGAATACTGAAGACTGAAGAGTAAATGCTGGACAATCTCCTCACAGATGAAAAAACTTGAAACAAGAGAAACAAAAAAAATACTGAACTGTTGAACTGTTGGCAGTAAATGCTTGTCCTCCTCACAGATGAAGAGACTTGAAAAAAGTGAATGAACTGTTGGACAATATCTGTCCTCTCAGATGATGAAGACAACTCACAGATGATGAAGAGACTTGGAGAAATAAAAATGTGGTTCTACAGAAGGATGCTGAGAATGCCATGGATCAAACATGTGAGCAATAAACAATTTTAGAGAAAATGGAAACAAAAGGAAACATACTTAACATCACAATGAGATAGTTGACATTTCTATGGTACATAATGAGGAAAGAGGACTTGGAAAATCTGATACTCATAGGATAGATTGAAGGCAAGATGACAGAGGAAAACAATGCATAATGTACATAGCAAGATTGAGTAAACAGATTACAGAGCAAGGTTGAGGAGAGACAACAAAATTTATTAAGAATTACAAAGGACAGGAAATTGTGGAGAGCCATGACTGTCTACACTTTAAAGAGACATAGTACATAGAAGTTGAAGTGTTCATGTAAAGTTACCTTCACCAGACATTCTAATAATAATATCTAAAACCTTATGTCAACTGCCCCTCCCGAAATGTAGATACTGTCACCTATCATTCAGTTTACACACATTCATTGTCTTTTCAACAGGAGTAGAGGTTTCTTTTCTCATTTCCGGTTTCGGATTGGGTTTCCAGTTCCTTCTAAAGTTTTCTCATTCTTTTTCACTCCCAATACCTTTTGTGTCTTAATGGCCTTATCACCTTGTTTGCGGTGAATTGATTAAAAAACAATATTTTTGAAATTTTAAATTCTATTAACACTTTCACTGCTACTCATTTGCCCAGTGCTGCCCGCATCCCGACAGCCATTTTTAAAGAAAATGCCAAATTTCAACCTACATATTTTATTACACAAAAAACTGGTACCAGTGTGTTTTACAGCCTTCCATTTTCATGGATATACCTGGGAATGACTTACAAGATCAGTAATGGGTATACACATGATATCTTTTGAAGCATTGTCCTTTGTGTTTTGACGATAGATGGCACAACGGGACACTCATACCAGTGGTATGCAAAAAAAAAAATGTAGTTTTCCGTACTTAGCCAGCTGGAGCAAGATAAGAAAAACGAAGATCTTCGTAGTTAGCAGCGGAAGTGTTAAATGCTTTTATGTATCAGATCTAAGCCAATCAGGGTGAACAGGAATTTCTCAATCAAAATGGAATGGTTTATTATTTATCAGACGTAATGGAAAGACACAACTCAGACTGTGTTTCACATCTTATTATATATTTTGTTTTTGGTTTATGCTTTTTATAATTATTTTTAGGGTGGGGGATATTTTTTAAAATCCATCCCAAGAAGTCACATTGCTTGTGTTGACATCTCGAATGAGAAAGATAGAAAAGGAACAAAGATATAAAGGAAAAGAAAAAAAGAACGAAAAAGAAAAAGAGAAAAAAAGAACGAAAAAGAAAAAGAGAAAAAAAGAACGAAAAAGAAAAAGAGAAAAAAAGAACGAAAAAGAAAAAGAGAAAAAAAGAACGAAAAAGAAAAAGAGAAAAAAGAACGAAAAAGAAAAAGAGAAAAAAAAGAAAAAAAGAAAAAGAGAAAAAAAGAAAGAAAAAGAAAAAGAGAAAGAAAAAAAAACGAAAAGAAAAAAGAAAAAAAATGAAAAAAGAGAAAAAGAAAAAGAGGAAAAAGAGAAAAAAAGAACGAAAAGAGAGAAAAAAAAAAAAGAAAAAAGAAAAAGAACGAAAAGAAAAGAGAAAAAAAAAAAAAAGGAAAAAAGAAAAAAAAAAAAAAAGAAAAAAAAAAAAAAAAAAAAAAAAGAAAAAGAAAAAAGAGGAAAAAGAAAAAAGAGAAAAAAGAAAGAAAAAGAGAGAAAAAAGAAAGAAAAAGAGAGAAAAAAGAATGAAAAAGAGAGAAAAAAGAATGAAAAAAGAGAGAAAAAAAGAAAGAAAAAGGAGAAAGTAAATTAGTAAGAATTTTATCACTAAACCATCATTATCTAAAAAAAATTCTTACAATCTAAGAATATTATTTTTTTTTCGGTGGTGGGGGGAGGAAATAACCTGAAAAGAATTGATAAGCCGTAAAAAATATCAATTGATGAGTCAATCAATCTTCTTGGTGCATCTATTGCTTGATCTAGGCCAGTTGGTATTAATTTCACTGTTTAAGAAAAAACCCCCATAAAACTGGTATACCAACTTAAACATGTGTGCACACTAAAAATAATGTTTATAGTCATCAGAAATTTATGTAGAATTACCCAACCCAATGTCATCAATTGGCTCCCAAAAGCTGTGTCATAATCTGGTTTTTGACATAAACCAGACATAAGGCCTTAAAATGATAAACATCATAAAACTTGCGTAACTCACAAAAAATATAACTATTGCTAAGCATTAAAGATCCCTAAAAAGACATTTTAGTCATATTTCTTAAAAGAATAAAAAGCACAATTAATAAAATGATATTTGCTCTTAGATGCTCAAGTATGATGACAAAACTCTTAAAATTAACATAAACCACACTTCTTCATGTGCTGTGCCCCCTCAGGACATATGCGATCATGGCCCTCCACATCTTCCTGTCACTTGTAACTTTTGTATTTTTGCTACTTCTCCCAAACCCTGTTCTACCATACATTTACTCAACCTCATCAAATATTTTATGTGTTGCTTTCTTCTGCCCCTCAATCTGTCCTGTGAGTATCAGATTTTCCAAGCCTTCTTTCCTCTTTATGTTCCCCAGAAATTTTAACTGCCTCTTCCTGATGTTAAGTATAAGTTTCCTTTTGTTTCCATTTTCTCTAAAATTTTGTAGTTGCTCACATGTTCGGGTCATAGTATCCTCAGCAACTTTGTGTAGAACCATGTTTCTTTTGTTTCAAGTCTCTTCTTCATCTGTGAGGAGATTGTCCAGTATTCACTGACATATAGGAGGACTGATATTACATAACAGTTCAGTACTCTTTTCTTTGTTTCAAGTCTCTTCTTCATCTGTGAGGAGATTGTCCAGCATTCACTGCCATATAGGAGGACTGATATTACGTAACAGTTCAGTACTCTTTTCTTTGTTTACAGTGATGTTTTTTCTATCTCTTGATACTCTGCTTAGCTTTTGGAAGGCACCTTTGGCTATCCCAATGTGCCTTTGGTTTTCAGTGTTGCACTTCCCATCCTCTGTTAGAACACCTCCCAGATATTTAAATTTTTGTCCTTGTTTGATTTTCGTATCTCCCGATTTGTACTTTTCATTTTTGGGCCAACCCTTTTCCTGACAACCATGAATTCTGTCTTCTTCTGGTTTATACGTAGTCCTTTCTTCTCACTTTCCTTCGCTATTTTCTGAAGTTTCCTTTCCATATCTACTATCAACATTGTGTTACCTGCATGGCTTAACAAATCCTGGCAGGATATGTAATGCTTTCAGAATTATCTCACTATAGAATTTGAACAAGTCGACGGAGAAGACACATGCTAAAAATATAACTCTTGTAAAGGCATTAGAGAATTTACAGAATAGTGCTTCTTTTATCTTTTATTGTTAATCTTGATGTTGAGGTTTGCTCAGAAAAAATTAGCATGAATAATTTTGAGACTTTTCTTGACCCACTTACAACAATATCACTGAAATTTAGCAATGTCAAGCTTGGTCAGAGTCTAGATGGGTGACTGCTTGGGAATAGCAGGTGCTCTATGTTCGAATGTGCGGGTGGTGTATTTGATAATAGCATAAAATTGTTTTTGTTTTTTTTTATACAGCTCATCAAACTTTTGCAGGTTATTTAAAGCCAGAAAAAATTTCTTTTTGGGAGATAATAATGATTCGCTGATACATGTTCTACTATTTAACCCATAACTAGGGGAGAAGAGGTAGATGCATACATTTCCCAAGGGTATTTATGTACAACTGTAAAAGTTTTCTTATTTCAATATTTGTTTGTTAAAATTAGTATTTTTTTAAGTGTATTTGGGTAGAAAGTAGCGCCTAATTATTTAAATTCATATCTAACAGTAAAATAAAAGCTAGTTCATCCCTTTAAGATAATGATTATTTAAAAGTGAATTTGAAAGATCTTCCATATCATAAAAGCGTAAGATTTTTGCTGTATTAAAATGTGCTTTTTCAAAATACTTATCATCTTACAGTAATATTTGAAGTAAAATATAATATACGCAGAATAGATTTTTAAAAAAGATTTTTTAAAATATATAGACAATAGATTTTTTGAAAAAGATTTTTTGAAAAAGTTTTTTTAAAATATAATATATACACAATAGATTTTTTAAATTATAATATATACAGAATAGATTTTTAAAAAAAGATTTTTTTAAATATAATATATACAGAATAGGTTTTTAAAATATAATTAAATAGATTTAAAAAAAAAATTTTTTAAATATAATATATACAGAATAGATTTTTTTATACTGTACATAATACCTCATCTCAGAAATATAGACAAATTCTGAAAATAGATTCATACAGAATAGATTTTTTTTTAAAGATTTTTTTAAATATAATATATAATAAGATTTTTTTTAAAAGATTTTTTAAAAATAATATAAAAATAGATTTTTTAAAAAAATTTGGGTATAAAATATATAGAATATTAGATTTTTTTTAAAAGATTTTTTAAAATATAATATATACAGAATAGATTTTTTTTAAAAGATTTTTTTAAATATAATATATACACAATAAAAAAAACAAAAAAACTTATAAATTTATACAGTAAATAAATATATGTAGCACATTACGATAAAGAGTGTGACATACATGTATGTATGCCACTACATTTTCAGCTAAACGAACATTCGGTTAAAAGTCCCTTGAGTACAGACTGGAATTGGAACTTGACTTTCCGATTTCCAATCTTCTTGATGTATCTATTTCTTGATCGAGGCCAGTTGATATTAATTTTAGTTTTTAAGAAAAAGAAAAAAAAAACCGGGTGTCTTAACTCAAACATCTACTAAAAATAAAATCTGTGTAAATAGAAATATCCTGGCCTATGTCATCAATTGGTTCTAAAAGTCATGACATACTGAGAGCACTTTGACGTGGGACAATGGTTAATGAGCTTGATTTGCTTAGTTACATAAGAATAGTGCCCCATACTTTTGGCCTTGTGCCACATCTAAGCTATGTTTAGAAAATCATTTGGGAAAAATGTAATGGTTAATTTGTCTAATAGAACAATTACCACTGATTAAAGTTTGATCAGTTAAAAAAATATAACTTTTGGCCTTGTGCCACATCTAGTATATGTTTAGTAAAAATCATTTGGGATTTGTTTGTAATGTAATGTAATGGTTCCCTATTTTTTATTTTAGAACAATTACCACTGAGTAGCGAGTTTGATCCTCACTGGGTGCTCCATACTTTTGGCCTTGTGCCACATCTAAGCTATGTTTAGAAAATTATTTGGGAACCTTGTAATGTAATGTAATGATTAGCAAGCTTGTCTCGCTAGAACAATTACCACTGTGTAGCGAGTTTGATCCTCACTGGGTGCCCCATACTTTTGGCCTCACATCTGCTTATGGAAAATTATTTGGGAACCTTGTAATTAATGTAATCACTTTTTCTTTAGAACAATTACCACTGAGTAGCGAGTTTGATCTCACTGGGTGCCCCATACTTTTGGCCTTTTGCCACATCTAAAATGTTTAGAAAATTATTTGGGAACCTTGTAATGTAATGTAATGATTAGCAATCTTTTGTCTAGCTAGATTGTCACTGTGTAGCGAGTTTGATCCTCACTATTATGCCCTATATTTTTAACCTGTGCCACATCTAAGCTATGTTTAGAAAATTATTTTTCAATGTAATGTAATGATTAGCAAGCTTGTCTCCAGAACAATTTTGAGTAGCGAGTTTGTTCCAAACTATGGGTGCCCCATACTTTTCTGCCACATCTAAATGTGTGAAAATCACTATACTGTATATACTGTGAGTTTTATGATCACGACTACATTGAAAATTAACCTTATTGCCGACATGGAAAACAAATTCTTAGTCAAGAGGAAGTTACCAATATCCAGAATGAGGTTTACACAGAAATGTCTCTTCTGGAAATTTTGGATTTGATGTAACTATGGCTACAAAACATTTCGCTTTCATTGTTTGCCTTGATAAAGTCAAAAGACAAAACACATCGGCAACAACTAAAAATTTTTTTCCAGTTGTCATTTTAAAACCAAATACTTTATTATAAACTAGCAGTAGAGCCCGCCATTGACCGGGGATGTAACAGTAAGAGATAGCTCAAGTATCGACCATCATGAAGACTGAAAAATAAAATTGACAAAGATTATTGTTTAAGGTTGACGGACACGCATGTCTTAATTAGTTTTTTTGTTTTGTTTTTTTTACGAATTAGTCAAACCCTAAACTGAAACAAAAACATTGTTTTCAATCGTTATGAGTCTACTAATTAAATAGAATTTTATTATAAACAATTGTCTTGTAAATGGAATTTTTAAAGCATTCTGAATGTAAAAATAAAGAAAAAAGTGTGCAAGACAATAAGAAACACTACCTGCCAAAAAAAAAGTGAAGATTTGTTGAAAATTGGTTGAAAAATGTAGGAAATCCAATCCCATATATAAATGAACGCACACACACAAACAACCTGGGTTTTATAATAAGTATAACTCGATATGAGTTGTCCCCCTTTCATTCTGGTGACAGATAGTGTTTTATTGTGTTTTCAAATTAATTTCGTGCAAAAACAATTGTGTTTTTCCAATTTTTGGCACCATCAGAACCATCGCAAGGTAATTTTATGTAGTCCTGTGAAGTTTTGTTGAAATCGGTTGAAAAATGTAGGAAATCCGATCCAATATATAAACGTACACACACACACACAATCTGCATTTTATAATAAGTAAGATGAAGAATTAACAATGTTTCTTTTTTCTCTCCAATTTGTATTCATCTTTGTTCACTCCTGTTTACATCAACAAAGGGGAAGAAACTTAGATTACGTGGGAGGCAGAACCAGGGTAAAAGGAGCTACTGTAGTCAGGCATGAATGAAAACAAAAGTACGGTATCTAAATCTCTGTAACAGATATTTTATGGTAAGTGGTTTTTCTCACGATTTTAGAGTAATTTTGTACAAAGAAGAATGAAGAGAATTTATTATGGAAATTAATCTAAGATCATTTGTTCAGATTTTGGGATGTGGATTGACCTGAGAACTTTTCATCACCCCCACCCCATATGTGGATCATCTTGAATTTCATTATCATGAAGAAGTTGTGGAGAGCTGTAATCATCTATGATCTGAAGGGATGTGGCAAATAGAAGAAGTAATAGTCTTAAGTTGTTTGAATTTCTTAGATGAAGCCTTGGCAATTATTATTCATTTTGACTAGTATTTCTTTCAATATCATTCTTGCAGAATACCAAAGAAAAAGTCTTGTTGTCTGAAAAATTAGATGAAGCCTTGGCAATTATTATTTTTTTTCACTAGTATTTTCAATTGAATTTATTTTGTGCTTTTCCACCAAATAATAGTCTTAAGTAAAATTTTCAGATGTTCCCTTCAATTATTATTCATTTTTGACTAGTATTTCTTTTCATCTTATTATTCTTACTTTTTCACCAAGTAGTAATAGTCTTATTTGTAGAATTTCTTAGATGAAGCCTTGTAAATTATTATTCATTTTTGACTAGTATTTCTTTCCATTTTATTTCTCTTACTTTTTCACCAAGTTTAATAGTCTTATGTTGTCTGAATTTTATTTCCCTTCAATTATTATTCATTTTTCAAAGTATTCTTTTTTCATCTTATTTTCTTTTTCCACCAAGTTTTAATAGCCTTTAGTAACTTTTGAATTTTTAGATGAAGCATTTGGAATTATTATTCATTTTTCACTAGTATTTCTTTTCATCTTATTTCTCTTCTTTTTTCCACCAAGTATTAATATAGTCTTAAGTTGTCTGAATTTCTTTTGATCCTTTGCAATTATTATTCATTTTTCACTAGTATTTCTTTTCATCTTATTTCTCTTGCTTTTATACCCAGTAGTAATAGACTTAATTAGTTTCCTGTTGCCTCAAGTCACTTCTTCGTATGTGAAGAGATTGTCCAGCATTCACTGTCATATAGGACTGATACTACATAACTTTTTAGTACTCTATTCTTTGTTTTTAATGAAAATTTCCGGATTAAGTTATAAGACATTAAAAACAAACATGACCTTCTACAATGATAACTAGACATTTTTTTTTAAAAAGTGTGTTTTTATATATGTTCATGGACTTATGATTATCAAAAGAAATTGCCCACCCCATCCACAACCAGCTCAAATCTTTTGTGACTAATACGTCCATGCTTAATGAGATTATTTTGACGTTAAATAGTGCAAGTTATTTTGGCAAAGAGTCTGGGATATAGCAAATCCTGTCTAGTTAAAAAACCAGTTTTTATACAAACACTTGCATCTATTAAGATGAGATAAATGATTTCGTTTTATGCAAGATTTTTTTTTTTTTTTTTTTACTCTCAAATTTGCTGGATGTTTTTTCTGCCAGGACAATACTTCGAGGTTAGTGGTGGAGGAGCTGATTTCAAAATGGGAGGCAGGGACACCTTCATGCCAAGGTGAAGGCTAAGAGGAAGCAAAATGCTGCTTTCTTAGTAAAAAAAAAATATGAATACATTCACCTAAAGCAGTGATTCTCAATGTGGTCCAGGGGGACCACATAAGCATTTCTAGTGGTCCACAGAGAATTTGTAGCAATAAAAAATTCTAGCCATTTCCCAAAAGTGTATCAAAATTATTTAAACTTTGATGAAATAAAAAATCTAATGTAAATAAGAGTTGACAAAGAAGTTGTCTCTGCCTATATATCGATAAATGACGCATACTCCAATATTTTTCAACATGTAGAAGCAATATTACCAGCAATACATTTTTTAGAAAAGAAAAATTACCAGCAATACGTTTTTGAATAAAAGAAATACAGTGTGATTGGATAAAGAGACCCGGATATAAGAGAGACCCGGATATAAGAAGATTTTCAATAAGGAAATATGTTTGTTTAAAGCAGACTTAATATAAACAAAATAGACCAAACCCGGATATAAGAGAGTTGTCGGGACCGAGAAGAAAGATATATCCGGGTTTCTCTTATATCCGGGTTTGGTCTATTTTGTTTAGGTAAGTATGGGCTTTAATTTGGGACCAGAGAAAATCTCTTTTATATCCGGGTTTCTCTATATACATTACCTGCAATACATTTTTGAAAAAAGAGAATTATCAGCAATTCATTTTTAGAAAAATAAATTATTACCATCAATAATAATCTTATCGGTATTAAATAACTGTTGAAGCTTAAATAAGCATGGAATAATACAACACAAAATGTACGTTAACAAAATGTATTGAAACAAAGAATAGGTACACAATATTTACAGTTAGTTTGGTATATTCTTGGGAAGACTGTTCCTGCATAATGGGTTGACTAAATCGCAGTCGGGCAGAGTCTCTGGATTCAATTTCTTAATCTCTACTATCTTCCCCGTCTTCCGGTACCAACCCATATTTATATGGTCGGTAGTCCGCTTATGTAAATTAGGTGTATCATACACAACAATAACCCATTGAGGTGTTGATATACCGTAAAACAAAAAACTGTTACTCATGCAGTCAATTTAGACTGATTCAAAACCTTTCAGCTTATTCTCTCTCTAAAAAATGCCAGGATGTTATTATGCAGTGTAAAATTTTGAATACACATTGTTTTTTTAAAAATTCGTTTTTATTGGAATCTGGATTTTCAGCTGTTGTAGATTTTTTTTTAGGTTTGGTTATCTAGGATGGCATATCAACCATCAATGTGTTATTTTCATGACATTTTTTTTTCCTGGTAATATTTTGTTTTTGTCAAAAATCTATTTCTGGTAATATTTTTCCTCAAAATGTAAAAATTTTTAATATTATTTAAAAAAAAAAAATCAGTGAAACCTGATAAAAGAGATTTTTTTGGTCCCAAATTAGAACATGTTAATTTATATGAATTAGATTCAACTGAATGGATATAAGAGAATTCTGAAAAGGTCCCAACAATGCCTTTTTTTTATATCCTGGTTTACTGTAATATTTTTTTTTCAAAATTTTATTTCCGGTAATAATTTTTTTTACAAAATATTTCTGGTATTAAAACCTAATTTTACACTTTTATAATGCTTTTTACCTCAGTTTCAGGGTTAACTATTTGCCCATAGCTGGGACCCTAACAGGTGCTACCGCCCCGGGTCAGGGTGGACCTGGGAACACCAGCAATTAAGAGGTGATTCCACACTCCTCAAAACCTCCTGATCAGAGGCGTTGCTGTTGGACGTAGTTTATCGTCATACCCAGGACGCAGATGCAGTTTATCGTCATATCCAGGATGGCCCTACCACATGGATGGTGGAATCTGGATTTTGGGCTGTTGTGGATTTTTTTAGTTTTAAAGGAAATAAATAGATCTCACTATCAGAGAAACTCTCAGACTAAGACTGAAGAACCCAGTCTGTCTTGCTATTTTACCCATACCTGGGGGGAGAGAGAAGAGGATGATTCATACCTTTCCCAAGGGTATTACCATGTAAATAAATGTAATGGATTTGACTGGAATTTGAACTCGGCTCTCCGATTCCTCAATCGGAGTCGATATTCATTATTTTCTTATGTGTGAATACTGAACATTAAAAAAAAAAAAAAAATAAAGGAGTGGTCCATTTAAAATTTTTAAAAAGAAAATGGTCCATGCGTCAAAAAAAATTGAGAAATACTGATCCAGAGGACAGAAAAAAAATTATATGTCTAAATCCCCCAACCACTTGAAGTCGACTATGTCACAACTGAGGGTGGGAAGTGTGCCATAAAATGGCAAGGAAAGCAATCATTTAGCAGACAATCATTAAATAATTATTTTTAACAATCTTAAAAATGTGGTTCTACAGAAAGATGGTGAGCATATCATGGTTCGAACATGTGAGCAACAACAACATTTTAGAGAAAATGGAAATGAAAAGGAAACTTATACTCAACATGAACAAGAGGCAGTTGAGGTTTTTATGACACAATGAGAAAAGAGGGCTTGGAGAATCTGATACTAACGGGACAGTTTGAAGACAAGAGAGACAGAAGAAAACAATGCATAACATATTTGGTGAGCTTGGGTAAATGAATAGTGAAACAGGGTTTAGAAGAAATAACAGAAAGACAAAATTTATGAAGAGCTACAAGGGACAGGAAATTGTGGAGAGCCATGATCGCCTATGTCCTGAGGAGATTAGGCACATGAAGAAGAAGAACATTTAAATAAACCTATGGCGCATCGTATCTAGTAAATACATCAATCATTAACCTTTTTATTTTGGTTTTCTATGTGCTGTGGTGTTCACCCCGTACAAGGCCCAGGAGCCACTTAAGGTAGAGGGTGACAGAATCAAGTTTAGTTATGATCTTAGGGGGAAGATAGTTTTCAAATGAACTTGAAAAGGTTAACCTGTTCAAGTCTAGGGTTAATCATTATCTTCTATCTTAGCTATTGTAGTGATCGGGGAAGCATCCACTGGGGAGTCAATTCCACAGAGCAGTGGTTCATAGGAAGAATCTGATCAAGTGGAAATTACGCCTCACAAATGGAATACGAAAGTGGTTAGCTACAATGTGTGTAACATGGCGGGTCTTAGTCATGAATGTTAGAACTGATAGAAATAAGGAAGGTAGTTCGTCTGAGCACTTTCCATAGAAATAGCGATAGAGCAGTGGAAGGCTTGAACCGTTTCGTCTGTGAGAAACGCGTTGTTGGGTGGAAAATAATTCATCACCCACAAGGATGTGGATTTTTTTTAGACTCTTGAAATAAGACCTAAACATATCATTTTTTTTTGTTCTTGAGAATCGACAGCAAAAATAATAAAAACTATCAACTTATTAGATTGTTTATTTACACTATTTATTATATTGTTTATTAATTGGAATGGTTGGTAAAACATCAACATCCCACGACCACCTTTTTTATCAATATCAATCTTCGTACAAGAAGTGGATCACAGAGCTTATTCAGCTTAGTAAATACTAGCAGTAGAGCTCGGCGTTTTTGGGGATGTAAGAAGTAAGAGATAGATCAAGTATCGACCATCATAAAGACTGAAAAATAAAATTGACAAAGATTATTGTTTAAGGTTGATGGACACGCACGTCTTAATTAGTTTTTTTTTTTTTTTATTTTTTACGAATTGGTCAAACCCAAACTCAAACAAAAAATATTGTTTTCAATCGTTATGAGTCTATCGATTGAATAGAATTTTATTATAAACAATTGTCTTGTAAATGGAATTTTTAAAGCATTCTGAATGTAAAAATAAGAAAAAAAGTGCAAGATAATAAAGAAACACTAAATTAACCTGCCAAAAAAGTGAAGTTTTTGTTGAAATCGGTTGAAAAAATGTAGGAAATCCGATCCCATATATAAACGAACACACACACACACACACACACACACACACACACACACAGGTTTTAAACATTTTCCAGGTTTTATAATAAGTATAACTCGATATGAGTTGTCCCCTTTCATTCTGGCGATAGAATCGTGTTTTTTATCGTGTTTTCAAATTGATTTTGAGCAAAACAATTGTGTTTTTCCAATTTTTGGCGCTGTCAGAACCACCGCAAGGTAATTTTACGTAGTCCTGTGAAGTTTTGTTGAAATCGGTTGAAAAATGTAGGAAATCCGATCCAATATATAAACATACAGACACACACACACAATCTGCGTTTTATAATAAGTAAGATTTTCAGAAAATTTCAACTTCTAATTAGTCACTTAATATTTAATAACATCGACCTAATTCTTGACCTGATCAAAAAGATAATTCCGCCAAAATCTATCAAGCTTCGGTGAGCCTATCACGTGACTAAAGTTAGCAATAAAATATGAAACGTCTTTCATCTTCGACAGTGCGCCGATCGGAATCCTTTGAACTCGTCACACAGTTCCAGGCTTTACATTAAAGTTCCTTAACATGATTCCAGCCTGAGAGAACACTCATTCACACAGCAGTATTTTATCACGAACAGTCAACTCAAGTTTTCCACATTCAACTTAATACACGAATCTTTTTCATACGCTTTCAAACTCAACGTTAATTATTGCAATTAACATAAACACGGCTTGTTAAGAACCATTTACCCCAACTAGAATAGTCTCTTCGAACAAGTGAAAACAAATCAAAGAGCGACAATTCCGTAAACTTTAAAGTAAGTCGTAAACAATATTTCTCTATTTCAAATACAAACTTGAACTGTTTATTTTTTTCTTAAATTACTATAATACCAAAACACACTCATTATTGTACAGACCATTCAACAAATTATAATCTATCAAACCAGAACTTTGATAACTTTTCATCTAAACATAAAAGGACGTTTGAACTTTTTTTAAAACTATTTTTTTACTCCAGTTGAAAAACGTCTTTGTTTATATAAATATTTTATTCATTGTTGTGCAAAAACTGTTGTTTCTCATGATGTTCTTATTCTATGTTTGTTGAATACTGAAATTTAATGTGAGAGGAAATTGTTAATTTCATCACGCAACCTGATTTACTCAACAATTTTTTATCAATATAATTTAATCCATTAACACAACCTTCACAGGCCAATTGATTTGAATTTTATAAAATAGTAAATAATAAAGATTTATAGTTGCTTCACTTATTTTAATAATTTAAAAAGTATTTATAAATTTATGAATAAAAAATTGTTTTTCTGTTTATTTCTTTATAAATTGGGAAATGACATACATGTCTTAATGACATTCTTAATGCAAATGTATCAGTTTTTAAAATGTCGTAAATATAAAATTCTTGTAAATAAACGATCGAATAAATAAATAGTGATTGATATTTTTGTTGTAAATTCTCAAGAACAAAAATGTACATTATTTACATTATTCGGACTATTGTCCTCATCATTTTCGCCATATTTATTACAACGTTTCGGCCCTTCAGTATCTGTCTATATTTCTGAGATGAGGTATTATGTACACTATTTACATTATTCGGACTACTGTCCTCATCATTGTAGCCATATTTATTACAACGTATCGACCGTTGTACGTAAAAAATCAATGAAGACATTAGGTTTATAATAACACATATCATACACAGATGGCACAGTGGATAAAGGCGTTGGTTAGATCCAGTGACAGAACCCAAAGAGTGTGAGTTCAATACCCGGCTAAGGCAGTGGAGAACTTTCAGAGGGAAAATTAACAGGAGATAACTGATAACTGACATACATTAAACATGGCACGTGGAACTAGAACAGTGAGCGAAATAAAGGGTCCCGTTCGACATTCCAACCACCTGAAGAAGGCCGAAACGTTGTAATAAATATGGCGATAA
Organism: Acanthosepion pharaonis; assembly: GCA_903632075.3. Lineage (NCBI taxonomy): Eukaryota > Metazoa > Mollusca > Cephalopoda > Sepiida > Sepiidae > Acanthosepion > Acanthosepion pharaonis. The sequence goes on from CAHIKZ030003124.1 coordinate 110,221, forward strand.
AGATGAGGACAATAGTCTGAATAATGTAAATAATGTACATAATACCTCATCTCAGAAATATAGACAGATACTGAAGGGCCGAAACGTTGTAATAAATATGGTGACAAATATGAGGACAATAGTCCGAATAATGTAAATAATGTACATAATACCTCATCTCAGAAATATAGACAAAACAAAAATGTATAATTTCACTTTCATCATATGTTTGGATTTTATTACAATTCTAATCATCACTTTTAAAAACAATAAACATTGATGAAGATTGACGGTAGTTAAAATAATAGCGGTGTCAAGGGAAAAAGATAACAATAACATCATGATCATTACGATCACTACAATAGCTAGATAGATAGATAGATAGAAGGTAACAGGTTAACCTGTTCAATAACAATAAAAAATACGCATTCTTTTGGGTATGAAGGTCCAAGTTTGCCAAATATTGGTCATCTTAAATATTCATACCATTGTTAAAATCTGCTCCAAGAATATTTGGTTCCCTCTACGGCTCCAGAAGTACCAAACTCCTGCCAGGTTCAGTTTTCACAAGAGTCAGATCAGACTAAATATGGGGTATTGCATTTTTGCCATGACTGGGGCATGTTTCTTGTTTCATGTTGTAGCCATGAATGGGCTGGAACTGCTTAATCCGCCCTTTATAAACCCGACAGAATTCAAACGCGTTTACGGGGACTTTTGAGCAAGTAATTATTTTCCATTCAGCAATCCCTTTCCCCCACACATGAAACACTGTCAGTCTCTCACTATCCTGTTGTAGATCAAATGAGCTCCATGCTTTAGTTCCACCAGTTCAGACCTTTACTTCTAGGACATTTACACTTATAAGGCAAGACTTATTCTCCTGTCTTAGCCTCTTTCCCAAAGAAGCAATATTGCAAGCCTTTTGCTACTCTATTGTTATTTCCATGTCAAATGAGCTCCATTCTTTAGTTCCACCAGTTCAGACCATTACACTATTTTATATGGCATGGCTTATTCTCCAGTCTGTAGCCTCTTTCCCAAAAAAGCAATATTGCTACACTATTGGTATTTCCATGTCAAATGTTCCAATGAGCTCCATTCTTTAGTTCCACCAGTTCAGACCTTTACACTATTTTATAAGGCAAGACTTATTCTTCAGTCAGCAGCCTCTTTCATAAAGAAGCAACATAGCAATAGAGTAGAGAAAGGCTTGTAATTTCCATGGCAAATGTTCAAGTGAGCCCTATTCTTTAGTTCCAAAAGTTCAGACTTTCAGTTAGGACTTGCCATGCCATGTATACAGCATCAAACTATCCTCATTCCCTTCACATTCCTTTAGATAGCATTTTCCCCAGAACTGTTACATTGCGAAATAGACTCCCAAGAGGATGCTTTCCAACCACTACAATTTTAGTTTTTTCACATCTAGCGCCAAACGTCATTTATCCTACATATCCTTATAATATACACCTCTTCCTCCTCTATGTTCTTACAAACTTTTGTGATGTCAATAAATACTAGTTGTCACTTTTTTAAGGCTCGTTGTAGTAGAGACTTTGTAATCGCAGATACAAAAAATAGTACGCCGTTGAACAATACTGGTGTCAGACGCCTTTAGACTAATCTCGCACTAATAGTACTTGCTCGATAATACTCTCTCGAATAGTAATTACCGTATTGATCCGTATAGAGAACAGTGGTCCGTATAATGATATAGATATCTATCTATATATAGCGATAGATATCTATCTATATCTGTGTTCAAACTCAACTGTCGGCAGCGATACTTTATTTCTATATAACAGAAACTCAGTTAGTGAATCTATCTTGAGAGGCTCTTGAGTCTTTTATTGAGTGAATAAGAGTATAAAAATGTTTAGATTAATTTAAACGCCTACACCTGATTTATAACCGAGGGGTAACATCCTAATAATCAATATAGGTAAAGTTATCTCGCACGCCTGTCGTAATAGCTTTTCTTTTTCTTAGTTCAACAGGATTGACAATTCTTTTGGAATGCTGACAGTCAAGCCTCTCGGGGGAGAAGTAAATATGAAAATGCGTCATTATTCAAAGTGTTGACAGAATGCAGTGTTGTTAGATTAACGAGTCGTTTCCTTTTCGCTTAGTAGCTTATATTTTCTTTTCTCTTTTTTTTTTTGTTACCACCTTACCCTGAATCCATACGCCGACGTCACCAGCTGACACAATTCTGTCCAACATAGAACAAATCCTGTTTCTTTTTCTCATTGTTTAAAAAATATTTTGAAACCACAAGAAAGATTTTCTGAGATTGATGTCTTTCTTTACAAACTGAGACTGTTACCGTTTTTCAATCAGTGGTGGTAACAGTAGAAAACTACTGTTGCTGATCTATAGCTTTGATGATAGCTCACGAGCTGCCATGTTTAAATGAGCCCCTTTTAAAACAAAGGCTGCTTTTAAGAGAACAGAGCCCATAAACGATTTCAGTCAGTGTGAGTGACACTAGAAGATTACTGTTGTTGACACCTCACGGGCTACTGTTCGTAAATAAACGTTATTTTTTCCTGAGTTTTAGGCCAGAATTTCTTCTTTTTAAAAAAAAAAAAATCAGTTAATCAGTCTTTAAATTTACTAATTTACTTTGAAGTAAATATCTTGGACTAAGATCGGATGTTTAAATTTGTTTTCATCAATAATGGAGGTTTGACGGGTTGATGCAGAGTACCTCACAACTCCCGACACCAGCACCACACTTAGTAGTCGTCCCCTCTAGCACCAGACTTAAAGGTGGGGTAAGCGCCAATGAAAAACTAATCTACTATCCTTCTCAAGAAGTCATAACTCGCATGTATTAAAGAGAAGCTGTGGAGAGCCTTGACCGTAAATGGATTAAAAAAAGGTTTTCAAATGTAATATTTAAATTAAAGTATCTTAAAAAATCTTATTTAATTCATGACAATGAAATAAGTGAAATTTTAATAAGGTAAATTTTAGCGATAATCGTTTAGTAAAATATTATTTAACTAGCAAATATTGACATGAAAATGAATACACATCTCTGAGATGAGGTATTATGATTATTTACATTATTCAGACTTATCCTCATTTTCACTGCCATATTCACAACGTTTCGGCCGTTGTACGCTTCGGTCTTGTTCAGGTGATTGGAATAACTGAGACATCCGGAAAAGGCATGGCACGTGGAACTAGAACAATCCACTCCGGTGGACGAAATAAACACTCAGTAACCCCTTGCATCCTAGTGGCTTTATTGCCTTTGATCTTCACAAATTTAAATGCAATGTCAATCGTTATCTTCTGTCTTCTTAATTCCATTTCTTTTATTGTCTTCTCTCCTTAATAGTAGTTTTTCTCATATTCTCTAACACTCGGTAACCCCTTGCATCCTAGTGGCTTTATTGCCTTTGATCTTCAAAAGTTTAAATGCAATGTCAATCGTTATCATTTGTCTTCTTAGTTCCCGTTTTTATTATTCTCTCTTTTTTCGTTTTCTCATATTCTCTGACAATAAGTAACTATTGAGTTTTAGTGGCTTTATTGTCTTCCTTGAGGTGAAATGGTTACAAAAATAATTTCTTGATAAAACTTGATGCATAACACTACCTACCCACCCAATAACAACTGCAATCGAAAAGAATTTATCTTTAGATAAAATTTCTTACAATTACTTAAAAATCAACACAAAAAAGACAATAAGAGATTTATTTAATTAACACAATGCAATAACAACCTTGAAGCAGTAACTCACAAAACAAATCAAGTTTCTAAAACCTTCCCAAGATAGTATAAGTGAAAACAAGAATTTAATTAAAAGATTATGAACACAAAAAAAAACCCATATTTCCCAGAAAACACACACAATGTCGTTCATCATAATAATTTCGACTTTTGAAGAGAAAAATTATTAGAGTGAAAATGTATTGAAAATCAGCTATTTCTGGAATCTTCTGGCGTAAATTTACGTCCAGAATAAAAACAAAAAGAAGACAAAAAAAGACAAAAACAACATATCCTTTTCTAACAAAATTACCTCTAATACTTATAGTGTGGGATATTAACAAAGCAAACTAAACAATAGAGATAAAAATAACAAAAAATGCGGCAAAAAGCTAAATGAGGTCAGCTCTGTTATACATCTGGATAAATCAGACGTCCCTTCTCTACCCGAAGGATAATCTTGAAAATAAATCCTTATTACTAGTAAAACTAGTAAAAAAATTTCCTGTTGAAGCGTTTTACCTCAAGATCAAAAACAACTTTCTACATTCAGTCGAACCACTGAACAACAGATCGAGTCCGTGTTTGTCCCTGTGGTGCAGCCACCTTAAGAACGTAAAGACAAAGATTATCTCAGTCCTATAGTGATCTATGTCTTTTGGTTTTGAATGAATTTTTCTCAGAACAGCACACAGATAAATGTTAAGGCTTTATTTCAGAAATGGCGATATATCACCAATGATGATCCCAACTTCCAATGAGGGCAGTTACAAACTATGAAGCATTTTCTAGCTTGCCCCCAATCTTGAAGATTCATGCACACTTAATGACCTTGAAAACATAACACCCCAGGCAAGGTTCTGTGTGTAACACTGGATGAGTGTGGTTGGCGATTTGACTTTAAGACTAATAAAACTTTTTAAAAAATATTAAACTGAAAAAATATTAAACTTAAAGAATTGATGAAATTATTTTCACTTGTAAATTTCAAAAAAAAAAAAAAAAAAAAAAAAAAAAAAAAAGAAAGAAAGAAAGAAATCTAATTTTATTTTTAGGAGACAATATCAGAAGACCTCAGGGCCCAATTTAGAATTTAACTGTTTTCATTATGTATATGTTATGATTTTTTCAATATATATATATATATATATATATAAATATATATATATATATATATATATAAATATATATTATAGAAAATAGAGAGATAGATAGATAGATAAGATATATAGATAGACAGATAAAAAATGGCTGGATAAAAAGATAGAATAGATGGATAAAGATAGAGATAGATATAGATAGAGAGATAGATATTTTAAATGAAAGCAAAAACGAAACACTTCAACTAAAATTGTTAATGATTTTGGTACTCATCTAATTTAACAACTTCATATTTTTTTTTATCTGTTATGTATTAGTTTCACAGTGGAGGCTTGTATTTGTACTAAGTCGGTCCTAAAATAGGTTCGACGTACAAGACGTTAGGATCTTGATATAATAGGCAATGACGCAGTAATTTCTAGTTTTGGTGGCTGATACTTTAATATCCGACGAACGGTCGTCCGTTTCGATTTCTTGACCAACTCATTGCCGACCCAAATGCTACTACTCCTACTTGTTATAGGTGAGAGAGTCTATTAATCAATAGAACAGGTTGTTCCATTAACATTATCCGAACATTTATGATAAACTGAAGAAATCTATCTAAAATGAAGGGCCTGTATTACATTGAAATTTTAGTCTTCAAATTCATTAGCAAATGGTCCCAATTACGTACCTCCCAAGATTCGCTAAAAAATGAGAATACATAATGAAAAAAATGCTGCAAGCTTAATAAAGCAAAGTTTTATCGTCAAATTGTTTATTATTAAGAGGAAGGACCTAAAATATTTCTTGATTATTAAAAATTAATATTCTTTTTAATCCTTTTTTCGAACCTTCAAAATTTTGGTTAAATAGTTTTTCGTGCGTCAGAACATAAATTAGTGTAGGAAAATCTAGCATCTTTTTGCGGTGAAAAACACCGATTTAGAAATTCTTGCAAAAATCAAATAATTGTCAATTTTTAAGGAAACTTTCAGGACTTATTCACAAATGAATGAAATTATTTTAGGAATGTTTCTTTTTTTTTTCTTTTTTTTTTTTAAAGAAAATCTTGGTAAAAATATTGTGTTTTTACATCTGTTACTCACTTATTTAATTTTATAAAATTTTGAGAAATTCAGTTTTGTACAGCTCAATGTTTATATTAATTATAAGCAGCGTCTTTGGAAAATTTAAATCATCGATTTTATTTTCTAAACCAAGACTTCCAGTTACCGAAAATCTGGTCTGATTCGTGAAATAAAAAAAATAAAAAATAATAAAACTAAGACATTATTTAATTAGAAAAAACTTTTAATTGCTTTTGCGAGTATGATATATTACGGACACTGAAAAACATTTTGTAGATGAATAATGAATTTTTACAAGAATTGTCTTCATTTTCAATTTTAATTAGAATAATTTATAAAATTTTAAATCTTAAAATTCTGTATTAATTTGTAACAGGTAATATTTTTATTAAGCCAAATCTATATTTACTTATCATAAATGGAGAAGCTTACTACAATTCAATGACCACCAATATTTTAGAAAGAATTTTGAATTTTTTGTGTGCATAAATGTGTCGATTTTTGTAAATATGGACATACACGACATTTTCAGAAATTAAGAGTGGTAACTATAGTAAACTTAAAGTATGTAAAATTCAATAAAACTTTAGGTTATGAAGAGTATTTTCCTAATTTTTGAAGATTACTAGGTAGTTACACAATTATATATAAAAAAGGCGCTCGCGTTATATTCATCAAGTAATTTTTACAGATATGTTCCCCGTAGAGAAAATGTCTTAAATTTCCGGCTGTCAATACCAGATAACACCCACCTCCGTGTTAAAATGCTTTTCTGCGATATTTTAAACTAAAATAAGTAATATTTGTTTCAAATCCAATTAAACTTTAAATCAACTAATCTTCGTCAAATAAAGTTTCAGAAAAGTATTTTATTTTTTAAATATATTTTAATACAGAAAATTACGTCATGCTGAGAGATTTGTAAATATGGCAAAAAAATCAGGCATTTCTAGCGATTAAAAAAATAATTCCAATTAATTTAAATTCATTTTGAAATACAGCAAAGTATTTTAGTTATTGGAAATATTAAATTTAATCTATCAGTTTGAAATTAAAACTAAAATAAATCCTTCAAGAAAGAGTTTATTTTTAAAAATTCATTTAAACCTTATGGATTGCTTTTCTTTGGAGGTACCTACTCCATTGTTTCAAAGGAACCCCATTAAATCTGAATATAAACAAATCTGTTCTTATATCTTTAATTTTTTTAGATTTATCAGGGGGCCAAAGTTTATAGAGTCCCTCTATTCTGGGAGCCAGAGTCATTTTTTTTTTTTGTATATTAGCACCATTTAGAACTTCCTCAAGGTACGGCATTTGTCAGAGTCAAAAATATGCATTTTTTATCAATTTGGAAGGAGGATTCTGTTCATAATATCGATAGACTGTAAAATAATTACTATCCTCCCAGAGGAAAAACTCACCCCGACAGGTTAAAAAAAAAAAAAAAAAACACAAACAAAAAAAAAGAATTAAAAATTCAGAAAATGAACAAAAAATGATGATATCAATGACGTAAGCAATAACAGCGCTCGTAATGGCTGCCATGACGTAACGCGAATGAGCCCGAAATTTTATTGTCGATAACTTGAAAACGGTAGATTTTATCAAAATTTCTTTGTTATTTTCGAATTAAGAATGTAAATTTATATTTATTAGAATCTTAGCGCGGGGCTTAAAAAGCAAATTATCTCTTATTTCTAGAATTTTCCCCTATTTTCTACAAGTGAACCACTGTATTTAAGTAGTACTCATTTAATACTGAGCTTCTAAAAATAAGATATGTAAAATAAAGTAGATATTTTAAATAACAGTAAAAAAAATAACATTTATTTTTTTTAGTTTTATTAGTTAGTTCTAGGACAAGGGTTGTCGACCAGGGGGGGGGTCTCCCCCCCGAGGGGGGGGATTTCAGAGTTTTAGTGGTTGATATTTTACTTTTTCTTTTTCTTTTATTTACAGAATTTTGTTTACTGAATTCCAACACCCTGGCATTCTATTGAAGTTTTCTGTTTATTGAAGTCTGTTTCAGTTTATTTAGTAATTAGTTACGAATTAAAACAAATAATTGTACATGTATTCTTTTAAAATCAATCACCATTTTCTATGGCTATTTGTATGTGTGTGTGTGTGTGTGTGCACGCGTGTTGGTGCACCTGGGGTCTGCTATCCAATTTCATTGTGTAAACGACAAGAAGGACAATTAAAAAATAAAACGTGAAGAAAACAACGTTTCGATAAAATTTCTTTACACCAAAAAATAATAGTTTTGTTTGCAATTCACGGCGCTAACGGTGGTTGGGAAGATTTTTTTGTCACGCCTTTTAGGACAGAGAAATAAACAGTTGAACACTAAATTTAGGTTCTTGGTCTCACACTATGACAATGCTATTAAGATCGGCTCTACAATTTTTATGCAACTATTACCGTCATAATTTTTTTAAAAAAAAATAAATCAGAAACCTTCATTTTCCGTTCTCCTCACCCTGCGAAAGTTCAGCTTTTAAAACATTTATTAAAAAAGTACCTCAAAGATTCGTTAATATATTAGCATACATGATGAAAGAAAATGCTCTAAAAAAAAAAAAAAAAAAAAAAAAATTATCGTCAAACTCTGTTATTATTAAGAGAAAATTCCAAAGGATTTTTTACGTATTTTTTAAATATTTTTTAGAACTTGGAAATTTTAGTTTAAAATCTTGTTTTTCGGATTGAGGAATCGAAGAGCCGAGTTCAAATTCCAGTCGAATCCATTACATTCACTTATGTGCTAATACCCTTGGGAAAGGTATGAATCCTCTTCTTCTCCCCCCCCCAGCTATGGGTAAATAGCAGGACAGACCAAGTTCTTGGATGGCAACTGGTCTACTGCAGAAAGAAATGGCAACCTACTGTGGGGGAAAAATCTGCCTTGTCAGTCATGTATCAAAAGATACATGATTGCCTAAGCATGTATCACACATGGCAGATGACTGACTTACTGACGTGCTAATACCCTTGGGAAAGTTATGAATCCTTCTTCATTTTCCCCCAGCTATGGGTAAATAAATTTTTCAGAAATTGGCCAGCTATACAATTTCAATAAAAATACGGAGAATATTAACTCTTCGGCAGTGAGTATCTGACATCGTCTGTGATAACATCAGGTCGGCGACAATAACACCAGTCATTTTCGGAACTTGTTTCAAGGAAGAACTCTACATACTGTGCTCTAAAGGCAGAACGTCAGCCCTCTACTAAAACTAGTCCAGATTTGCTTTTTAGGACCTTGAAATTCGTGTCGCCGGCTTACGATCTCACTCAACTACAAACTACGGGTCTTCCGACTGTTTCCTTATCAACAAGAGCTTTGAGGAAAACAATGTGAGTGCTAAACCCGTAAGAACAATTTACTTGCTTAAAGAACTTTTAGGCGCCCAGAGAAATATCTTAAGCAAACTTTTATAGGAACACTTACTTCCTTTAAGTTAAAAGGAATTTTCTTCTCCCTCTCTTTCTCTCATATTTGTGTATATCCCTTTACCTTTTTTTTTGTGTGTATGTAAATAAATATTTTCTTCTATTGTTACACCCTGACCAGGGGTTTGAGTTTTTATCCTTCCGCCAAAGAGAAAATAGTACGTTCTAAATTTTCAAGCCGTTGTTGCTTTTATCGAATGTTTATTAACAGAATGTGGAGAAATTCTTGAAGAAATTTCCTATTGGAGAGAGCCGGGACAAATTTCACGTGGAGAGAGCCGGGACAAATTTCACGTGGAGAGAGCCGGGACAAATTTCACACATCGAAGCCAAAACATACTTCAGATTGTAGGAGGTTGCTTACAGTACCCCGAATTCCCAAGCGGTCCCCCATCTAAGTACAGTCTGGGCTCGCCAATGCTTAACTCAGTCAGTTATGTGCCATGCGCGATAAACCTCTTAAGCGATACTATAGATTTCGATACATGACTGACGAGGCAGAGGTTTTCTCGAAGTAGGTTGCCATTTCTTTCTGCGGTAGACCACTTGCCATTCAAGGCTATAGAACCCAGTCTGTCCTGCTATTTACCATAGCTGGAGTGAGAAGAAGAGGATTCATACCTTTCCCAAGGGTATTAGCACGTAAGTGAATATAATGCTTAACTACGGTAATCAAACGTGAAACGCTGTTGTCAGCCTGGTTCGACCGTAGGCGACTGGCATGCGAAGTATTATACTACGGTGATATATCGTTATATAAGTACCCCTCTAAAAATAGTATCTCGTTCATTGGCCTTTTTCATTGTCTTGTATTATTAAATCATAAACGTGTTATTAGAAGACAAATGAAAAGGAAGACAGAAAATAAAAATTGCATTAATTTGCAGTTTAAATGACTTGTTTAATTTGGTTGTCTTTTTATAGATTAGACTGGAAAATGACAATTTCAACATTGAGCAAAGAAAAAACAAAAAGTGAAACACTGAAATATGTACAATGACCATACCAAAACAATAAGTTTCATCAAGGTCATATCAAAATATAAATAGATATCTGAAACACCTCGTTTATTGCTTATATACAGACAAGCAACTTTTAAACATTTTTTATATATATTTTATATACAGTTTTTATATATATATATATATATATACACACACACATTTATGGCAGCCTGTATAATGCTATTTTTTGAAGACCTAATTTTAAGTACTAGGGATTTTAATTTAATTCTATAACTAAATTTGAAGTTTGTAGTTTGTTTTTGATGCATAGTAATTCCTGTGTAGCGATGGAACCATATTTTTAAATTAGTAAATTTATAATATTTTATTTATGCTCTGTAGAATTGTATTGAGCACTGTTTTTTTTTTAAATAAAAATAATTAACAAGAACACGGGATTATAAATCTTACTGTTCTTTCTCTTTATTTCAATATATATATACATATTCTTATAGAAATTTTTTGAGTATAAGAAACTATACTGTAATGGAAAACCTTTGGTATATTGATTTCAAATAAAAAATCAACACCAAAGGGAAAAAAGGTATATAAAAAGAAAGAACCAAGAACATGTACGTTAACTGACATTAATCATCCAGCATACGAGTACAAAGCCCAAAGAAAAAATCCTCGATGCGAGTACCCAAAATAACTAAATAAAGTGCTCAATACAATGAGTAGAGCAGATGGTAATGACGAAAAATAAAGGTGAAAAACTGGTAAGTTTGTCTGGTTCTCTAGCTTTAGCTATATATATTTTTTCTTGGGGTGAAATTTGATTAACAAAACTTAAATGCAACATCAACCGCCATCTTATATCTTCTTGAATCCTGTTCATCTTTTTGTCCTTTTTTCAATCCTCCCTATACTCAGCCTTTTCTCTCACTTTCTCTCCCTGTAAACCAAAGGTACTAGTGGCATTTCCACCTTGCTTGGGGTGAAATGATTAACAAAATTTAAATGCAACATCAATCGCCATCTTCTTGAATCCCGTTCATCTTTTGTCCTTTCCTCAATCCTCCCTATATTCTGTCTTTTCTCTCACTTTCACTCCCTGTAAACCCCTGCGTACTAGTGCATATGATCCATTATTGTACAAAATTAGGCTGCAATCAAATTTATATTTTATATAAATACTATATTAAGAAAATTGAGATATAGTTCAATGGGAGAGGGTATCATAGATTGGGAGGGGGGCATATCATAGATTCGGGGAAGGAGTATAGCATAGATTCGGGGAGGGGGCATATCATAACTTGGTGGGGTTCACGAGACCTTTGTACCGGCCCTGTGTATTATGGTACTATAACGAAAAATTTGATGCTAAAAAGTGCCGCAAAGCATTATTGATTTATTTAAGATGGAATCATCTATTATGGCAGGTCTCTAATTTGTATTTAGATACATTGGATTTATTTCCAATTTTTCTACTTGAATTGTTATATGTTCTCCTATATTGCATCTGATCCATTATTGTGCATAATTAGGTTATAATAAAATTTGTATTTTATATGAATATTACTTTATGAAAATTGAGATGTAGTAGAGTGGCGGGGGGGCCCTGTATCATAGATATTGGGAGGGGGAGACCCTTGCACTGGTCCTGCCACTAACCAAGTATTTTCAATCATTTTGGCGATCTACAGCAAGTAAAGCTGTTTTTTCTAACATTAGGCACCAGCTTTCTCAGTCATCTGATTTTGATAGATTTTCGTATTATATTTTGAAATTTATTTTTATCACATCATGGCTTGTGATATATTTTCAGTTTAACTTTTTTTTTCTTCCAAATCCGAGAATTTGTTTTGCCCATGCTAAGTCTTGAAAAAAAAAAAACACTATATAAAAAAAATCACAATTTTCTATCCATAATGTTGTTGAATGTGTTAAATTTATTCAAGTTTTTTTTAACAAGAAAAATCTCAAGTTTGTTAAATGTTACCGCAAAACATTGTCGATTTATTTAAGATGGAATGATCTATTATGACAGGTCTCTAATTTGTATTTAGATACATCGTATTTATTTTCAATTTTTCTAGTTGAATTGTTCACCTATATTGCATATGATCCATTATAGCACATAGGCTGCAATATATATATATATATATATATATATATATATATATATATATATATTTTATTTGAATACAACGTTATGAAACTTGACGTAATAGAGTGGGTAGGGGAGGTGAATAATAGATTCGATGTGGCTGGGTGGAAATAGACTCTTGCCCTGGACACATGCAAGACTAAATGCAAATTCAAATCTGTTAGATGAGACCAATTTTTGATTTTAATGAAAATGTTTCCCGGCCGAAGCAAACCGAAGACCTGTCAGTCGGCCATTACATTTATCACGTACGTCACTTGACTCGAAGGAAGATAAAATAATTATTAAATGTATACGAGCGATACAAGTGGAATTTTCCTATATAGATCTTCTGATGAAACATAATTTTTAATTTAATGACCGTGTTACGGACTTGAATCAACCTACAAAGAAAAGGGGCGAGAAAGCGGTTTAAATATAAAATATTCTTATATCCGAGTCTTCTTGCAACTAAACTTTTCTTAGCGTATAGGAGTGTTAAAGTTCATACACACCTTGTTTGTAGTTGTTTGTTGAGATGAAAGGAAAAGTGATTTCTTCGCGTGTATGTGTGAGAAAGAAAAGCAAGGAAGAAAATGAGGGAGAAAGTGTGTCACGTAATTTGACGGGTGAATGAGTAAGGGAATTTTTTTTAAAACCGAGCGCGTCGTGAGAATTGTTGCAGTATGTATCTCCTTACTGGCTTGTCTGGTCTAGAAACTTTGCTTAAATACACATCAAAGGGATCACAAAGCGTATATTTTTTATCATTGTTGGCGGGAAAGCAGCCCATTGGTTGAAAAATGTTAAATATTTATTTCCAAAGCATTAATTTATTAACCGGAAGGATACACGAATCATCCGACGCAGAAACTTTTTTTTGTCATTTAGTGTTTGACCGCCTTGCTGTTTATTTCCGGCTTCGCTGCACAACTGAATAAGCTGTTTGCGAGTTCCACATCTATAAAATACCTGTGGGAATTACCTTATCGTATCGTTAAATATTCGAGTTTAACAAATTATTTACAATAATTATAAATATGAATGAAGGCCATTATTTAAAGAAGTAAGAGGGTACAAATAAAAAGATTAAAATTGGCATGGTTTTTCATTTCACTGAAGCAGACGATATGTGTTACCGCTTCTTCTATCTGCCTTTTTTCTTCCTAAAAGGCTAAAAACCAAATAGCGCATTTGAAAGTTTGTCGGGTTCCGCATAAAAACATCAAGCCGTAGTTTGGCTCACGCCACATCATATTGAAACACCCGTTCCCGTACAATCACCGACGTTAAGCAACGTCGAGCCTGATCAGGACCAAGATGGGTGACTGCTTGGAAATACCAGCTGCTGTAAGCTTGGGTGTACGGGTGGTGTAACGAAAAATAGCTTGGAATTGTTAATCAGGGAGCCAAGTTTCATTTCTCGTTGGGTTCGTTATATTCACTTACATGCAAATACCCTTGGGAAAAGATATGAATCAACCTCTTCCCCACCAGCTATGGGTTAATTAGTAAGACTTGTATTACTCAAAAAAAAAAAAAAAAAAAAAAAAAAATCCTTACAATCTAAAAATATTTTTTGGCTTTATTGATTTTTTTTAACAGCTTATCAAACTTTTGTAAGTTATTTAAGCCAGAAAATATTTTTGGATTTTAGGAATTTTTACTTGACGGTGTAGGTAATGGCTGCTCAAGTTACTGTTACGCAGTAACTACTTATTTAAGACGTTGTATACTGAGAAAGCCATGGAGTTTTAGTTTGAAAAGACTGACTTCAAAAAGTTCAGAGGTCATCCAAGAACTACCATGGCCACAACGCTGAACCGAGACATTCAATGAACAAAGCAGAAAGATCCCATTTTTCATTTGGAGAAGTTTACAATCAAGGAAGATCTGCAATATATCCGCAAATTTGCAGAGGAGAGAGAAGGCTGGTGATGGTATTACGTCTGGTTGAATTACTTACAATAAAAAGCAATTCATTTATGCCGATAGGGAAAAATTACCCTCATAATATCTCCAAGAAGAACTTGTACAGCAGATGTCAAGAATCTCATTTGTCTTTGTTCATTTTGAAAACAAGATGGAAACTTCTTGGACATGTTTTGCGAATGGATCAAGAATGACCAGTTCACAAATCCAAGGAGTTTTAGTTTGAAAAGACTGACTTTAAAAAGTTCAGAAGTCATCCAAGAACTACCATAGTCACAAGGCTGAACCGAGACATTCAATGAACAAGGCAGAAAGATCCCATTTTTCATTTTGGAGAAGTTTACAATCAAAGAAGACCTGTAATGAATCCGCAAACTTGCAGACGAGAGAGAAGGCTGGCAAAATATTGTCGAATCAGTATACAATGTCACTGAAGATGAGAGAACATTTTAATTCATGACTTCGAATCCAAACAGTTTTTATGATGATGAACTTGTAATCCGCTTCTCCCCCAGCTATGGATTAATTAATAAGACATATATCACTAAACTATTATTGGATCAAAAAAATTTTTACAATCTAAAAAAAAAAAAAAAAAAAAAAACAATTTTCTGGCTTTAAACAACCTTCAAAGTGTTAAGCTGTAGAAAACGAATCATTCTAGAAAAAAATGGACTGCTATACAATTTTCCCATCCTATACGACAGTAAATGCTGGACAATTTCATTATAAAAAGAAAGAAAAATACTCTAAGCGACCGAAATTTAGCTTAACCAAGGAATCTCTGTCTAAGAACTCTGTTTAGGCAACAGAAACACCAAATAGAATGCCACGATGAAAATACAGGGTTCCCCAAAAAAACTGACATTTCTCAGGCCAATAATTTTGGTAATTCTTGTTGAAATAACCTTATAATTTTCACAGAATATAAAGAAACAGATCAAGATTTTATATTTAATGGAAGAGGACAATACGTGTTTATCTCAATGAGAATCTGCCATAAAGATGGATCAGACGTGGTGGAGATGAAGACAGTTTTCTGAAGAAATGGCCACCGCGATCACCGGACCTCTCTCCGTGTGATTTCTTTTTATGGGGATATATAGGGACTGATCTATGCCCCCCTCTTCCTGCTAGCAGTGATGAACTCAAGCAGAGAATCACTTCCACACTGCATAATGTTACCGGAGACATACTGCAGCGTGTTTGGCAAGAGCTTAACTACCGACATGACGTATGCCGTGTCACAGGCGGTGTATATATTGAACACTTATGAAATCGGTTCCATAATAAACTTATGATGTTCAACACCCAAACTGTTCAATTTCACTGAGCTAGACTGCTTGCTTTTAAAATGTCAATTTTTGGGGAACACCCTGTATGTTAACCAAAAAATCGGGGGCTATGGAAAAACAAATAAAACAGAAAAGGCTTAGGTATGTGCAGCCATTTTGAGTTCTTAATGTCCGGCTACGAAAATAACTGCTCAGGTCAGCTTGAGATAGTCAGGCAAGTGTACAAATACCTGACGTATAAAATGTATTGTCATCATTTCCGGTTCTTTTTTGCCTTTGTGTGACTGCGTTCAGTTTCTTCCAAGAGTAAAACACATTGTTCTCTTCCCATTTTCCACTGTGGAGTTTATCCCATGTCAGTTTAGGCTTCTTTCAATTTTTTAATTTTACCTTTAGTTTGCCTATCAGCGTAAGGTGATCACTGCCATAGTCTGCATCGGGCTCTATTTATTGATAAGCTCAAGTCCTGTCAAGCTTTCGCGAGTCCAGTGTCTTCAAATCGAGGTGTTGGTTGTTATTTGGCCATTCACTGTGTACTAATGAACTCCTTTTTTCTCCGCGCTGATTGACCATAGTCCATAATTACCATCCTTTTCTCTCTATTTTTTTTTCATTTCTAGTTTTACACATAGCCTCCTCCTCTCTTGCAATAAGTTGTAACGGGGTAGGCAAGTTGGGGTTGATGTATTATTTTCCTCGATGTTATTATTTGTTGACTGTAACGAGGTTGGTATTAATGATAGAAATTAGAATGCATAAAACGTACAACGATAACAACAATAAAAACTTGAAACACGTGTTGACATAAATAACAAGAATTTGTATTTTCTTTGTGATGTGAATTACAGAATATTGGTATAGTGTGTTTTTTCAGTGTCACTTTTGTTTAATAGTTAGTGCTTACTTGGTTTGGTTCCGAGAATTTCGTTTGTGAGGATGTTGTTTGGAAATCGTCCGTTTTCCATCTTCACAGAGCAATAGCTAATGTGTTTCTGTACTGTTACTGACTACTCATCTACGGGTACCCTAGTCTACTGTACTGACTCACTTGTAGTGGAAGGATCGTTTTTATAATGATGAGGGTTAGGATAATGAAATATCCTTTTCTCTCATTACTAATGACCAGGTTATTTTTAGAATGATGAAATAGCATCATCATTCTGGACAATAACAAATACTACAATCATCACCATGCTGAAAGACATTCCTTTTAGTCTTGTGTTTATCTAATATTAGTCCGGTTCCTCTTTCCTTCTGCGCATTATGATCGTCGCTTATAAAATCGTCATTGTTTTCCCGTATTTGGCTCGCATACTCCTAGAACGTTAATATTTATCTTGGTTTTCATTTCTAGCTTTATACGGTCAGCAGAAAAAGTCGTTCTCACACTGCTAAGCTTCCTAAATATTTCTAAAGTGTACATTAGTTAGATAAGGCTAGAAAAAGTGTGTATTCCAAGAATCAAATTCGCTCAAACATAGATTGGTCGGTGAAGTATATCTTTGAATTATAGCACTTTTTTTATAATAACAAATTAAATAATAATTATATATATATATATATATATATATATATATATATATTTATGTTATATGCAACGTCAGGCCTGACGATTGCATATCGAAATGAAACAGACTGTCGCCCTAAGTGTTGACTTCTATGTTCACTTTTATATTTACACACGCTCTATCTGTGATATTGAGCACTTTATCCCATAAAATATAGCACACCTTAAGACTATATTTCTTATATATATATATATATATATATATATTATAATATATATATATATATATATAAATTAAAAAATAACTGTTATAGGCAAGTAAAGCAGCAGTATTGCTGGATCGAGATTAAATCCAACAGTCGAAGTTTTATATCCCTAGACGCTCTCCTCAAAGTTGAAGTGGAGACTTGAAGCAACAGAAATGTGGCTCTACAGAAGGATGCTGAGGATACCACGAACCGAGCATGTGAGTAATGACAAAGTTTTGGAGAAAATGAAAACAAAAAATAGAAACTAATACTTATCAGGAAGAGACGGTTGAGGTCTCTAGAGCATTTAATGAGGGAGGAAGGCTTGGAAAATTTGACACTCACGTGATAAATAGAGGGCCAGAGAAACAGAGAAAGACAACGCATGACATAATGAACTTGAGTGGATGGCGGAACAGGGTTTAGGAGAAATAAAGACAAGGTTTATTAAGAACTACAAGGGACAGGAAGTTGTGGAGAGCCATGATCGCCTACGTCCTGAGGGGACACGGCACATAAAGAATAAAAGCAATCTTGAGTAAATGGATAGCGGAACAGGGTTTAGGGGAAACCACAGAAAGACAAACTTTATTAAGAACTACAAGAGACAAGAAGTTGTGGAGAGCCATGATCGCTTACGTTCTGAGGGGACACAGCAAATAAAGAAGAAGGATGTGGGAGTAGTGTAGCGGTTATTGATGCAGGAAGTAAAATTGGAAAACTGTTTTCAATCTCCGGCCTCGTCTGTTGCATTCACTTTTACACAAATGCCTTTTGGAAAAGGCCTTTATACATTAATTCACAACAGACATCTTTGTACTGCGCTTAAATTCGTAAAGGAATTAAAGAGGAAAGCTCATCAGAACAATTACCATCAAAGTATTTTCTTTAATCCAACACAAGCAAGGCGATAAAGACACTAAGACGCAAGGGGGTTACTCGGAGTGAACGAGAAAAGACACGTCATAAGGAGAATGGCTTTTAAATTTACGGTTCAATTATTTTATTTTTCCCAGGATTCATATCAGTTGAGAAATAATAAAGAAAATAGTCTGTTACAGTCTATGTCTTGAAGAGACATGGCATGCGCACCCCTCACACTAGAGCTCTATCCTTGGAACGATATTGTAGTTTCATATCGTCGTCAATGACTTTCTCAATATCATCAGTTCCCAATTCGGTATTTATGCTAATGACACAACTATTTACCCAAGCAAGGTGATAATGCCACTAAGACACACAAGGGGTAACGGGGAGTGAACGAGAATGAGGAAACTTCAGGAGAAACCGGGAACCCAATCCTAAACAGGAAACAAGGGATAAACCTCTACTGCAGTCCAAAAAACCTGGGAGGGATATGAACCGGCCTGCCTAGTTACCTCCTCCTAATTTTCGAAACCGCTACTAGGGGACGCTTCCCGGTCTTATAAATACTCCGCGATAATTATTCGCAGCCTCTTACTTTTTACGTCAACATGTAAGTTTCTCGCAGAAGAATGCTTCCCTTTTTTGAGACACGCATGAACAATACATACGCATACATACATACATAAATTTAGAATTTTCGAATAAATTTTATCTTATATATATATATATATATATATATATATATATATATTATATGTGTGTGTGTGTATAATATGTTATAAAAATGTTTTAAAAAAATAGCCATTTTGTTTCAACACTTCATTGTTGTCTTATCAAGTGATGGTGTTGGATTGTAGAATATTTAGGGTTTTAAAGGTTCAAATCGACCAAACACCCCTCGCTAGGGAAAACGCTGTTACATTTGCAATGACCAATCAAAATATAAGTATGAGAATTCAAAAAACTTGATAACGAACCTTGGTTATAATAATTAATGCCTTCTATTAGGGTTAGAAGTTAAAATAGAAAATATATACTTGTTTATATATATATATATATATATATATATATAAATACAACAGCGAAAAATGACGGTTTTGGTATAGGATTAAGGTTCGAATCCTGTCAAAGGACGAATATTTTCTATGAAAATTTTAATGACATTCAGGCCATAAATGTTATTTAATACTGTTTATTATAAACAGATTATTTTTCTTAAATACTTGTATCTATAAAAAGAACGTTAAACATAAAAAATGCGTTTTTAAATAATATATATATATATATATATATTTATATATATATAGCATTTTTGAGCAAGGCATTTTGCCACTTTTACCTAAAGGGGTTACAGAGTGGGAGCGAGAGTAAAATTGAACTGATGGAGGAAAGGATGAAGAGAAGGACAGGAATAAATCAGGGCATCTGGAGATGTCGATTGACATTACATTTGAATAGTTGAGAGATGTAGCTAATAAGGAATAAATTAATAGGAAGGGATATTAAGATGGAAATTTGAGACAGAAGCTATTGGATTATAGATAAGACGGCTAGTTTTTAACAGTTTCGACAGTGAAAATTGGGGAAAATGATGCCAGCCTAGTAGCACGCTTAAATTTTTGCAGTCTGGGAACTAGCGATTTAGCTAAATCGGATTTAAAGTTAAGTGAAAGTATTTGTAGAAAAACAGAGGGAGGCGACGAGAGAACGACTGAAGACGAGATTTACTTAGATCAGGACCAACCACATTGTTTATCCGTCTCTGGAATTGTCGAGGACCTTAAGACGAACATTAAAAATGTTAAAGACCATATATTTTTTTAGGATTCCATTCAATGGTGAATGGTTGTTTTGAAGGATATACGCATCTTTCATTTCATTTTTCTAGGACTTTCTCCTGCACCAAACTGCACGTACACAAACAATTCACTAGCTTAAATGTTTTCTCCATTCGTGTCATTGTTCAGTAACACACAGGGAAAAATTCTATTGTAATGTAACCCTTTATCGTTAATATCATCAATCGTTTGTTTGTACCCATAGATCATTTTTTTGTTCTTTTTTTTTTTTTTTTAGGTAATTTATCATATAATAAAAAATATTCATCTTGGCTTTTCTCATTTCAGGAGACATGCGTTTTTTCTTCAACGTATACACCGGAAATATAATGGTTGTTTGGATAGGTGAATTTTATTTTTTTTATTGGGGAGAAAAATAAATTTAAACTTATTATAAACGCAGATTATTTCATTTGTGTGTGTGTGTGTCTGTACGTTTATATATTGGATTGGATTTCCTACATTTTTCAACCGATTTCAACAAAACTTCACAGGACTGCGTAAAATTATTTTGCGGTGGTTCTGACAGCGCCAAAATTGGAAAAACAATTGTTTTTGCACGAAATCAATTTGAAAACACGATTAAAAGAGGATTCATGTCGCCAGAATGAAAGGGGACAACACATATCGAGTTATACTTATTATAAAACCCAGGTTGTTTTGTTTGTGTGTGTGTGTGTGTTCAATTTTATATATGGGATCGGATTTCCTACATTTTTCAACCGATTTCAACAAAACTTTTTTTTTTTTGGCAGGTACTGTTTCTTATTGTCTTACACTTTTTTTTTTTATTTTTACATTTAGAATGCTTTAAAAATTCCATTTACAAGACAATTGTTTATAATAAAATTCTATTCAATTAGTAGACTCATAACGATTGAAAACAATGTTTTTGTTTGAGTTTGACCAAAAAATTAAAAAAAAAAAAAAAAAATAATTAAGACATGCGTGTCCGTCAACCTTAAACAATAATTCTTTTGTCAATTTTATTTTTCAGTCTTTATGATGGTCAATACTTGATCTATCTCTTACTGTTACACAAGGGCAACGCCGGGCTCTACTGCTAGTAGTAAATAATTTAGAGTTTTTGATAGAAAAAATTTATAGATTTACCCCAAATTTTAAAAAGAAATGGAAACCCAATCCTAAATCATTGGACAGGATAAAAATGAACGAAATACTTTTTATTGGGGCAGTAAAAGAGCTGTTGAGGATGAAGGGCGTTCAGTCGATAACATTTAAAATCGGCGGAAAAGAAAAAAAATTTAAATTTACTTTTGTTGGAAATACCAACATTTAACTGATCGATGATTAATCTAAACAAACAATAGACAGAATTCAAATAAAAGAAAAATGAAAAGACGAATTTTAATTTTAGATTGCTTTTACAATGTTCATATTGAGATTTTGCTTCAATTAAAAAGAAAAAAAAAAGAAAGAAAGAAAAAATGGCTTTAAAAACGAAAACTCCACGATGAAAAAACGAAAAAAACCAGAATGTATTTTCTTAAAATCAATAATTGAAAAGAAAAGAATTTTGAAAAATTTTAAAAGGAGCGAAAACAACAATTGCCTGTCAAAAGGAAATTTTAGATAGCTAATTGAAATATATTTTCAAATTTTGAAGATCAAACTTGATGAAAGCAAGAATCTGGAAGAAAGTTCAAAGATGAGAATTGCGAGAGGGAAATTGTTAGTAAAGAACAAACTTGTGATTTAACGAATATTTATATTTGAAATTTAAAAAATAATACTAAAAAAGGTAGCAAAAAGAGCTGTTTAAAGAATAAAAATTTTTAAAGAAAATATTTTTTGACGTTGTCTATTCATTAAAATGGTTACAAAATTTTCAATTCAATGGTAAAATGATTTTTCGTTGACAGAAAGCATAGAACTTATTATTTTTTGATAATAACGAATCTCCTTTTTAAAATTTTAAATATTTGTTATCTAAAATTTGACGAAAAGGATGGATATTTTTTTTTAACATGCAATTTTAAAACAAAATGAAAGCTTAAGTAAAATAAAGTCAGAAAAAGAAAAAATCTGAAAAATTATTTAGGAGCGAAGACAAAAGAAGGGCAAAAATTAGGAAGACACTACATAAGCGATTAATATTGCATTTCAATTTTTGAAGATCAATTTTTAAAACTATTTATTCAAGCATATATGATTTTGCCTCTGAGAAATAAATGAATAGTTAATAAAAAAGAAAATTAGAAAACTTCAGAAGAAATTAATTAACAAATTTTAATCTAAACATTTTTTCTTTTTTTTAAATTTCCCCAACTCCTGTTCAAAAGAAAGGGAATTTTTAAACTGGACGATTTTTGAACCTATTCTCCCCATTGATTGGTAAAACATTAAAAAAAATTAAAGTTTAAATGGGGAAAAGAAGTAAATAAAGTTGAATAAATAAATTTTTTTCTGATTTTATAAAGAGGAAATTAGTACTATAGAATAAACAAGCTAATTTTTATTAAATATGGCGGCCAGAATCTTTATCTTCTTTTATGTGCTGTGTCCCTTCAGGACGTAGGCGATCATGGCTCTCCATTTCCCCCTATCCCTTGTAGTTCTCAATAAGTTTTGTCCTTTTTGTTACTTCTCCCAAAGACCCTGTTCTGTCATCCACTTGCTTAAGCCCGCTAGGTATGTCATGCGTTGCTTTCCCTTGTCTCTTCTTTCCCTCTATTCGACCTGTGAGTATCAGATTCTCCAAGCCCTCTTCCTCATTACGTGTCCCAGAAATTTCAGCTGCCTCTTCCTGATGTTAAGTATAAGCTTCCTCCTTGTTTGCATCCTCTCCAAAACCTCATCGTTGCTCACATGTTCGGTCCATGATATCTTTTAGCATCCTTCTGTAGAACCATACCTCCGTTGCCTAAAGTCTCTTCTTCATCTTTGAGGAGACCGTCCAACATTCGCTGCTGTAAAGGAGGACAGATGTCATATGTAGCAGTTCAGTATTTTTTTTTTTGTTACCAAAGAAATCCTCCTGTCTCGTAATACTATTTTTAGCTTTTGGAATGCGTCTTTGGCCATCCCAATACGTCTTCGGATCTCAGTGTCGCATTTACCGTCCTCTGTCAGAAAATTTCCCAGATATTTGAAAATTTACGCCCATTTTGATTAGGTTTCATCAATTTAAATATCGATTCAGTTTCATTATTTTTTGTCAGACCAACGTTGTATGATCGATGAAAGGATAACAGACAATATACATTTTCAAATAAAAGAGTTTATGTCAAACGATTTATAATTTTTTAGGATTTTACAGTGTCTTCAAATGTTAAAAAGATTTTTATAAATTTAAAAGAAGATTTTTATCCTTTTCAAATTTAAAACGCAAACTCCATGATGAAAAACGAAAAAAATACAAAGAATGTTTTTTTTTTGTTTTAAAAAAATAGACAATGAAAAACATTAATGGACGAAAAGGAATAGAAATGAAAAAAAAAATTGAATATAAAGATTAACATTGCATTTAAATTTTTGAAGATCAAAAAAAATTGAAAAAAAGAAATACAAAAGAGAGTTCCAAAGGTTTGAGAAATTAAAAAGAGAGACAGAACTGTTAGCATAGTTTGAACGGTTGTTACAAAAAAAACTAGAAATCTACCCATTTCATTAATAACAATGAAGTTTAAAGGGCTGTTCGAAGAAACTAACGATCAATTTTGGCAGAAAAAAGGCTTTTAAAGATGATATTGGGAAAATTTATTAGAAATGGTTACATTTCTATTATTTTCCCCTTCAAAAAAATTTATATAAAAAAAAGTTTTTTAAAATTTATGATTTGGATTTTTTTCTAAATTAATATAAATGTTTTGCTTTTCTCAGAACAATAAACCAAAATATTTGTAGAATAAAAGAAACGGGGAAATTAACAAAAAAAAACATCTAATATATTATTCTATTTAAATATTTTTTTCAGGTCAGGATTTATTTTGCAGATAAACTTCGGATTTTATAAAAAATCTAAATAAAGTGATTTTCAATGGAAAAAATTAAAAAAATGTTATTATTTATATATTTTTTATTTAAATGAATATTTGAATTTACCAAAATTGAATTTAAATATATTACCCCCATTTTACATAGAAAAGGTAAAAAGTTTTTCATAAATTTTGAGAATATATTTAAATCAAATAAATATTCTAAATTTTAAATTCATTTTTCCACTGATATTAGATAAAAGAAATATTGTGGAAAAAACATTAAATATGTGATGATCGAACTCACAGGTAGATCTTGAAAGTATTTTTGATTTAAATTATAGACATTCTTTTAATATTATTACAAATTTGAATTTTGAAGTGCTCAGAATGATTTTAAACTTAGCTTAGATGTTTAATTTTTTTCCGAAATAATGGGCAAAAGTAGGATCGAATTGACTCATTTTTCTTAATTTAAGAATTTTAGAACAATGGATTTTCTAACCAAACGAAAATAAAATGAAAATTGTCCAAAGATTTATTTTTTTTATTTAAATTCTTTTCAATGATTTCATAATTTAGAAAGATTTTTATTTAAAGTAATGTTTTATAAAAAAACAGAATTAAATAACATTTTTGAAGATTTAGAAAATTTCTCGGACATTCAAGCCGGTAAATGTTATTTAATACTAAAAATTCTAAACCCATTTCAACAAATTTATAAATAAAATGTATCTATAAAAAGAAGGTTTTAAACTACAAAAAATGTCTTTAATAAATTGGAAACAAAGAAACTTTATTTTTTTTAATATAAGAAATATATATTCTATATATATATATATAAATATATATATATATATATATATATAGTGAATGTGAATATATATATATATATGTGTCATGAGAAAGACCAGATGATGGCAAAAAATATTCAAAACATGGAACAAATACAAAATCATATATAATATTTAAAAAAAATTTAACAAGCTTTAAATCAAAATAAAGAATGTTGAGGGTCAGGATTGAAAAAAGTTCCAAAACGTTAAAAGAAAAAAATTTGCAACATTTAGTAAATTCATATTTTTTCACAAAAGAAAGAAAATTATTTTAAGGGGCAAACAATTTTAGTGGGGAAAATGTTTTTGTGATGGTTAGTATAAACTTTTAACTACAACAACACGAGATAAGATGGAGAGAAAGAGTTCGATACTGGTTGAAAAAATGTAACAACCTTTAAAAATACATCTGAATATGAAATAAAAAAAATCACTACTGGTAGTACATGGATTTAAAACATTTTTACTTGAAAAAAAAGAGAAAAAAAAAAAATGAGTTTAATGTAAAAAAGATGAGTGTTGAAAAAATGTCTACTGGAATGACATTTGAACTGTTTGAAATTGAAATTAATAAAAAAAAAAAAAAAAATTATTAAACTTATCTTTTTGTTCCTTTTAATTATAGAGGAGATACTGCTTTGAAATTCCATAACTGGGCATATGTTTTCTTTTTAAACCTTCGAAAAAAATAGGTAAAGTAAGACCTTTAATACCTTATTGTAAAACGATGTTTGGAAAATGTTTCACAGGAAAAAATTTTTAGACGCCGTAACTTCGTTTAAGTCCTAAGCAAGGCTTGTCCCTAGGAGACATTTTTTCCCAGTCTTTTTTCGTAGTGTAGAAGGAGCTGAAGATAATACGGTATTTGATAAATCTTTTTTTTTATTTTTAAATAATAAAAAAAAAAAAAATCGGTGTGTGATTATTTAACGATCTTAATTTTTAGTTTTTATTCGATCAGAACGAAAAGATAATTATTTTTCGTGACCTACAAGGAAACTCCAGCTGGTTTACAAATAGACTTTTAAACATAAATTATACAAACAGAAAGGTGAAAAAAATACTTTTACGACAAGCGTAGAAGAAAGAAAAAAAACACGAAACTTAAAAAAAATTAAATAAAGTAAAAAAACAAAACAAAGTTTGAACTTAAGGGTTCAATTCGACGTTTAGGAGAAAGAAAAAAATTTAAATAGTTGTAATTTTAAAAACTTGTGTCGAATTTTAAAGGAATAACTAACGCAATAACATTTATTTATTTAATAATAATAATAAATAATAACGCTTTCGTTAAGTTACGTAATTGAGTTTGTTTTTTGTTTTTATTAACAGAAATCAGAAGAAAAAAAAAATAAAATAAAATAAAAAATATATTTTTTCCGACGTAAAAATCAGTCTATTTTACTTTTATAGATTATTTTTGCTTAGGTGTTTTTAATTATTCTATTTTTTAAATACCTCCATAATTCGGCAAAACTTGAAAAAAAAGGAAAACACTATGAAAAATGTTAAACTTAATAAAAAAAACAAAGTTTTATTTCCAAAAAAAAGTTTAGTTTGTTATTAAGAGAAAAGTTTAGTCTTTTTTTTTTAATTATTTAAAAAATTTGTTAATCCTTTCTAACACGTTTGAAATATTGGTTAAAATAAAATCTTTTTTAAAAAAAAAAAAAAAAAAAACATCAGCGGTAACGTAATATTTAGCATTAGTTTTTTTTTTAGCGCTTTTTTCAGTTAAAAAACACATTGGAAATTCTTGCAAAAATCAAATAATTGTCGCATTTTAATAGAACTTTTACGAACTATTCTATTCACAAATGAATGAATTTATTTTTTTAAATATTATTTTTAGAAAATCTTGGTAAAAATATTTTTTTTTTACATCTGTTACGAATTTTTTGTTTTGTTTTGTTTGTGTAAAAAACGTTAACACATTCAAAAGAAAATTCGTTCGGTTTGTTGGAGAGAAAGAAAAAAGTTTAGTTTATAAACATTTTTTCTTTTTGCTTTTATTATCAACCTACCTGTTGTTCCTTTGTCAGAAAGTGAAGAGTCCATATCGACAGACGATTCTATGTAATCCACATCACTAAGGTTTTTGTTAAAGTTATCCATATCAGCACGAGGCCCCTTTTTTTCTGCATTTGTTTTAATCACCGGAGCAAAATTTTTTTTTTTTTTTAAATGTTTTTAATAATATCCAGCAAGCAGATATTTAAACCTATAATTAAAGTAAAGTGGTTACCTATAAGAAAACACGTTTTTTTTTCTTTTCTTTTTCTACTCGCCACTTCCGACAAACAAGACTTGTTTCCACTCCAACTTCGAATTTAAAAAAAAAAAAGAAAAGAAAAAAAGACTACATAATATGTAAATAAATCCCTGTTGACCGAGGTAGCTGCTACTACAACAAATTTACACACATATATATACTTATATAGGTATATGATTTGACCTGCAAATATGTCACTCCACTTTTGGGTGCTGAGCAAGCAAGGTGCGTTACTTTTTAGCTTGCTGGAAATTTTAAAAGCAACATTTACTATTACACAGGATACATTAGGTGTGCCTAGTCAACCCACCTGTTTGTTCGTATTTGTGACCGACTGACTGACGAAATTGCATAAAATTTAGTCTCTAGGTTTGGTTTGATTTCTAAAGAAAAGGTAAGATCTGCTCTATCAATCTAGAACACATACACCCTCTCTTTCTAGCTACTGGTTTTAAAGCCAGCTTTTTAAAAGGGGGCATTTTGAAGGCTAAGAAGAAAGGATCTCCTTGGGTTTAAGTTGTACCTGTTGAGACACGCAATAAAATGGAGAAAGTACATATTGTTCTGACAGCCATTGCCTGACCAGATGAAAAGAAAAAAAACAAAATCTTTCATATGAGAAGTCAGACAGGACAGATAAATCGGTGGGAATGATTGCAGGTGAGAGAAAAATAGAGAGAAACGAACAACGACCAATTGAGAAGAAGGAAAAAGACTGGAAAAATAAACAATATATGATGAAAACACTGCACCAGAAAAAAATGGTGGATTTGGGGGTAAATAAAAACGTGGTGGATTGGAGAGGATTAAATAAAAAACGTGGTGGAAGAGGGGGACTAGTTAAAAAAAACGTGGTGGAAGGGGGAACTAAATAAAAAGTTTTGAATGGGAGAAATAAAGTGATGGAAGTGGGGACTAAATAAAAAAACGTGGTGGAAGGGGGGGACTAATAAAAAAACGTGGTGGAAGGGGGGGTTAAATAAAAAACGTGGTGGAAGGGGGGGGTCTAAATAAAAAACGTGGGTCAAGCGGGGGACTAAATAAAAAAACGTGGTGGAAGGGAGGACTAAATAAAAAACGTGGTGGAAGGAGAGATAAATAAAAAACGTGATGGAAGGGGTGGGGACTAAATAAAAAGTTTTGGATGGGAGAAATAAAGTGATGGAAGTGGGGACTGAATAAAAAAAAACTAAAAAAAACGTGGTGGAAGGGGGGGACTAAATGAAAAATGTGGTGGAAGGAGAGATAAATAAAAAAACGTGGTGGAAGGAGGGGAGACGAAAAAAAATAGTGTTAGAAGTTGGGGCTCAATACAATTGTGACAGAAGTGGGGCAAAATAAATAAATAAAAATGTGCTGGGACTGGGGACTAAATAATAACAAAAAAAACAAGAAAATAGCTAGAAAGAAGTAAACAAACAAAAAAATACTGATTTGTTATATAATAATTTTGTTTTCAAGTTACATGTACTATCCATTTTAACTTTTGCTGCTGTTGAAAGTCCTCAAGTAAATATGGTTCCTGTTAATCTGGTACATATGAGAGTTGGCTGAAAAGTTTGTAGATTTATATCTTGGTCAGCCTAAGTAGACACATCAATTGGTAGACTAAACGACATGCAAGTGTACCAGAATACAACAGCTGGCCAACTTATGAACTTTCCAATGAAGGACTGAATAGGGATGTGTGGAGATTATCCCACCTTGTTTGCTCACTAGGTGGCACGGTTCAGGACAATGAAAGGATGGAACAATGAACCTTCTTCCTCTTTTTGCCTTGAAATATTATAGGGAAAACAACAGTTACTTATGGCAATCTGCCTGCTTATTTTCAATCAACCATGTGGTGCATCACATATACATTCTCTATAACAACCTGTAGCACCTCTTCACCACAAATGTTATCATTGGTAATATTAGCTGTTTCCTTATAAGGAAACATTTGACATTTATT
>CAHIKZ030003125.1:0-141843 GCA_903632075.3 Acanthosepion pharaonis
ATTAATCCAATAGATATCGTTGGATGACTTGAATAGTCACTACATCACAGTCGTATTGAAAAGTCAGTTTGGACAGGCTCACAAAAGAAGCAGCATTCCATTTTAGCATGATTATGATTACCGCTAACCTCTCCGGCATATTATTCATCAGAGTTGGGGCACCTGGCGTGGTGTAATGTTTAGCAAGCTTGTCTAGCTAAAACAGTTACAACTGAATAGTGAGTTCGATCCTCACTGGGTGCTCCATACTTTCGGCCTTGTGCCATCTAATTGCTTATGGTTAGAAAATCAATATCATTCATCAGGTTTTTCCAAAGATCTTGCTCTTCAATGGTTTGCAGCATCGAGTTCTCTCCTTGATAGTCTGACTGTCATTGTCTGCAGCGCTTGCTCTTCCTTTGCTGTGTCTTCTTGATGAAGTTTCATTGTCATCTGCAGCTTTTTTTTTTGACCTTCCTCTTCCTTGCTGTCATCTTGATGAAGTTTCATTGTCATCTGCAGCTTTTGCTTTTTTTTTGTCATCCTGAAGTTTCATTGTCATTCCTTTTGCTGTCATCTTGATGAAGTTTTTCATTGCTTTTGACCTTCATCTTGCTTGGTTGTCATCTTGATGAAGTTTCACTGTCCAGCTTTTTCTTCCTTCCTTGCTGTCATCTTGATGAAGTTTCATTGTCATCTGCAGTCTCTTTTGACCTTCTTCTTCCTTGCTGTCATCTTGATGAAGTTTTTCATCTGCAGCTTTTGACCTTCTCTTCCCTTGCTGTCATCATCATCTGCAGCTTTGCTTCTTCCTTTTCATCTTGATGAAGTTTCTGTCATCTGCAGCTTTTTGACCCTTCTCTTCCTGTCATCTTGATGAAGTTTCACTGTCATCTGCAGCTTTTGACCTTTCTTCCTGTCATCTTGATGTCATCTTCATCTTGATGAAGTTTCACTGTCATCTGCAGCTTTTGACCTTCTCTTCCTTGTTGTCATCTTGATGAAGTTTTGTCATCCTTGCTGTCATCTTGATGAAGTTTCACTGTCATCTGCAGCTTTTGACCTTCTCTTCCTTGTCATCTTGATGAAGTTTCACTGTCATCTGCAGCTTTTGACCTTCTCTTCCTTGCTGTCATCTTGATGAAGTTTCACTGTCATCTGCAGCTTTTGACCTTCTCTTCCTTGCTGTCATCTTGATGAAGTTTCACTGTCATCTGCAGCTTTTTGACCTTCTCTTCCTTTGTCATCTTGATGAAGTTTCACTGTCATCTGCAGCTTTTGACCTTCTCTTCCTTGCTGTCATCTTGATGAAGTTTCATTGTCATCTGCAGCTTTTGACCTTCTCTTCCTTGCTGTCATCTTGATGAAGTTTCTTTGTCATCTGCATCTTTTTGACCTTCTCTTCCTTGCTGTCATCTTGATGAAGTTTCATTGTCATCTCTTTTGACCTTCTCTTCCTTTTGTCATCTTGATGAAGTTTCACTGTCATCTGCAGCTCTTCCTTGCTGTCATCTTGATGAAGTTTCATTGTCATCTGCAGCTTTTCACCTTCTCTTCCTTGCTGTCATCTTGATGAAGTTTCATTGTCATCTGCAGCTTTTTGACCTTCTCTTCCTTGCTGTCATCTTGATGAAGTTTCACTGTCATCTGCAGCTTTTTCTCTTCCTTGTCTCTTGATGAAGTTTCATTGTCATCTGCAGCTTTTGACCTTCTCTTCCTTTGAAGTTTCTTCATCTTGATGAAGTTTCACTGTCATCTGCAGCTTTTTGACCTTCTCTTCCTTGCTGTCATCTTGATGTTTCACTGTCATCTGCAGCTTTTGACCTTCTTCCTTGTTGTCATCTTTGATGTTTCATTTGTCATCTGCAGCTTTTGACCTCTTTCTTCTGTCATCTGCACTGTCATTTTGACCTTCTCTTCCTTGCTGTCATCTTGATGAAGTTTCATTGTCATCTGCAGCTTTTTGACCTTCTCTTCCTTGCTGTCATCTTGATGAAGTTTCATTGTCATCTGCAGCTTTTGACCTTCTCTCCTTGCTGTCATCTTGATGAAGTTTTGTCATCTGTCATCTGTCATCTTGAAGTTTCATTGTCATCTGCAGCTTTTTGACCTTCTCTTCCTTGCTGTCATCTTGATGAAGTTTCACTGTCATCTGCAGCTTTTGACCTTCTTCCTTGTCATCTTGATGAAGTTTCACTGTCATCTGCAGCTTTTGACTCTCTTCCTTCTGTCTGTCATCTTGATGAAGCTTTTTCATTGTCATCTGAAGTTTCATTGTCATCTGCAGCTTTTGACCTTCTTCCTTGCTGTCATCTTGATGAAGTTTCATTGTCATCTGCATCTTTTTGAAGTTTCTTTGTCATCATTGTCATCTGCAGCTTTTGACCTTTCTCTTCCTTGCTGTCATCTTGATGAAGTTTCATTGTCATCTGCAGCTTTTGTCTGTCATCTTGCAATTGTCATCTTTTGACCTTCTCTTTTTCTTTTTGTCATCTGCAGTTTCATTTTTTTTGACCTTCTCTTCCTTGCTGTCATCTTGATGAAGTTTCATTGTCATCTGCAGCTTTTGACCTTCTCTTCCTTGTTGTCATCTTGATGAAGTTTCATCTGCAGCTTTTTTGACCTCTCTTCCTTGCTGTCATGCTTTTTGATCTGCTTTTGACCTTCCTTCCTTGCTGTCATCTTGATGAAGTTTCATTGTCATCTGCAGCTTTTTGACCTTCTCTTCCTTGTTGTCATCTTGATGAAGTTTCATTGTCATCTGCAGCTTTGACCTTCTTCCTTTGTCATCTTGATGAAGTTTCATTGTCATCTGCAGCTTTTTTGACCTTCTCTTCCTTGCTGTCATCTTGATGAAGTTTCACTGTCATCTGCAGCTTTTGACCTTTCATTGCTTCCTTGCTGTCATCTTTGAAGTTTCATTGTCATCTGCAGCTTTTCATTTTTGACCTTTTGACCTTCTCTTCCTTGCTGTCATCTTGATGAAGTTTCATTGTCATCTGCAGCTTTTTGACCTTCTTCCTTGCTGTCCATTTGATGAAGTTTCATTGTCAGCATTTTTTGACCTCTCTTCTTGCTGTCATCTTGATGAAGTTTCATTGTCATCTGCTTTTTTGACCTTCTTCCTTGTTGTCATCTTGATGAAGTTTCATTGTCATCTGCACCTTTTGACCTTTCTTCCTTGCTGTCATCTTGATGAAGTTTCATTGTCATCTGCAGCTTTTTTTGTCATCCTTCTCATTGTCATCTGCAGCATTTTTGACCTTTTCTTCTCTTCCTTGTCATCTTGATGAAGTTTCATTGTCATCTGCAGCTTCTTTTTGACCTTCATCTTCCTTGCTGTCATCTTGATGATTGCTGTCATCTTATTCATTGTCATCTGCAGCTTTTGACCTTCTCTTCCATATCTTGATGATTTTCATCAGCATTTGCTTCTCTTGATCATATCTTGGTTCGCATCATCTTGATGTTTCATTGTCATCTGCAGCTTGATCTTGTTCTTTCTTGTCAGATGCTTCTGTTTTAGTTTCAGCATCTGGCTTGTCTATGAGTTTGTGTGTCATCTACTGACTTTTGCATCTCTGAGTTTTCTTCTGTTCTTCTTCTTTGCTTGAGACTCTTGTCTTTTGATTTTTCATGGCATTTTGAAGAAAATAAATTTGAATTCCTCAACTCACTCCTGGAACTTCAAAAGTTCACTTCTACTGACTCGAATTATAAGTCCAATTGCGGCCAGAGGGCCGATTTGCGCCGAAAGTCAGATTTGGGCTGAAATTTCAATTCAGGTCAAATATTGATTTCTTCAAATGACTAACTCTGCGGAACTTCAAAACCGTACGTCACGAAGCCTGTCACTTTAACTCTGATCCTTGGCATTTGAAGAAATAAAATTGATTTCATCAATTCGCTAAAGTTTTGGAGATATTCTAAAAATTTTGTGTTATTTTAAACTCAGTATAAATTAAACGGTTTAGAATCTTAATTTCTTTCAGTTATTTAAAATATGAATTTTTAACTGTTCCCTCCTCATCCAGACACAAATCCCAATGCTGAATGTTCAAGCACCAGATCAGGGCAGATTTTTAATTTGGATCATCCAGTTCCAAAAAAAAAGTATAATATGTCTATGTAGTGTAAGTTTGGGAATTAAGCGGGGTGGTTGAACCACGAAGAGCCGTGTTCGAATTACAGTCGAATGAGCCTGAGAGACGGGGTTCTATAATAGGTAGCAACCGATCAAAGAGAAGAAAAACTTTGAATTTAAACCAGATTGGGGCCTTTGTTGCACAATATGTGGACTTGTATACAAGTCATTAACGAGACTAAGGTGCGACGTATGACACAAACATAAAAACTGAATGTAGTTGTCAAAATCGACGGAGAGTCCATCATCATATACGTTTTATAAAACAGATTTCTATTGAGTAAGTTTTAGAAATTACTTTTTATTTCTGAATTTTTACAGATCATTGCAAAATTTTGTGTCCGATTTTCATTGTTAATATAAAGTGACGGCAAATTGACACTGACGTTTGTTTTTGTACCGATTTCAGTTTGTTCTAAGTGAACCTTGTATTGTTCAGTTTCAAGTCAGACTTTGTTGAATGATAACGTTTTGTCCACAAATTAATGCCTTAAATATGGCGGATGAAAAGTTGCAATTTCGTAATATTATGCTCTATGAATTTCTGTAAGGGGTAAGAAAAAAACGTTTTGAAGCTTTATTTGGGTCATGCTCCAGCTTTTTGGACGGTCAGAAAGTGGTTTGGCAGATTTCGCCAGGGTGATTTTAACCTAAACGATCAACCACCTCCGGGCGACCTTTCGGCTCTGCCTGCCATCGAAGAGAATAAATCAAGATTTCAACGGAAGAGATTTCTAAGCATTAGAAATCGATATCTTATCTGTCTTAGGTCATTTTGAAGAGGTTTCAGGCAAAATGGCCGATTTGGTAAATCAAAAAGGTATCATTTTCAGCCACAACAACGCAAGATCGCATGCTGCAAACAGACCTTAAAGAGTCGATATGAAAAAGCCCTCCAGCACCAAACCATATTCTCTGACGTGGATCCTTCGGATTTTCATTTGTTCCGGTCATAACAGAACACTTTAAGTGACAAAGTTTGACTGTACAATCAGTTCGAATTTTGTATTCACTTATGCGCAAATACCCTTGGGAAGGTATGAATCAATCTCTTCTTTCCCAGCTATGGGTTAAATAGTAGGACAAAACTGGGTTCTACTGCCTTGTTTATCAATCAGTCTACCGCAGAAAGAAATAGCAGCCTATTACGGAAAAATCTTCTGCCTTGTCAGTCATGAATCGAAAGAGATATGACGCTTAAATGTGTATCACGTATAGCAATTAACTGGCTACCTCACAACCTTGTTCCTAAAAAAACGACAATTATTAAAACAATGAGACTATGTATTTGACTAATAAATGGTTTTAGTGGGTATGTAAAATTTTGTTTCCTAATCGGGGCGATTTCTAGCAAATATAATTCTCCAATCGATACATTTTTTTTGATAACCTTTTATATTCCGTCTAATCGTCTGCGTAAATTGTCATTCGTTCTACCGCCATTTTCCTCTCATCTGGTCGCATTAATCGCTTTCAGCCTCAGTTTCATGAAGATCAATATCAATTTGACTGTGCAATCGCCTTCTGTAAAGCAAAAGAGATGACTTATAACTTTTGTCTTCGTCGCATTGATTGTGTTTATCTTGTCTATATATTAGAAAAATATGAAGTTTAAAAATTATTTCGATATCTATTAACACTGACGTCAAAAATTAAAGTGACTGCGAGAAACATCAAACTCGTTAGGCGTTAATCGATGTTTGTCTCTACCTCTGGTTTCAATTATATCATAATTATAAAAATTCATCAAAGATTCTTTCCTCATTGTGTTTCAGAAATCTTAACTCTTTCTGATTTTAAAGTATTATTACGTCTGTTTTTGTTCTCATTGTCTCTAAAACTTCCCTCAGATTACAGCCCACATCACGTTGAAACACAGGTTCCCATGCGATTAAGTAGCAAGCAACGTCAGATGGGTGACCGTTTGAGAATACCAGGTGCTGTAGCTTTGATATTGCGGCTGGTGCCAATGGATAATGGCTCCGTTTTCTCAATCCGATTACATCATATCTAAACGGGTGCTGAGAATACTATGGACAGATCATGTGTACAATGGGGAAGTTTTAAGAATATCAAAACAAAAAGTGCGTTTATAATGTGTCACACTGTTTTATGGGTGAATCATAGTTTAAAGGAGAAGTCAGCCAAGGCGATTTGGGAGATGATACTTGAGGAACAATCTCAATCAACAGACTGGATTATCGGACTCGACGGTTCTTCAGGTTCCACAATATATTATTATTATTATTGTTGTGAGAAAACAATAGATGAACAAAGTGACGTTGAACGAATATATTGTACAAATCAAATATGTTCATCATCACACCTAATTTATGATAAAAGTATATTATTATTATTATTGTTTTATTTCCTTTGATTTCTGGCGTGTACACATTTCTTTCCGGGTCCTTAGAGACCTAAAGTTAGAAATGGCATCATGACACTTTCCACTGAAAAAAAAAAAATTATAGATAAAGCCCTTCGTAAAGTGTGGGCTGTACTTGTGAGAACAATTTTTTGTATTTCTTTGAGACATGGGCTTCCAGTCCCTTCAATTAGTCCTACTGGAATCTTTTCCAACCAATCTAGGACTCCAACTACAAAAGGGATTTGATGTTCCCATATTATTATTTCCTTTGATTTCTGTTGTATACACATTTCCTGGGTCCCAACTAAAGACCTACGGTCAGAAATGTCTTCATGATCCTTTTTGTAACAAAATAAAAACTAAAAACCCAAGATCATACACATTTGCATAGATAAAAGCTCTTAAGCAATGTGTGAGAGCTGCTGTACTTGTGACTACAATTTTTGTATTTCTTTTAAGGCATGGGGGTACCAGAATCACTTCAATGCGTCTATTGAATTTTTCCAATCAAAACAGGGGGCTCAAATACAAATGAAAATTAATGATGTCTTCGTGTGCTACGTTTTTTGAGATTTCCCACTTTAAAATCATTGCACTTTGGTAGTTTTTTTAAAGATCTTCATAGATACATTACAATCTTCAAGGGTGCCATGTCAATAAGAAACACCTTTTGTTTTTGTGGTTCAGCACAACGTAAAAGGGAGATTAACATTGATTGTTCTCATTATAGAGTCTCCATAAAATTTTAGATGTCCCAACTATAACCAGGTCTGGTGATAGTTTGCTGTATTATTATTATTATTATTGAGTGAGCATATCATCATCAAGGGACACTGGTATGATATATTAATGAAACAAAGTTTCACGCTTTTAATAAATATATATATAAAATTGGAAGAACTTTGATTCAAAAACCCAGCAAGTTTCTCCATTCAGTAGCTGCTATCACTCTTTTCATTAATGACAGAGACTTCCTTCCAAACCCTTTTGTTTGAAGTAGTGTAAATGCCATGATGATTATGTTGGTTATTCTTCTTTCAGTTATATATATTCCATTTATTATTTTAATTATTCATATAGACCAATGGATTCAACCTTTTTTAAACTCCCTGGTACCACTTGTTACAGATAATTCTTTTTGTGAGTAACGACGAATCAATTAAAAAAATGATTTTATTTTTTACTCACACGATTAGTTTAGAAGGCTATTTTTAATCATAAATGGAATATTTCTTATTTTGAAATAAAAATAAACTTTATTTGAATGTTCTATAAAACATTTATGTACACTAGTAAAAATCAAAGTAAACCATTTTAAATATGTGATTATTTACAATTTAAAAAGTACAGATTTATTCGAATGCTGAGATGCGAGTCTCAGTTGTACAACCATCTCGAAGGAAATTGCTCTATTGGCCACTAAAATATTACCGTGGACCACTAAATTTGGTTGTTTTGTGTGGACTCCAGTAATTACATAGACCTGGTTGAGAACCACTAAGATGACATTAATTACATATTGTCTACTTCATTGCTATCCATTTCTAAAGATAGCCGTCCGCACAGTTTCATCCATGTTGTCAGCTCTGTTATCTTTTGATGCTGTCATTGTCCCCAGAGTCAGCTTCTTCTGCAAAAGATGTGTTAACTTTTAATTCCAATCACCAATTGCAGCATTTCCTAATTTATTTTGCTTCTGGATGTATGTTTTTTTATTTTTTTTTCCTACTATGCACTTATTTTTCATTTGCAAAAATTAGTCGATACTAAAGTAAGATAAAAGTTGTTATATATATATATATATATATATATATATATATATATATATATATATATGAGTTGAGTTGCTCGGACATTCAAGAGTCTATCACGCCAACCATCATGGTACTGCATCAATTCCGGAATGACATTGGGAGACATTTTGTATCATGACATAGGTTGTCAATGTAGGTGGTTGTGGGCGACCAACCCTGTCTTTTGCTCCGTGGCTAGATTTCAGAACAGTAGATCACTCGCGAGTTCTTGTTTTGTTCAAGCAGCAGTGTCCTTCAGCGAATTTTACGTTCGCGTAAGATTGTATAAATATGGATGTGTCCATGGAACTGTGATTTGGTGGATGTTGTCTCCAAGTCATGTTATATAGCTCTCAGAATCGAAATGTAGGTTCCATCGTTTAGACTGTAGGTTTTAGTTGATATTCAACAATGGCACCATACATTAACAATACCACTACAGTGGCTCGAAAAGTGATCTCCGTTAGTGATAAGATTTCCATTTTATCATTTTTATTCAAGGAGAACCAGTTACATGACATTCTTTTCTTTAAATTTATCTCGCTTCTATGTATGTAAAAAATTCACAGATGTTATCGATTCCTTTAAGATAGTTTGTACTGAGTCTTACTGCTTGAAGTTTGTGAGTTTTAGAGGCATTGACATAGAGATCAACGTAATTGACAGCATTTTTCATGATGGTGGGGAGCACTGTAACATTGGTAATGGTGTCTGAATCAACTTGAGACTCTTGGTAATGAAGTAAAACCTAAGAATGCTAATTTGTTAAGATTACCTATACAAATTTGAAATACTAGTGGAATCTTTAAATTACCTTGCGCCAAATAATCCTCTTCTTCCCAGTTGATGGTGCTGTAATGAAATGATCCCTAAAAGATTCTTCGAACTCGTTTAAAATTAAATTTATTGAAAATATAATTAAAACGCTGAGGCGAGGCGAATTATAAATCTCAGCTTGGAAAGAGAGTTAATGAAAAGGGAAAAAAATTAGCTACAATCCTTCTAGGATATTAATGATCTTGAAATATGGTAATTATTCTGAGATCTTCGTCTTAGTATCTAGACTCATAAATTTGCTGAAGTACGAGATTGATGGCAAGGTCTCAGCATTTGCAGTTAAACCGGCAAGTGGTAAACTGCATCGTTCTATGCGGACAGTTTCCTCTGGTACTTCTCGCTTGTGGAACTCATCCATCTTTTTGCTTTCCAGACAATTTTAATCATCAAAATCTAAAAAGCAATGCCAATCGATATCTTTTTAATCCCTGTTATTTATTTATTTTTTTTTTCCTTTAATAAAGTTTTTTTTCTCACATTCTCTCACACTCAGTAACACTTTTGAGTCTTAGAGACTTTTTTTCCTGTTTGGGGTGAAATGATTAAAAAACATTGGTCAAGAGCTTAAAGGTGCTAAATGATAACACTTAACCGGATATGAGCAAACAGATTAGTTAAGCTTTACAAAAATACGAATGTACCGATGTGAACTTTTTAGAACACTAACTCAATTTGAGTTATTTTTTTTCAATTGTTTGACTTGTAAATCAGAGCTATGTTTGTGTCATTGAGAAAGTTAAATTAAGAGAAAGTTAAGAACGCACCAATAACTCCAAAAAAAGAGACTCGACAAGATCTCTTTTCCCGCCACACGAGCAATTATTACTTCCTGTTTGTTTTGCTGTATAATTATTTGGTTGTTGAATTAAAAACAACCATAAATTAATGCATTTTTTCAAATAATCTTGGGGGAAGGCTCTTGCAGTATAGACTGACAAACAAACTACTCATAATTCGCCTATTGTCAGTTGGACATATCAGCGATGTTTGCTCGATTCCTACTGCATTTTTTTTTAAAATATGAGTCTTAAAAGAACAAATTGCAATTTCGAAACAGTAAAACTTCAAACAAATCAGTTATTAAAATGCAAGTACCGCCGTTCTATTTGAAGGAGATTTTGATCGTCATGTTTATTCTATACTGTAACTCCATGTTTTATGTTTGAGTTTAGACGGAACAGCGCCACAAAAATAATAATAAAAAAAAGTTTGGTGTGGGTTCTAAAACATAAAAACGTCACATAACCTTACGTTTTCTGTTGAAAGACCCAGATAATAAAAATTATGTATTCCTGATTCAATATTTATTCAATATTTATTTGATCATCTCTTAAAATTGATTTTATTTTTAGATCTATTATCATACTGTAAACAGTTTTTGTTTTAATTTTAAATTTTTTTTCTTTTCGCATGAATTTATTTTCTAGAGGAAAACTTATAATTTATTTCTACATACAGTGTAACCCGGATATAAGAGACCCGGATATAAGAGAAACCCGGATGGCAGCGAAAGATTTTCTGGTCCCAAAGTGTTTTATTACTTACCTAAACAAAATAGACCAAATCAAAGATATAAGACAAAACCCGGATATAAGAGACTTCTTTATTTCCTGACAACTCTCTTATATCCGGGTTACAATAAAAGACTTTATAAAATTTAGAGAAGCCAATATTTCAAACATTGAGAATCGAAAAGATGCAATAAGAAAATAAAGAAAAAATCGTAAAATTAAATGAATTTTTATTTGAAGATTAATGGATGTAATGATTTTAGATAAATTTTATGCTCAACATAATCGCTTTATCATTTTTGAGGCCAAGAAGACGAATTTTGTCTTCTGTTTAATTCTCAGATCAAGTAACCGAGGAGGAATGAAGTCCCCCTATTGAGCTTGCAGCGCCGTATATGTGATGATGTCTGTATACTCCAGTTCGAAACCGATTCTTAGTGGCATTCATTTGTCTACCGTTAATTGGCACATGTGCGTAATTCTCAATTCACGTCTCAATAGACATATTTGCAAAACAATCTCTTGATCTGTAAAAGCAATTAAAATATCACCAGCGCAAATAAGTAATGGAATACGTTTAAAAAATTAGAGAGAATATATATATATATAAATTTTTCCAATTCATGGCGTCAGTCGGTCTCAAGATCGCCTCTTCCTGTTCGGTTGGAAAAGTTGAATTTGCCTAACGAAGGGATGGGTCCAAACAAAGAAGTCAACGACAGATGATAAATAAGACTGCATTCTGCTTCCAGATCGTCGTCGTTGTCATCGGAAAATAGCTCGAATACGAGCATCGGGATTGTCATCCTTTGTCCTATATTCCTTTTCTCCTCTGGTGGCGTTGACGAAGATAGCTGGGATAGCCCTATGTAGTCCTAGAGAGTCTTGAGTAGGAATCACAGAGGAAAATATGGGTGGTGGACTCGATTTCAGATCTTAAGAGATTCCTAATTCAATATTCTGTCTTTGAAAATTCTCTAACAGTGAGAGGTTACCATAATTCAGCAGATAATCTCGAACGAAGCGAAATATGTAATCAGAGAAATTATTATAGAATATAGGAGCTCAATGTTTAAAAACACCGCTGGAAGAATATTTGTATGTTTCAAGAAAAAAGGAATCTCAATGTACATTTATTTTTGATGTTTGACACTTTCACTGCTACTCATTTACCCAGTGCTGCCGCATCCGGCCAGCCATTTTAAAAAAAATGACAAATTTCAACCTACATATTTTATTACACAGAAAACTGGCACCAGTGTGTTTTACAGCCTTCCATTTTCATGGATATACCTGGGAATGACTTACCAGATCAGTAATGGGTATACACATGATATCTTTTTGAAGCATTGTCCTTTGTGATTTACGAGAGATGGCGCAACGGGACACTCATACCAGCGGTATGCAAAAAACGTAAGTTTCCGTACTTAGCCAGCTGGAGCAAGATAAGAAAAACGAAGATCTCCGTTGCTAGCAGCGGAAGTGTTAATGTAAAAAAATGATTGCAATTAATTATGATAGAAGGTTTAAAAGTAACAACCAAAAATTAAATATTCTGTTTTTTTAAAGATATATTTTATGTACCGTGTCCATTCAACACGTTCCTGATCATATCTGTCTTGCAGCATTTGCTTCTGTCCTGGCTAATTTACTTGTTCTTATCTTTCAGATGCTTTGTTTTACAGCATAGGCTTGTCTATGAGTTTGTGCTGCATCTGGGGTTTCTTCTGTTCTTCTCTTCTTTTGCCTTAGAGCTCTTGTCTTTTGATTTTTCCATGGCATTTTGAAGAAATAAATTTGAATTCCTCAACTCACTCCCTGGAACTTCAAAAGTTCACTTCTACTGACTCGAATTATAAGTCCAATTGCGTCCAGAGGGCCGATTTGCGCCGAAAGTCAGATTTGGGCTGAAATTTCAATTCAGGTCAAATATTGATTTCTTCAAATGACTAACTCTGCGGAACTTCAAAACCGCATGTCACGAAGCCTGTCACTTTAACTCTGATCCCTTGGCATTTTGAAGAAATAAAATTGATTTCCTCAATTCGCTAAGTTTTGGAGATATTCTAAAAATTTTGTGTTATTTTAAACTCAGTATAAATTAAACGGTTTTAGAATCACTAATTTCTTTCAGTTATTTAAAAATATGAATTTTTAACTGTTCCCTCCTCATCCAGACACAAATCCCAATGCTGAATGTTCAAGCACCAGATCAAGGGCAGATTTTTAATTCCCGGATCATCCGGATTCCAAAAAAGTATAATATGTCTATGTAGTGTAAGTTTGGGAATTAAGCGGGGGTGGTTAGACACGAAGAGCCGTGTTCGAATTACAGTCGAATGAGCCTGAGAGACGGGGTTCTATAGCCTTAGGTAGCAACCGATCAAAGAGAAGGAAAAACTTTGAATTTAAACCAGATTGGGGCCTCGCTGTTGCACAATATGTGGACTTGTATACAAGTCATTAACGAGACTGGGTGCGACGTATGACACAAACATAAAAACTGAATGTAGTTGTCAAAATCGACGGGAGAGTCCATCATCATATACGTTTTATAAAACAGATTTCTATTGAGTAAGTTTTAGAAATTACTTTTTTTTTATTTCTGAATTTTTTATGAGATCATTGCAAAATTTTGTGTCCGATTTTCATTGTTAATATAAAGTGACGGCAAATTGACACTGACGTTTGTTTTTGGTACCGATTTCTGGTTTGTTCTAGAGTGAAACCTTGCATTGTTCAGTTTCAAGTCAGACTTTGTTGAATGATAACGTTTTGTCCACAAATTAATGCCTTAAATATGGCGGATGAAAAGTTGCAATTTCGTAATATTATGCTCTATGAATTTCGTAAAGGGGTAAGAAAAAAACGTTTTGAAGCTTTATTTGGGTCATGCTCCAGCTGTTTGGACGGTCAGAAAGTGGTTTGGCAGATTTCGCCAGGGTGATTTTTAACCTAAACGATCAACCACACTCCGGGCGACCTTTCGGCTCTGCCTGCCATCGAAGAGAATAAATCGAAGATTTCAACGGAAGAGATTTCTAAGCATTAGAAAATCGATATCTTATCTGTCTTAGGTCATTTGAAGAGGGTTCAGGCAAAATGGCCGATTTTGGTAAATCAAAAAGGTATCATTTTCAGCCACAACAACGCAAGATCGCATGCTGCAAAACAGACCTTAAAGAGTCGATATGAAAAGCCCTCCAGCACCAACCATATTCTCCTGACGTGGATCCTTCGGATTTTCATTTGTTCCGGTCTATACAGAACACTTTAAGTGACAAAGGATTTGACTGTACAATCAGTTCGAATTCTTGTATTCACTTATGCGCAAATACCCTTGGGAAAGGTATGAATCAATCTCTTCTTTCCCCAGCTATGGGTTAAATAGTAGGACAAACTGGGTTCTACTGCCTTGGTTATCAATCAGTCTACCGCAGAAAGAAATAGCAGCCTATTACGGGAAAAAAATCGTCTGCCTTGTCAGTCATGAATCGAAAGAGATATGATCGCTTAAATGTGTATCACGTATAGCAATTAACTGACTACCTCACAACCTTGTTCCTAAAAAAAACGACAATTATTAAAAACAATAGAGACTATGTATTTGACTAATAAATGGTTTTAGTGGGTATGTAAAATTTTGTTTTCTAATCGGGCACGATTTCTAGCAAATATAATTCTCCAATCGATACATTTTTTTTAGAGTAACCTTTTTATATTCCGTCTAATCGTCTGCGCCAAATTGTCCCATTCGTTTCTACCGCCATTTTCCTCTCATCTGGTCACGTGTCGCTTTCAGCCTCAGTTTCATGAAGATCAATATCCGTTTGGCTGTTTGCAATCGCCTTCTGTAAAGCAAAGAGATGACTTATAACTTTTGTCTTCGTCAGCATTGATTGTGTTTATCTTGTCTATATTATTGAAAAATATGAAGTTTAAAAATTGATATTTCGATATCTGTTAACACTGACGTCAAAAGATTAAAGTGACTGCGAGAAACATCAAGCTCGTTAGGCACGTTAATCGATGTTTGTCTCTACCACGCTGGTTTTCAGTATATCATGTGAGTATAAAATTCATCAAAGATTCTTTCCTCATTGTGTTTCAGAAATCTTAACTCTTTCTGATTTTAAGTATTACGTCTGTTTTGTTCTCATTGTCTCTAAAACTTCCTCGAGATTACGGCCACATCACGTTGAAACACAGGTTCCCGTACGA
This sequence comes from Acanthosepion pharaonis, assembly GCA_903632075.3. Lineage (NCBI taxonomy): Eukaryota > Metazoa > Mollusca > Cephalopoda > Sepiida > Sepiidae > Acanthosepion > Acanthosepion pharaonis. Next base: position 14,854 of record CAHIKZ030003125.1, read on the forward strand.
TTAAGTAACTTAAGCAACGTCAGATGGGTGACCGTTTGAGAATACCAGGTGCTGTAAGCTTTGATGTGCGGCTGGTGTAATGGATAATGGCTCCGTTTTTCTCAATCCGATTACATCATATCTAAACGGGTGCTGAGAATACTATGGACAGATCATGTGTACAATGAGGAAGTTTTAAAGAATATCAAAACAAAAAGTGCGTTTATAATGTGTCACACTGTTTATGGGTGAATCATAGTTTAAAGGAGAAGTCAGCCAAGGCGATTTGGGAGATGGATACTTGAGGAACAATCTCAATCAGCAGACTGGATTATCGGACTCGACGGATAACTGGGTTCCACTTACACAATATATTATTATTATTATTATTGAGTGAGAAAACAATAGATGAACAAAGTGACGTTAGGGTACGAATATATTGTACAAATCCAAATATGTTCATCATCACACCTGGTATGATAAGAGTATATTATTATTATTATTGTTTTTATTTCCTTTGATTTCTGGCGTGTACACATTTCTTTCCGGGTCCCGCCCAGAGACCTAAAGTTAGAAATGGCATCATGACACTTTCCACTGAAAAAAAAAAAAATTACATAGATAAAGCCCTTCGTAAAGTGTGGGCTGTACTTGTGAGAACAATTTTTTGTATTTCTTTGAGACATGGGCTTCCAGGAATCCCTTCAATTAGTCTACTGGAATCTTTTCCAACCAATTCTAGGACTCCAACTACAAAAGGGATTGTTGATGTTCCCATATTATTATTTCCTTTGATTTCTGTTGTATACACATTTCCTTCTGGGTCCCAACTAAAGACCTACGGTCAGAAATGTCTTCATGATCCTTTTTGTAACAAAATAAAAACTAAAACCCCAAGATCATACACATTTTGCATAGATAAAGCTCTTCGTAATGTGTGAGCTGTACTTGTGACTACAATTTTTTGTATTTCTTTAAGGCATGGGGGTACCAGGAATCACTTCAATGCGTCTATTGGAATTTTTTCCAATCAAAACGAGGGCTCCAAATACAAATGAAATTAATGATGTCTTCGTGTGCTACGTTTTTTGAGATTTCCACTTTAAAATCATTGCACTTTGGTAGTTTTTTAAAGATCTTCATAGATACATTACAATCTTCAAGGAGTGCCATGTCAATAAGAAAACAACTTTTGTTTTTGTGGTCTTTCAGCACAACGTAAGTGCGATTAACATTGATTGTTCTCTGTATTATAGAGTCCCATAAAATTTTTAGATGTCCTTATGTCTATAACCAGGTCTGGGTGATGTTCATGCCATTATTATTATTATTACTATTGAGTGAGAGCATATCACATCATCAAAGTGACACTGGGGTATGGATATATTGGGTTTGAAACAAAGTTTCCGCACAGCTTTTAACAAATATATATATATATAAAATTGTGGGAGAACTTTGATTCAAACCCAGTAAGTTTCTCCAGTCCAGTAGCTGCTATCACTCTTTTCAATAATGACAGAGACTTCCTTCCAAACCTTTTGTTTGAAGTAGTGTAAAATGCCAGCATCTTGATTATGTCATTATCTTCTCTTCGTGTTACATATGCTATTCATTTTAGTTATTGCAGTTGTTGAATGTGATGTAGTTTCTGTTATCTGGTACGATACTTTGTTCGTGATTCTGTAGCGGCAATCGACGAAGTCAGAAAAAGGATGATCTTCGCTGAGACCTACACGATTCACTCCCTCTAGGCCATTTTTAATCATCGATGTGAGAAAGAAGTTGGATACAGCTGACAGTTGAGATATTTCTGAACAGTTTTTGACGTCAGGCATGACATCCATATCAAAGTCTCGATTTGACGAGATTATTTAAGAAGAAGACTCGACAGTCATATCCGGAAATGCTCACTATGCTATTTTTATACTTATTCATCTCGAAAATTTAGCATGACTAAATTTATTACGAAAGGTATTTGAAAACGTACAGCATATATATATATATATGTGTGTGTGTGTGTGTGTGTGTGTGAACATTGAAGTCAACACTTAGAGGCGACAGGCTGTTTCATCCTAGACGCAATCGTCAGGCCACGAGTGCTGTTTTTTCTCAGCTATTTATATATACGAGTCAATGATGCATTGTGGGTAGTCTAATTTAGCGGTTATTTTGCCGTTTATTTGTTTATTTATCTATTTATTTTGGTTAGATTATTTGGCTTGTTTTTATTCATTTTTATTTTTTATTTTTATTTTTTATTTTTTTATTTTTTTATCTTATATATTTATTTATTTTTATTTTAATCGGTGTTTTATTAACGTCGTAAAAATTTGTTTGTATTGCTTATTTAATACTTTTGTTTAGGTTTGGGAAAATAATTAAAGGTATTTATTCAATTTTGGGGTTGATTGCTGTAGAATTAAACTACCCACAATGCACCACTGACCCGTATATATAAATAACCGAGAAAAAAATACATTACACGTGGCCTGACGATTGCGTCTAGCATGAAACAACCTGTCGCCTCTAGGTGTTGACTTCAATGTTCACTTTTATATTTACACACGCTCTATCTCTGATATTGAGCACTTTATCCCATAAATATAGCACACCTTAAGAGCATATTTCTTATATATATATATATATATATATATATATATATATATATATATATATCGAGAGAGAGAGAGAGAGAGAGAGAGATCTGGGTATTCTTGTACATGAAAATTTAGCATTTTCTTTACTTATATATTTATTTATATACTTACTATAGTTAATTATACAAAAAATCAATAATTTTGTTTATACTTTTTTATGATTCATTTTTCATTATTAACTGTTTGATCTTAAAATATACATTGTATCGATCCATTTGTACTGGAAAATGTCACCTGACCTTTCATCCACCATTTTCTATTACAGGTGATTAATTAAACCTACACGATTTTTTTTATCTGATCTCGGAAGTTGTATTTTAAACGTCAGACGATCAAGACGTCGACTTTTATACAGTTGTCAAAATAAATTCTGAGCTAGTATTTTTTTTTTTTTTTTTCACATACCATGTTGTTGCCAATTCTGGGCCGGAGCTGCCTAATCCTCACTTTCCAGCCGAGACAGACTTCGAAAACATTTACACAGCATTGCAGGACATTAATTACTTTCCAGTGTACGACCCCTTTTCCACAGACGCAACGTCGCTACTCCACCATTGCGCATTCTTGGTCTCATGTTTTCTAGTGACATGAAATGCAATGATTATATTGAAACGAAACTGCTCTCTTTTAATCGTCTGAGAGAATCTTTTTTTTTTACCTTCCATCAGTATGGCTGATGCTAAACTCCAGGAGAGTGATTCTCTGGCTAAGGTTTTCTGCTGACATGAAGTTCAAAGGTATCCAACGACAAAAAAAAATACAAACAAAAAAAAATACAAGATGAAACTTTAAATCAAACCAACATATATTCTATACTGACATTGAATTAATTGTTAGAAAATCTTTCTCGCCAGAATCTATCTTACATATTTATAAGCCTACTATTCGCCCATTCATTAAATATTGCTGTCATATCTGATCTGATGTTTCTGCTATGTATTTAGAGATTCATAACAAAAATTTAAATGAGACACTGCAATGTTATTGGTCCTGACCTGCCATCTCAGTTTCAATTACTTTCCTCCACCGCCGTAACCTAACATCCCTCTGCTTTTTTCTATAAATGTTCCGATGATCTTGCATCAATGACACCTAGACTTTATAAACTTGAGCGCTTTACTGGATTGGCGGCAAGGTCTCATTATTTTACAGTTAGAATGTCGAGATGTAACCGTACGATGTATGCTAACAGTTTCGTCTCACACATCTCGTTTGTGGAACTCTCGCTTTCCAATCAGCTTTGATCTTCAAAGATTTAAATGAAATGTCAATCGTTATCTTATGTCTTCTTAATTCCTTTTATTGTTCTCTCTCCTTAATAATGTTTTCCCATATTCTCTCACAGTCAGTAACATCTTGCGTCTTAGTGATAGTACAGATTTAGTCTAGTAATAACTGGGTGGTACAAAGACGAGATATCACTAGACATTGACAGTGGAACAAAAAAAATATACCGGTCGTAGATTAAATAAAAGTTCGTAAATTCTCTAGAGGCTATTCGTATCGACAGATACCTGAAGAAGTGTGGAGAGCACAACAGCTGAAATGTTGTGTTAATAAAATAAAAGATAACAATAAAGACATTAGTCAGAGTAACAGTATTTAGAAGATACATAATGGAAAGAAAGAAAGAAAGAATGCTATCAGGAACTTATCGTCAGTTTTAAACCTTTTCTTTTGCCCCCGTTTTTTTTTTAACATTTCACCCCTAGCAAGACAGTAAAGCCACTAAGACACACAATTTTTTTATAATTTTAAAAAAAAGAATGAATGAATGAATGAATGAATTAAAGAAAAGAAAGAAAGAAAGAAAGAAAGAAAGAAAGAAAGAAAGAATGCTATCAGGAACTTATCGTCAGTTTTAAACCTTTTCTTTTGCCCCCGTTTTTTTTTTAACATTTCACCCCTAGCAAGACAGTAAAGCCACTAAGACACAAAGGGTTACATAATGGAAAGAAAGAAAGAAAGAAAGAAAGAAAGAAAGAAAGAAAGAATGCTAAAGAAATCGTCAGTTTTAAACCTTTTCATTTTTGCCCCCGTTTTTTTTAAACATTTCACACCTAACAAGACAGTAAAGCCATCGTCAAAGGGTTACATAATTAAAGAAGAATGAATGAATGAATTAAAGAAAGAAAGAAAGAAAAAAGATTTTGATTTTTGCTATCAGGAACTTATCGTCAGTTTTAAACCTTTTCTTTTGCCCCCGTTTTTTTAAACATTTCACCCCTAGCAAGACAGTAAAGCCACTAAGACACAAAGGGTTACATAATGGAAAGAAGAATGAATGAATGAATTAAAGAAAGAAAGAAAGAAAGAAAGAATGCTATCAGGAACTTATCGTCAGTTTAAACCTTTTCTTTTGTTTTTTTTTTTTAACATTTCCTCCTAGCAAGACAGTAAAGCCACTAAGACACAAAGGGTTACATAATGGAAAGAAGAATGAATGAATGAATGAATTAAAGAAAGAAAGAAAGAAAGAAAAGAATGCTATCAGGAACTTATCGTCAGTTTTAAACCTTTTCTTTTTTTAATTTTTTTTTTTTTTTTTTTTTAGCAAGACAGTAAAGCCACTAAGACACAAAGGGTTACATAATGGAAAGAAAGAATGAATGAATGAATTTGCTATCAGGAAATCGTCAGTTTTTTAAACCTTTTTTTTGGCCCCGTTTTTTTTTTTTTAACATTTCACTCCTAGCAAGACAGTAAAGCCACTAAGACACAAAGGGTTACATAATGGAAAGAAAGAATGAATGAATGAATTAAAGAAAGAAAGAAAGAAAGAAAGAATGCTATCAGGAACTTATCGTCAGTTTTAAACCTTTTCTTTTGGCCCCGTTTTTTTTTTTTTTAACATTTCACTCCTAGCAAGACAGTAAAGCCACTAAGACACAAAGGGTTACTGAGTGTGAAAGAATAAGAAAAAAAAAAAACATTACTAAAGAAAGAACAATAAAAGAAGAGGAATCAAGAAGTTAGTAGATAATGATTGATATTGTATCGCTGAAGATCAAAGCATGAAACCGGAAGTGAGTTCCGCAAGCGAGAAGTACGAGGAAAAAAACTGTTATCATAGAATTTACAGTTTCATCTAAGCCACTTCAACTGTAAAATGATGACACCTTGCCGTCAATCTAAGACCGCGCTTTAGTGTCTAGGTACCATAACGAGAAGTTCTTCAGTCACTTTCCCACCGCCGTAACCTAGCTTCCCTGTGCCCTTTCTATTAATATTTTCAGGGATTACTGAAGCCGACATTCCAGGTCAAGACTAATAATATTAGGGGGCTGCTGGAGGTCGAGGGTTACGTTAAGGAGTAGTTTATACGGCTGTGAGGGGATGATAACAGTTGAATCTAGACTTGAGCAGGTTAAGATTGTAGTGATCGGTGAGTTATCCTCTTGAGAGTCTGTTCCACAAGGCTGTGGTTCGCAGGAAGAAGGTTTTTGAGTGGAATTTACTTCTCACCGATGAAATACGGAGGCAATATGGATGGTTTTTGTTGAAACTTGACTAATGCATGGAATAATAATGCAACACAAAAGGTACTTAGAACAAAATGTATTGAAACAAGAAAGTGTACACAATATTTACATATAGTCTTTTTGTATATTCCTGGTAAGACCGTTCCTGGAGAATGTGTTGACTGAGTCGCAGTCGGGCAGAGTCTCTGGTTGAATCTCTTGATTCCTCCTCTCTTCCGGTACCAACCATATTTATATGGTCGGTACTCCACTATCAAATTAGGTGGATCCTACCACAACAGTTTTTCTACAACGTAAGTGTCATGGCGGGTCCTAGCCGTAAAGGTTAGACGTAACGGAACCAAGAAATGTAGTTCGTCCGAACACTTTCCATGACAGTAGCGATAGAGCAGTGAGAGGCCCGCCACATCCTGCCTGTGAGAGAGACGTTGGAGGGGGGAAAATAATTCGTAATCCACAAGAATTCGTAGATGATTTTGGACTCTATCAAGACTTGAAAGTTTCGATTGGGCAGCTTCCGCCCAAATACGACAACAGTACTCCACTTCCGGTTTTTGATTAAAATTGTCTTGAAACAGTCAGAAAACTATGCTCGAATATTCCTCATCATGATCATGATCATGATCTAATTTTATCAATGTCATCAGTCTCATGACTGAGTATGGTCGTAGGGTCACTCTGTAGTTATGTGGGGGCGAACACCTGATTAGTTCGCCCCACATAACTCGGTTGAAAACCACAGAGATATTCATGCATAGCGTGTTTTGGACAAGTGGGCCTGGCGAAGACCATCCCTCTTCAGACGATGTCCTCCAACTTGAAAACCTCACCTTAGTCACGGACGCGTAGCTATTGATTCCACAGAGGGGAACCCTCCGCAGAATCCAACGTAGGAAATCACCCGATAAGCGTTGCCGTGTCATTAGCGTACAGAATGCATAGCTATGGAGTCTACCCTATTGTGCTACATGGTCACTGAGAAGGTTCATCTGCCTTTTTGACTGGTCTTTTTTCAGTCTTGCTGGGTGTAGCCAACCTTCTCAAAGTCTGATGGGAGAAAAAGTTGCCGGCGAAGACCCATCCATGTGGCTGGTCGTACTGGATTACATGCAATTGGCATCTCAAATTTCCAGGAACCCGTAATGCCATTATATATATATATATATATATATATATATATATATAATGGCATTACAAATTTCCAGGAAGCAGTTTTATAAAGGGAGTTAATCTTTAGGAAGCTATTCTGCTTATTTTCTTTTCAATCTGATCATGGATAACAAATCCCTTTATATATTGTCAAAAAGAATTAAACCACTTTAATAATTTGATAGAAAACATTTATTTATTAAGATATTTCCAGATTGTAACTCTGTTCTTATCATATTTCGGTTCAGAAATATCATGCTTTTTGACTCCAGTGACATCAGCTGTGTTATGGTTTCTTAACCACATTAGAACCGAATCGCAAAGAGTCCCAAAGATCCAATGGAAGACCTATCAAATTTATGAATAGAAGATTTGCCACATTTTTGACTTCAAACGGTATCTTTAGTCACATTAACTTCTGTTCATCACAGAAAACTCCTTTTCAGCCTCTGCAGAATTTACAGCAATGATATTAGCTATTTAGCTGTTATATATCGGCTATTAATATATAAGATTATTTTCGGATAATCTAACAACCGGTTTCCTAAGGTTTTATAATTTTAATGATTGGTTCGCGCGAACCGGTGCAATCTGGTAGGATGCCACAACTGGTTACATGGTATCAGCAGCATTCGTAGCGTGACTCGATATAAAATGTATATCTGAAAGTATTGTTACGAATTTTATCTTTCAAGAAAAATCAAACATATGCCTGCGAATGCGGCTCGCTTAAGAGAAATGATATGATTTTCTACTCAGGGGCCAATACACACAGACAATGTATAGAAAACAAACACAAGATATAAAGTTATATTTAATTTAATGTAACAAAGATATAGAGTGTGAGATGAAGGAAACAATAAACAAAGAATAGAAGGAAAGGAAATGTTTTAAAATATTCTCATGCGAGAAATGTTTAATGGTTACTTATTTATCGAATCATATTATCGACGATTTCGTGGATCCTTTTTATTTTTATTTTATGAATTGTTCGGAGTAAATAGATATTGTATTGTCTGAGTTGAAATATTTCCCTTCATATGTAGTAGTATTTCGATCATTCAACGTGGTTTATCATCCTGAAAGCTCTTTGCTTTTGTTCACAGAAGATATAGGCTGTCCCGGCCCTGGCCGTTACTGATTATCCTAGAAGTTTTCAAATTGAAGAGCGGGAGACAAATTTATCTGAGATCCAGCCCTCGAAGAAAGAAATGTTTTAAGGTCGTCTCGATACAGCAGCTATGATCTTTCCGACCAGTTAGTGTAGGGACGCGCCGAATCGTTGAAGGTTACATATGAAATTAACATTTTTTGTGACGTACGGTGGCCGTTAATGATTAAAAAATAACTCAAGGTTTCAATGTTAAAATAAAACAGTATTTAATTATAACCGCAAATAAATACTTAGCAAGAACAAAGAAGTAAAAGTCCACCAAAGATAATTAACCATTTTAGTGAATTCCTTGTTAGGATAGAAGCTGACTTAACGTCTGGTCAAATCATCGTCGCACAATAATTCACACTAATTCAACTGGATAGTTCCACTCAATAGGGTTCAATAATCACTTACAGTCAGTAGCCTGACACCGCTATTTATACACCCGGCGGAAAACATAAAAATGTCCAGAATGTCTCGCTCGAACCTCGATGTCGGCAGTTGCTCATTTTCTTCTCATATGACAATATATAATAAAGGGGCATAAATAATTCACACTAATTCGACTGGATAGTTCCACTCAATAGTCACTCAATAATCACTACAGTCAGTAGCCTGACACCACTATTTATACACCCGGCGGAAAACATATATTAATATGTCCAGAGTGTCTCGCTCGAACCTCGATGTCGGCAGTTGCTCATTTTCTTCTTATATGACAATATATAATAAAGGGGCATAAATAATTCACACTAATTCGACTGGATAGTTCCACTTAATAGTCACGCTCGAACCTCGGTGTCGGTAATTACTCATTTTCCTCCTATATGACAAAATTCAACCGTTGAACCAATTCAAAGGTGGTCATGGTCGTATTTGTAAGAAATCGAAAGAAAGAATGAAAGCAATGAAAGAAGTATTTAATAATTTTAGGACGGTGATTTGATATCAATAAAGAGGGTCATGTCACCACCAGTGACCTCAGTCAACCAACCAGACACAAGTATCAACTCCAGACTCTATTGACCCACCCCATCTAGGTTGCTTCCCTCACCCACAAAGAAGCATTCCATCTTGATCCTCTATATCTCTGCAAAGAAATTTTATCTTAACAATTCTTGTCTTCTTTTCTTTCCACCTCAACGAGATAACATAGGGAAATAAATAAGGAAGACAAACTCGTAGGTAAGTAATGAAAATAGAAGGTTTACTACACGAAGGTACACTTAGCAATGGATTTAATGCTAATTCGGTATTTACCCGAGCACCCAACAGAGCGGGATGTAGTACAAGGCCTTTTTAACGTGGGTTTTCCGAGCCCGTAGGCTCGGGAAAAAATTCCTCGTAGACCCCGTGGTCGGCTTTGTCTACCTACCCAGATGAGACTCTAGCCATAGGCATAGACTCGTCTGGGTTCTTCTCTGCCCGAAGCAAGCAGTTAGAGCATAGCGCGCGGCCAAGATCTAATGCTAACTTGGTATTTACCTGAGACCTCCCACAAAGGTGGGAATGTGGAGCCGGTTTTACAAGGCCGGTGCCGGATATAATTTGGGCAAAAATTGCCCGTAGTGTTTTGCCTACCTCCCCGAGAATAGTATAGCCTCGTCTGGGTCTCCTCTGTGAGACAGAGAGTTTCGAAAATCACCTAATGCTAACTCGGTATTTTAATTCCCCACAGAATGGAATGTGGCACAAGGCCGGTTTAAATAAATTTTTTCGAGCCCGTAGGCCGAATGAATAAGCAAAAATGAGACCTGTCCTTAATTAGGGGTCGGTTTTTGTCTACCTCCACAGATGAGACTCTGTCCTTCGGCATAGCGTCGTCGAATGCAGAGAGTTCGACAAGCACTAAAAGCGGCTAAGACCTAATGCTAACTCTTCTCAACTCCACCTAACTCCGCTTATTTACATAAACAGACGATTTCATTCATTTTCGTCCTACATATCTGTTATAGTCCGGTTCCTTGTACGACGGTGATAGTCCAAGGTAAAACCAATTAAGAAGAACTCGAAGGTGGATATGGAATAACACAGATATATTACAAACAGGAATATATACAGAGAGATAGAAAGTGTTAGTACGAACAATCAGGTTTAGTAGTAATTGTCTATACGCGACTCTGCTCGGACTGCCTCTGACTCGACTGACTGATTCCTGACGGACTTCACTCCAGACTTCAGACTGAACTCCAAACTTCAGACGGAACTCTCTCCTCCTCTTGAGGCGCCGTATTTATTACGTATGGAATAGTCCATTATGTTATTATGGGTAAAGTCCCCTAACAATGTCAAACGATGACATTGGCACATCTGAATCATAACATACACCGCACAGACATATCCATAATACCTGAAGTGTATTTTGCCTTTACTTTATAGCGTATCCCATTTATATAGCAATCATTTTGATAATACTAAAAACTGATATGCAATACTACTACCAGGAATGTACAGTTAACGGTTGACTGTTCATTTGGGGAGGTTAGGGTTGTGATTTGGTATGCAAGTGGGACGGCAACCCTCTAAAAATTTCGGCACCACTGATTTAAATTAACTGATACGTTCGTAAAAATAGGGAAAATTTGGGGAGAGATCATTTTTGTCGATTAGAACATCTGCTCCCCATGACGTTTTTCTGAATAGAAAAATATTGAGTTTTTGATACTTTATAATGGCGGTCCTGCTCATAATATAAATACCGTCTGAAATTGATCTCTGATTTCATAGATTTATATTTGTTTTTATTTACAAACTAGACCACCCGTGACCTGACAACTTGCAGTTGTTGAAGTTGCTTTCAACATTAAAAATTGTCTGTTTAAAGAAAGTTGAAATAAAAATATTTAAAATATTGTCTGTTTAAATAAATCTGAAATATAAATAAGCACGCACGACATCACGGGAAGGTGGAAAGAGAGAGAGGTGGAAAGAGAGAGAGGCGGAAAGAAATCGTACTCTTTTTTAAGTGTGGCTTTCGAGCCTATAATCTCGGGCAAAAATTGCCAGTAGACCCCGTATATACGGGGTCGGATTTGTCTACCTCCCTTGACGAAAATGTGCCCTTCGGTATAGCCTCGTCTGGGTCTCTCTATGCCAGAGACAGAGAGTTCGACAAGCGCTAAGAGCTTAGCGTGCGGCCAAGATGTAATGCTAACTCGGTATTTACACGAGCTCCCCACAGAATGAGGGAAAGAGAGAGGTGGAAAGAGAGAGAAAGAGAGCGTTTTTTTTTCCATTTCCTTCTCTCCCGCCACCCGCTTACTATACGATAATAAATTCTTATCTTTCTTTCACCCACTCTCTATATTTGACTTCTGGCAAACACACAAACAACGTTCACAGACTTTTATAGTAATAAAAATGTCAAGTTTGAAACTATGCTTACGTTATTGATAACTACATACTATTAATGTCTATTTTTCAGGATTTTCCTCATTTCTTAGATATTTTTATTTTTTAAATTTTAAACATTTTTTTAACTATTTTCCTCGAATACTGTCTATCAGACAGGCTAAGAAAAAGTACTAGTGAACTATTACTTATTAATTTGAAATTCAGTTTAAAAATGTTTTTAAAAATTAAAAAGCTTATTTTTAAATAACCTTTTGAATTTTTAAATAACCTTTTGAATAAGAAAAGTTCCGAATTATGAAAGAGTCAATTGTTCTCATTACTCCTTATTCTCATAATCTTCGCTTCCTACCACCTGTAATTACATTCCCCAGCATTACCATTTTAACTGCAACGCTATACATTGAGTGGCTCTCGGGGCTTGAAATTCATTATTTAAAAATTATTTCATTGGACATGCTTAAACCTTGTGTTGAGTCATTCGAATTCTTCTTCGCCTCTTTATGGTTCTGCGACGCAACGACAACAGAACAGAATCCATTTAGTAACAGGAGACAGATAGGTCAATAACAATCTACCTTAGCGCACAAGACTCTTTTGACATAAGTTCATCACCTTTCACTTAATCTATTTCTTATTGACGTGAAGGGCAAAGAAGGCAACTTATGAGTCATATAGCTATAATTAATATTAAATATAAGAGGAAACAAGAGAAATAAAAGGCAATCATTACATAAAATTATTTTTCTTACATACTAATGTGATAAAACATTATTATGGCAAGACGAGGAATGTCCAGTCAATGGTGTCAAGTAAGGAGTCCTATTATCATAACAAAGTAATATCTTGTTAATAAGTAAGGGAAATTAGCTTACGTGACCGATCACTATATAAAGTCACATAGTTTCTTATAGAATAAATACTATGAGTAAATATTTGCCTTTGGCTATACCAGACACGAATTAATGTTTTTTATCAAATTGTTCTGCATTAATCTCGTTGGAATATGCCTTAATATCTGAAGGATTTCATATTTTCATTCTTTGAGCATTGCATATAAACATACCAGTGATAAACCGAATCGGTACAAATGCCAGATCTGCATCTGACGGATTCTGGGAGTGCCATGTTTAGCGTTTTAATTCCGCTTATAGTTTGGACCAAATTTCTTATTGCAAGCGTATTAATTAGGAATAAGGATTACTATGCTCCAGAAAATGATAAGAAGTTCAAGCCAACAAAGTTCTTTCCTTTTTACGTGTTGTTTTGATAACTGCAAATCCTGTCACTGTTGTCCTTTACCAAAACAGAAAAGCTGCTATGGAAACTAAAAAAAACAAGATGGCGTTCATAACCGCGCAGGAATTTCTCCATAAAAGAGATTATTACTCATATTTTATAACAAAGGAGTCCTATAGTGGGTTTAAAGTAATTCTTTGATTTATGGAGGTGTGCAAAATCTTCAAACAGAGAGAGAAACATTAGGCCTTCATTGAAACTGGAATTCAGACGGCAAAGTCAGATTCTCCTTTGACTACTAGTTATAATATGAAATTAGTGGGGATAGTCGCGCTACTTTAGGTGAAGGGACAGAAAGAGATTGAATTGTTTTTTTTGTTTTTTAATTTTAAATTCATATCCGGGTTCAGGATAACAGTGTCATACGCAGACGGCTGGTCCATGTTAAGGCACTTGGCGAAAAAAAAGAGACTTTTTTTAGAATTCTGTGATCGAGGTCACTTGATTGACATCTTTTAGTTTTCTTCTTTTTTTCTTTTCTTTTTTTCTTTTCTTTTTTTTCTTTTTTAAATTTTAGATTCATGTCCGCTTCAAATAAAAAGCGTCACACGCAGACGCCTGATCCAAATAAAGGCACGTAGCGAAAAGAAGAGAACTATTTTGGAATTCTGTGATCGTTGTCGCCTTATAGGATATAAATTCCCATATTTTACGACCAATAAGTGAAACCTAATGCAAGTAAGAAACGCCTAGAAACAATCTTACTAAATTGAGTACATGCAAAAACTTTTTTTTACAATTTTGTGCAAACAGAGCTCCAAATTAAGTGGTTTCTGGAACCTGATTGTGTAGGACAAGTCATGTGATGTGTTTTCTACGACGTCTGGGCGGTTGAACTCCAAATGATCTGAGAAAAGATCTGATCTCGGGATATTGAGTACATTACCGCGAAAAACTCAGTGATTCAGAGCCGATCCATAGTGATAAAAACGGCTCGCCAGATCAGAAACAGTCAGTGAAAGAACAGTCAGCTACTAGATTTGCAAAAGACAGTCAACGAACAAGGCCATGCCTCGATCACAAACATAGACACATGTTATCACGACAAGCGTCAGTCAGCGATTATTTTTCTGCACTGAAAAACATACAAAGCTGTGACGAAAGTAAGTCTTGTCTCGTCTCTCTTTCTGTTCACCGTATTTAAAATTACTGCCACCGCACGCAGTCGGTCAGCAGTCACATACATATTGCTTTTGCGTGTGTTTCACAAAAATATTGGCATACATAGCGTTTGTTTTCCTCACTTTCAGAAAAATCAGTTCGAACTTTGCAGACTCCTTTCGACAAATCATTTCGAAAAATCGAACTATTGGTTTCTTCATGGCCACAACAAATAACATTGAGTTTTAATATGTAAATACATGTATCTGAGTATATAAATCTTACTGTCATATTTAGCCAAGCTTATTCCTTTTCTGCGATGATCATTTCTTTATAATTTTGTGTTGTATTTGTGGACACGACACTCGGATTTTATTTTTCCACCTAAAATCCGGCTAGACTGAACCTACACCTGATTGACATCTTTTCGTTTCTTTTTCTTTTTTTAAATTTTAAATTCATATCCGGATTCTGGTTAACGGTGTCATGATGATTAACATCACCATCGTCATCATCATCATCATCATCCTTCGACTTCCCTATGGTTGGTCGGAACTAACATTGACAATCCCTTTCCACACTGATCGGTCCTGTATTGCTGTCCCCAGATCCAATATGAACGTGCTATAACTTTTCCTTCTTTTGGAGTTTTAAAGAGTACGATATCTTCTGGAGATGATATAATGGTATTTGTACTATGGTTCAATGTCATAAAAAAATGGTGTCATACGTAGACGCCTGGTCTATGTAAAGTCACGTAGTAAAAAGAAGAGACTTGTCTTAGAATTCTGTCACCGAGGTCACTTGATTAACGTCTTTCTGTTTACTTTTTTTTCTTTTTTTTTTTTTGCCTAATCCGGAAAAAATGTTTATTTTATTTTATTTATTCTTTTATTTGTTTAAGTATTATTTTTGCAACTGCCAAAGACACTTTGACTAGTGGTGATAACTGCAATCACTTTTATGAACAGTAGGACTTCACCAGAGAATCTATCTGGAAGTTTACGCTCCACGGCAGTGAGTTAAGTGTTTTGAGAACTGCTATGCATTCGAAATATTGTCATTATCTTTTTTCTTATTATCACAAGGTTTCAGCTGTTGTGTCCTCCGCCTTCATCAGGTCTTGTCTAACCTGGTAACCTTCAGGCAAATTCAAACTTAAAACTTTATTTAAATTACGAGTATACTGGTTCTCGTTCTACTGACTATATATTGGGATATCTTCTCTAGTTCTAGTCCTTGTAGTCGTAACAGTTATTATGAGTTCAATCCGTGCGCAGGGCAGTGTGTACTTGGAAACGGGGTGAACAATAACAATGCAGTACTAAATAAGAATTAAACGAGATATCTCTGGACATAGTGGGATGAGAAAAATGACCCCGTAGATTAAATAAAGGATTTAGTTCAAAATTCCTCAATGGTTACCTGCATCGACAGGCACCTGACTAAGGCAGGAGGCCACAATGCCCGAAACGTTGCGGTAATAATAGCAACAAAGACGTGGAAAATAGTCCGCATATGAATAATGTAAATGATAATAATAACTATTCGTTCGATAAATTCAAAAAGAAACTGCTATGTAATGTCAGTTCTCTTATATGGCAGGAAATGTTGGACGATCTCATCAGAGGTGAAGAGGAGACTTGAAGCAACGGATATACAGTTCTACAGAAGGATGGGCAAAACATGTAAGCAACAAAGAAGTTTTAAAGAAAATGGAAACAAAAAAAAAATACATGTACTTAGAATCAGATTTTTCTTTGATTGATTCGTTTTCTATGGGTTATCAACCCTTTACGAAAAAATATTTTTATTTATTTTTTTTATTTATTTAGCCAGAAAATATTTTTAGATAATAATGGTTTAGTGATACAAGTCTTACTAATCAACCTATGTCTGGCGGAGAAGAGGTGGATTCATGCCTTTCCGAAGGGGATTTACGCGAATAACGAACCCAATGGGAATTGAAATTCGGCTTTCCGATTAACAAATCCGAGCCATTTTTTATTACACCATCCGTCCATCCAAGCTTACAGGTACCGGTATTCCCAAGTGGTGCTGACCAGACTCGTCGTTGCTTAACTTCGGTGATCGTACGGGAACCGGTATTTCAAGGTTATCTATACGTAAGCCTAGATTATTCTGATTCTATGTATAAGTAAACAGTTGAAATTTCTGGGGCATAGTAAGGAGAGAATGCTTAGAAAATGTGACACTCACAGGACATATGGAAGGCAAGAGGTGCAAAGGGAAATAGTGAATAACCTATCTAAAACAGTGGTGTAAATGGATGGCAGTATAGATACTCAAACAGATATGGAGAGTCACGGCCGCCAACGTCTTGAAGGGACACGGCATATAGAAGAAATGTTGCTGACATAATTCAAATGTGGATGCACTGGTAACTCTCCTCGAATGAGTGAAAGGAGATGAATATACAAGCAATCACTCCAATTAACAAAAATATGTTTTATTGCCTGAGCAAAACGAATATAATAAATACAAAAAAGATTTTCCTGTGAAAGATTGTGAAAGGCTTACATTTTAGAAGTGTTCTTTGTTGGTTTGGTTGTATTAGGTTGGTGCAAAAATAATGACGTAATAATGTCGTTTTTTTTACGTATTTTTTAACGTCAAAAAACGACATTATTACGTTATTATTTTTGCACCAACCTAATATTATTAGATATGCCTGTTTGTAGTCAAATCAGTTTGTATGCTATATACTTTCTGTGTTTCGTTCAATGCGAAAATAGATCACCTGGAGAGGACTGGGATACGTCTTGTGTCTAAGGTATCCTAAGAAGAAAAGAATATGAAACTTTTGTGGTCTTTTCTTATATACTACTTTGGCAACGCCACCTAGCGATCGTTAGCAGAAGTTCTTTGCAAACAATTTGGGTAATCCCACAACTGTGCAAATATGTCTTCTGCATATAGTTCCGTTCAACAATTAAAACAATAGAAACAATTTTAAGATAAATCAAAACCATTGGCACGCGTTCGAAAATCTACTTGACTGACTCGCAATTTATAAGATTTTACTAATCGGCTATCGTTAGACAAAGGATACTCTCTGAGTTCGGTCTCTCTGAGTTCGGTCTCTCTGAGTTCGGTCTCTCTGAGTTCGGTCTCTCTGTTCCAACGAAGTCCATTCATGCTGTCTTGCACAAATTCATGTAGGATTCTATAATTCAAGATAAATCTTTACGCAGTCTGACATTAGGACTTTTCTTCTCTAAGACTGGACAATTTATTCGCATACTTGAGTATTAAATTCTATCAAAATAAAATCTCAATTAACTTATTACCATAAGTTCAATTAATTGATACATACGTTGTTAATCACGTATGAAAACATTTGAAAACTTTCTATATGAAGTTCTTTTAGATAGAAAAAAACATCTTTTTTATATTAAGTCTGTTCCTGTTATAGAAAAAAGCATACTTTTATTGCTTGTCGCATTCCCTCTTTTCTTTCTCCTGCAATTGTTTAAGTCAACTACTACAGTAGTAAGGAAATGTGTTGGGTGCGATGGATAAATTGTCGTCTAAATTACGCAAAAATGAATATAATACTGATATCTTTTTTTAAAACATATATTTACCAAAATGACACAAAAATATCTTGAAATACTAAAGAGTAAATTTATTAAATAAAATCACCATTGGCTTAAACCACGGCTCCCAGACAACTTCAGAATCTCCTGCAACTCTTCTAGACGGTCTCCTTGCTTAAGTTGGTGAATGCTGCCATAATCCTTGCCTTCAGTTCATCTTTGGTGTTACAAGGAGTTTTGTTATTCTCGCTCAACTACGCCCCACATATAATAAACAAGGAGTTACAGTCTGGAGAGTTAGGTGGACAGATGTAAGAAGTGATGTGGTCGCAGAAATTGTCTGACAGCCATGACTAGCTTCTCCTGCTTGTGTGACATTGTGCAGAGTCCTGTTAACAGATATAGGGTCTTCCAGCAACCACCCTCTTGACACAGGGCAGCGCTACCTCCTCAAGGCACGATGTAGACGTTGGTGTTGAGTCTGAGGCCCTGACGTCGCCATCACAAAGGATCAATCCAAACACATTGGTAATAACCCTTAGATTCATCCATCTCTTTCCGAATCTTTTGCACTGTCTTCGGATTGATATTCAAACTCCCTGTAATGTTCGTATTGGAGCATTCGGTGCGAATGCCAAGTAGTACAGCATGTCGTTTCCAAATTTCTGGTTGAGTGGATTGCGTCATGATACTCTTTTTCTCACATACGGTGCCCAACTAACCCTACTATACTGTGAAGTCGACAAAATTACAAACGAAAAACGCGCATGCGCGAAAGTAAAAATATAAAATGGCAACAATTTACCCATCGTAGCTTGTACATATTCTATCGCTTGTTAATTTCTCTCTATTTAGTCCAAGTGGCCTATTAACCAGTCGAATATTGTTGTAGAATACTTATTGTCAAAATAATAAATTGTTGTGGTAGGATCCACCTAATTTGTATAGTGGAGTACCGACCATATAAATATGGTTGGTACCGGGAAGACGGAGGGAGGAATCAAGAGATTCAATCCAGAGACTCTGCCCGACTGCGACTAAGTCAACACATTCTCCAGGAACGGTCTTCCCAGAAATATACAAAAGACTATATGTAAATATTGTGTACACTTTCTTGTTTCAATACATTTTGTTCTAAGTACATTTTGTGTTGCATTATTATTCCATGCATTAGTTAAGTTTCAACATAAATAAAGAAGAAAATAATAATGCGTAAAAAAATTCGTGTTAAATCTTCTGGAATTCTTCTAAAGAAAACATCATCCATAACAAAGTTAAACATGGCACTAGAAGAGATACTGCAGTGACTTAATAGCGACTCAATGGGTTTGTAAAGAATATGGCTGTGATTCTTTAGCACAGGAAAATCATATTAGGAGTCATATCGGTAAAATGTCTTTTAGTTTTAGTTTTAAAACTGAGCAAAACTGTCTTACTTTCTAATATTTTCCTTAAGTTTTAAGAGCTTACCGAAAAAATATTATGATTCGCTATTTTCCTCCGAAAGCCATTACCTTATTACATATAGGTGACAATTCATTCACAGGGGAAGAAAAAAACTTATTCTTCCCAAAATATTTCTTGTAGAAAGTAAATATATCTCAAGCTAATCGGAAACTTGGGTGTTAGCTGCATTTTTTTACAGTATGGTTCACCCTGTACAAGATAGAGGGTGTTGCAGAAGCATGCTGGTCGAATGTTTAGGTGGAAAACACGCGTATCCTGGTATATTTATCCCACAACAAAAATGGCGAACTCGGAATGTTAGTCCGGATAATAAATGATCAAAGTTATAACAAAACTATATTCATAAACAAACGATAAGTCTGTATTAACAAAACAAGGGTATACAAAAATAATGGAAGATTGTTGCGTGTTACAAGTCAATGAATATGAAAGAAAATATTTAATACTAGTGAAGGTGTTTGTGCATCAGTAAGTGTAACAAGCGTGTGTGATAGACAAATGTGTATATATCCATGTGTGTGAGGGAGTTCAAAAGTCAACAGAGGGCCAAGGGAAGCGAACGTGCCTCAACGGCAGCGTTCTTATCTACGTGCAACCTACACCTGAAAGCTAGAGAAAAATAACAGAGAGGGAGAGACAGATTGTCACTACCTATTCATAGGCTCAAGGAGAGTCCCCTAGCGACGTTTTTTTTTAGGAAAGTAATTGGGGTAACTCTACAAGGGTTACGTTAAGGGGTAGTTTATGAGGATAGGAGGGGAAAGTAATGGTTAACTCTAGACTTAAACAGGTTAAGATCGTAGTGATCGGGGAAACATTCTCTTGGGAGACTGTTCCACGTATTCTTTTTGTTTCCATTTTCATTAAAACTTTCTTATATCCATTTTGGGAAACTTCGGCGTGGTGTAAGGATTAGCAACATTGTCTCGCGTTATCAATTTATAAATGACTCATGAGTTCGATCCTCACTAGGTACTCCCTACTTTCTTAGTATCAGATTCATCAAGCCCTCTTTCCTCATTATGCGTTTAATAAATTTTAAATGTTTCTGATTTTAAGTTTGTTTTTTTTACAGTAAGGTTCACCCTGTATAAGGCCTGGGGGTCACTCGTGAGAGGTTACGTTAAGGGGTAGTGTATGTGGATAGGAGAGGAAGATAACGCTTAACTCTAGATTTAAACAGGTTAAGATTCTAGTCTATTTCATTGGGCAGTGGTTCGTGGGAAGAAGCTGTTCGAGTGGAACTTGCTTCTCGCCGATGGAATACGGGGGAAATGTGGGTGGTTTACTACTATGTAAGTGGCGGTGTCGCAGCCGTGAATGTTAGGCCTGGCTGAACTAAGGAATGTAGTTCTTCTGAGCATTTTACATGCTAGTAGATTCGCATTATAAGTTTTATTAAATCATATTATGAGTTGTTTTTTTTTAATTGAATAAAATTATTTATGGGTCTGCGAGTAGTAAGGTAATTTGTGACAGTATTGCTTTGGGAAGCGTATGGAAAGCTTTATAAACGCTGCAATTAGGTAAAGAAATAAATTTAACTCTACTTGAAAACAGTCAAAATAAAATAATTTGGGTCTTTAAAATTCGGAAAGATTATCTTTCTGCGGGAGAACACGATATTACCATCTTATGATTCAGATAGATTATCCTTCTGGCTCTGAACATTGGATTTAATTCTTGAGATTAAGACGGATTAGCATTTTAGCTCAGAACATCAGATATCATTTTTTGCATTCAGATGATTATCTGTCTGGTACAGGACATTAGATTCAATTTTTGACATTTGGATGGAATACACTTTAGGTGCAGAACACTTATGTTTCATTTACGACATTTATGTTTCATTTACGACACTTATGTTTAATTCGTGACACTTATGTTTTATTTACGACACTTATGTTTAATTCGTGACACTTATATTTCATTTATGATACTTATGATTAATTTACGACACTTATGTTTCATTTATGATACTTATGTTTCATTTACGGCACTTCTGTTTCATTTACGATACTTATGTTTCATTTATGACACTTATGTTTCATTTATGATACTTATGCTTAATTTACGACACTTGTGTTTAATTTGTGACACTTATGTTTCATTTACGATACTTATGTTTCATTTATGACAATTATGTTTCATTTATGGTGCTTATGTTTCATTTACGACACTTATGTTTAATTTGTGACACATGTTTCATTTATGATACTAATATTTCATATATAAAACTTATGTTTCATTTACGACACTTGTGTTTCATTTACAACACTTATGTTTAATTTGTGACACTTATGTTTCATTTATGATACTAATATTTCATTTATGACACTTATGTTTCATTTACGACACTTATGTTTCATTTACAACACTTATGTTTAATTTGTGACACTTATGTTTCATTTATGATACTTATGTTTCATTTATGATACTTATGTTTCATTTGTGACACTTATGTTTTATTTATGACACTTATGTTTCATTTATGACACAGGGACAGATTACCGTTCTAGCTCAGCTCACGATTTCATTTTTGTATATCAAGAAAATGAGTTGTACTATAAGTTCACAAACTGAAACACAAGAAGAATACAAAGTTCATAGCTTTTTCGGAGAGAAACACAAAATATGGAACGGAACAGTGGGTGTAGTACCCATAAATTTTGTAGTATAAGGAAACTTGAAAAGTTTTGAGGTTCAGGTAAAAAAACTGATGACGCAAAATACAAACAGGTTACGATTGACAAGGATTATCATCAAACTCCTAGAGATTATAGTATATGATTAGATCTAAAAATAAACGAATAAATAAAAACAGTGATTGACAAAGATAGATCCCTGGATAGGAAGATGGACACACGATTAAGGTGAATGTATGAATGTTTCAGAAAAATCTTTCATAAAACTGTCAACAGGAAAGGCGTCAGATTTTGGTTTTAGAGATTTTCGACCCTGAACGACAGAGACACCCGTCGACTCCACAGAAAAATCTCAAATTAAAAAAAAATATTTTCGATCCACGAAATCCAATAAAAGCCACTAAGACGTAAGAGGTTACTGAGACTGAAAGAAACAGGGAAGAATCAAAGCGCCAGAAGATAACGATTGGCATTGCAGTTAGAATTTTGAAGATCGTAGTTGACCGGAAAGCAAGAACCAGGTGAAAGTTCCACAAGTGACAATTGCGAAAGAACAACCTATTAGCATAGGACTTGCGGTTGCATCTATCAACTTCAACAGTGAAATATTGAGACCTAACTGACAATCTTGCACTGCGCTTAAATTCGTGGTGTCGTGGCACGAAAGAGGAAAAATATTTATAGAAAAATTTTATGACATACGGTGGCCGTTAATAATAACTCAAGACTTCAATGTTAAATGAAACAGTATTTAACTAAAAACGCAAATAAATACTTAACAAAAACAAAGAAGTAAAAGTCAACCAAAGATAATTAACCATTTCAGTGAATACCTTGTTAGTAGCGCGGCTCGACTTAACGTCTGGTAAATTCTAAATCAAAACTCAAATCATTGACGCACAATAATTCACACTAATTCGACTGGATAGTTCCACTCAATAGTCACTGTAATCACAAGTCAGTAGCCTGACACCGCTATTTATATCTGGCGGAAAAATATATTGAATATGTCCAGAGTGTTTCTGCTCGAAGTCAGTAGCAGTTGCTCATTGACTTCTTATATGACAACTATTTATATTCAATTCGGCGGAAAACATATATTCAATATGTCCACTATTGTATTTCGAAAAATATATTAATATGTCGAACCTCGGTGTCGGCAGTTGCTCATTTTCTTCTTATATGACAATATATAACAAAGGGGCATAAATAATTCACACTAATTCGACTGGATAGTTCCACTCAATAATCACTCAGTAATCACTACAGTCAGTAGCCTGACACCGCTATTTATACACCCGGCGGAAAACATATATTCATAAGTCCAGAGTGTCACGCTCGAACCTCGGTGTCGGTAGTTACACATTTTCTTGCTATATGACAAAAAAAGGCAGAATGAAGCTACGTTACGCCAGTGGGAATGTGACTGAGGCTAAAAAGCCAGGTCTGAAATAACATTGTAAATTCTTCTTTGGATATTCTCAAGAATCTCTAGACGGATAACAGAAGCGCCAGACCAGATGTGGCAACAATATTCGATGCATGGATGAAAGGCAGAGTTATAGATATGCAAGATATATTCAAGTGAGAGAAATGGCCTAGCATAGTGAACCGATTTTTCTAGCTGTAGACCTAAGATGGATACAATATAACCATTCCACTTTATGCCCGGAAAAAAAAAGTGGGAGCAAGAAGACGTAGGAATTTGTCCTCCTGGTAGTTAGCATCAGCCATTCTGATGGAATGCAAATAAGGTTCTTTAAGATAATTAAAAAAGGATAGTGTGGTTTTAGATACGCTAAAATTAACACGCCATGTCTTGCCTCAGTTAACAACAAATTGTAGGTCATTTTCGCGATCAGCTGCCAATTTGATTTTAGAGGACCTATCAGTTTTACTATTAAGAAAATTTGTTTAGGTATTAAAAGTATATACTTTTTTAACATTTAGATAACTTTAGACTTATATCTACTAATATGACAAAATAAGATAAAAATGAATAACAGTGGATATGGGTTTGAAAATAATAATAATAATAATAATAACTAAAATATTGTGTTAACCCGAAATGCAGATCCTGTGGTGAATATCCGGAAACAATTGATCCTCTCGAATCGGGTTGCGCGGTATTAGCATCCATTGAATATAAATCTCAGTAAGACAGGGTGTGTCAATATCTGCACTAGAAAATTTGACGCGGGGAAAACTGCATGGAATTAATATAAAAAAAAAGCACCCAGATCCGATTACCGACATAGGACCTATAATAATTTTACGAGACTTTCCTATACACACAGACAGAACAATCAAAACGAATCACAATCAAAGACCACAAGAACAGAATGTGTTTTCTTATTGACATGGCAGTTCCTGCAGGCTGTAAACTCTCAAAATACACGGGTCATGAAGTGAAAATCTCAACAATATGGCGTATGAGGGCATCAATAATTCCAGTTGTGAAAAAAGAGACGCTACACGGTTTCAGTGAAAAAAGGATAGATAGATAGATAGATAGATAGATAGATAGATAGATAGATAGATAGATAGATAGAAGCGCTTAAAGTCTCCTACTGACACCTCATAAATAATGGACTATTCTGTTTTGATCGTGTGAGTAGACAAAAGAAATCAAAGACGTACTTGGTTTAAGTGAAAGAAAGAAAGAAAGAAAGAAAGAAAGAAAGAAAGAAAGAAAGAAAGAAAGAAAGAAAGAAAGAAGTGTCTATTGCTAACACCTCATAAATAATAGACTATTCCGTGGAAAGACAAAAGACTTATCAGAGACGCTTGTCGGTTTCAGTGAAAGAAAGAAAGAAAATAAAGAAAAAGATAGATAGATAGATAGATAGATAGATAGATAGATAGATAGATAGATAGATAGATAGATAGATAGATAGATAGATGTGCTTAACGTTTCCTGCTAACACCTCATAAATAATGGACTATTATGTTTTTTATGGCGCGTGAAGACAAAAGAAATCAAAGCCGCTACTTGATTTCAGTGGAAAAAGATAGAAGTGTTTAACGTCTGTTGCTAAACCCTCATAAATAATGGATTATTCTGTTTTGATCGCATGAGAAAAAGAAAGAAAAAAGAAAGAAGGGCAGATAGAAGTGTTTAACGTCTGTTTTAGTGAAATGGAAAAAGTTGCCAATTTCAAATCTTTTCATTTGTACCTCCTTACTTCTTAAAATAACAAACAGCATTCACATTTATTATTGTTATTGCAATATTTTGTTAAAGTTGTTAAGATCAAATATTAAACTATCGATAGGGAAATTTCTACGGATATTTTATTGTCGTAGACCTCTCCATGAGATTATTCAATTATTAAGTGAAGAATTCATCAAAAAATTCTATTGGGAAAGTCGTGAGATTTCGTGGGTTAAAACTAGTTATTATATTGTTGTCATTATTATTATTACTGAGTAGAATTTCCAACGCTAGCACGATCGTTTGACTGTTAGGAACTAACTCTTTCAATAAAGTACTTCACCAGCTACGAACTAAATGTGAATAGGCGATCGATTTTCGATAAATCAGGTAATCGATCAATGGCTATCTGTCTGGGAAAGTTTGTATTGTTTGTTGGGCGTGGTTGATCTTCTAAAGAATCTTTCTTGGAACTTTATTCAGAGGCTCTTCTCTTAGCCAGCAACATCGACTGCTCCTCTTCACATGATGACACAATGTGAAAAAATGACCATTACATAGCTGGATGTCGTTATCAGAGAGCGTAGCGTGGACACAAACTCACACATGCACGCACACACACAAAAGACTACATCCTACATCAAAGGAAACGGTGGATACTCGGTATTAGGGTAAGTCTTTTTTTCTTTTTCTTTTTTTTTTTTTTTTTTTTTTTGAGGTCAAATTTTCAGAACTTGGGTAGCACCTCGGACATTTTATGTTAAAACAATAAAGAAACAGTGGTTATCTTCCTTCGGGTAAGATAATTTCCCGAGGATCACGTGACTGCCGGTGAATGGGGTGACGAGTCTCAGTTGCGATGTAGACGACTAGGGCAATAGGCATTATCACAATCCCACCGGCGGTAGATTGAGCAGAGGAACCCACATGGTCGCAGCAAGAACATAAAGGACACTAAAGGCCTAGCAGTTTTTTTTTTCTTGTATTTATACTACAGTATAAAAAAATAATCTTTTTGCGAAGAATGCATGTTTGTCATTCCTTTCTTTCAGCTGACTTCCGGTTCCCATACGATCACTGAAGTTAAGCAACGTCGATCCTGATCAGTACGTGGATGGGTGACCGCTTGGGAATACTAAGTGCTGTAAGCTTGGATGTGCGGCTGGTGTAACGGATAATAGTGTAATCGAAGAGTCGATTTCCAATTCCAGTTGGGTTAGTTATATTCACTTACGAGCATATACCCTTGGGAAAATAAATATGATTTCAATGATGCCAAAAATAAATATGATTTCAGAATTTAAAATATTATTATGGATTACTTGTAATTGCATGCACGGGTCCTAGTATAAATAGTTAAAAAAAATTATTGAGCAATTTTACCATTATGATATTTTTGCATGATACCAAGTATTAAGAATATAGTAACTAGGGTCAGCAAATTGGAGGAGAGTGTTATCAATGATAATGTTCTGACTTCGAATCCGCGGTTATCTCCCTTTTAACTCTCGCTCTTCTTTTTTATTTTTAAATATACTTTTTATCACATAAAATTTGGTGAGGCAAGAGCAAATTTTCATTCCGAAAATACTACCCTTGAGAAAAAAAACTTGGGGAACCACGGTGTTAAGCTGTTAGTATATCATAACAAATACATTGAGTCAATTGCTTCTTCCACCGGGAGGAAAGTTGGCTCTCTGTGTCGCGCCAGGAAAGTTTTCTCCCCGGAATCGATACTTCAAATATATAAATCAACCATTCGCCCTTGCATGGAGTATTGCTGCCATATATGGTCTGGGGCACCTTCTGTTTACCTCGGAGTTCTTGACAAGATCCAGAGACGGATATGTAATGTAATTGGCCCTGATCTGGCGTCTCGTCTACAGTCACTCTCTCACAGACGCGCCGTTGCCTCTCTCTGTCTTTTCTACAAATACTTTCATGGTAATTTTTCCGATGAGCTGCTTTTACTGGTTCCCAGACTCCATGAATTCAAGCGCCCTACGAGGCTGGCATCCCGCTCTCACCCTTACACTGTAGAAACTTTTAAATGTAGCCGTCTTTTCTACTCCAATAGCTTAATACCTCGCCCCTCTCGCCTGTGGAACTCCCTTCCTTATTCCAGTTTCCCTGAGAGCTATAATCTCCAACTATTCAAATGTAATGCCAATCGACACCTCCAGTTACCTTGATCTACCCACTATCCTTCTCCGCATCCTTTCTTCTATCACTCCTATCTGCTCTTGCTCCAAATCTTCTGCAACCCCTGCATCCTAGTGGCTTCACTTGCTCGGGGCGTAATGCTTAAAAAATAAAAAAAAATAACGACTGGAAACATTATCTCTTTTCTAACACCGCCATTAACATTTTTAACGCATATAGTTAAAATACATTTTAGAGAATAAGACAAAGCGTAGTTTCTTATTAATTTCGGAAATGCCACTTTCTTTAAAGGATATACACAAAATGCTATGGAAGGCTAAGATACAAAGTATTCTGATGTCTTCTTTAAAAAAAAATCACTTTTAATGTAGATACTCCAAATGAATTTCCGAGGCTAAAACACTTGTAACCGTAAGTTCTATACTAACAGTTTCTTCTCTCGCACTTCTCGCTTGTGGAATACTCTTCTGGCTTCTTGCTTGGTAAATTTTGATGTTCAAAAATTTGAATGCAATGCCAACCGTTATCGTCTGTCTTCTTCCTGTTTTCTTTCTTGTTCTCTCAAATTAATAATGTTTTCTTTTTCTTATATTCTTTCATACTTAGTGTTGTAGCATACCTACGAACGATAATGGTTATGTCCCTATTCACATAAATACAGTCGTAAATACTGTATGTTGGTCAATAGTTTGCTATTCATTGTGGAATTCACTTCTAGCAGATGGCTACTACTTCTACGAGCCGCTGGCGAATCATATATGTGTTTTTTCGTGTCCGAAGTATTATCGTTCATTACCAACCTTCGTGTGATTATTCTATTCAGTAACCTTCCCTAAGTTACAACACTTAGTAACCTCTTGCGTCTTAGTGGCTTTATCTCCTTGCCTGCGGTAAAATGATTTTAAAAAAATTAAAATACTATCAGTTTTTTCGTTTTTAAGTAATGCTTATGCCTGAGTATTATGTTCAGCATTGTAACACAGCACATAACCTGCGATGGGACGTCAGTAATAATATCCTATGGTCGGAGGTTTTCTTTTGGATTTTTCTTCTTTCTAGATATCCGAAGTGGATATAAAGGTGTGCTGATTCTTTAAAGGAGTATTCCGCCATGAAGAATTGAACTGGGTGAATTAAAGCCTTCTTCCTACAACGGATTATAGTTTATCCGTTGATTTATTTAATACTAATTTTTTTAACTTTGGAGAAAACAGACAGGTTCTTTTAACTGTTCGTGTCTTCGTCACTTCAGCTTCATATCTTACGTGAGAATTACAAATTTATATGTATAAAATGGTTCGAGTTGTGATTTGATCATGTGGTTACACAACAACAATGACAACTACAATAAGAAGAACAAAGACCAAGGTACGTACAGTATGCATCAGAGAAATGCTGTCTGTTGATGACGTAACCGTGACCACGCACACAAAACACTAATCCTGTTCTTGGAGGAGACACGAAGACCGGGAAAAGGCGAAGCCAACTGTCAGGTAAAAATAAGAAGAGAACGAAGGAAGTAGAGAACAATGTCAGACCTCCATTCCATATTCCAGCTTCATTTGTCACACCTGTGGAAGAGCGTGTCATGCAAAGATTGGTCTGCTACGCCACTCCAAACGCTGCTCGCAAAATGACAATGTTTGGCCAAAGAGGGCGCTACCATCATATTGCGAGATAAATGGACGACTACTAAAGTACTACTATTATTACTACTATTTCTATATTAGATATGTCTCTCAAAGCTTCTTGTTTTTATTCCCTTATTTTATTAAATGCTTATGGAAAATAAGTTTGTGTTTTCACTAACACCCAGTTCAAGTGAACTAACTTCGGTGTTGGTATAAGGCATTAAATCCCCATAAGGAAGGTTAAATATCTGGGAAGCGTCCTGACAGAGGACGCTAAATGCGACACTGAGATCCGTAGACGTATTGGGATGGCCAAGGACACATTCCAAAAGCTGGGCAGAGTATTGCGAGACAGAAGGATTTTTTGGTAACAAAGAAAAGAATATTGAAAAACGTGACATCTGTCCTTCTTTACGGCAGCGACAGATGGACGATTTCCTCAAAGTTAATGAAAAAGAGACTTGAGGCGACGGAGATGTGGTTCTACAGAAGGATGTTAAGGATATCATGGTTAAAGCGTGTGAGCAACGATGAGGTCTTAAGAGAATGCAAACAAGGAGGAGGCTTATACTTAACATCAGGAAATGGTAGCTGAGGTTTCTGGGACACATAATGAGGAAACGGGGCCTAGATAATCTGATACTCATAAGTCAAATAAAGGGAAAGAGAGACAAGGGAAAACAACACGTGACATACCTAGCGGTCTTAAGCAATTGGATGACAGAACGTAGTCAGGGGGAAGAAAGCTGGAGGTTTCTTTTTGTTAAGAGCTGCAAGGAATAGAGAGAGGTGGAGAACCATGATCGCTTACGTCCTGAAAGGACACGGCACACAGAAAGAAAGAAGGCCTCGGCTAATAAATATAAGATTAGGCTTGGCTACAAATGACAACTTTTTAGCTATAGCATATTTCGTACATTTTCATTCGTCATATTCTTGTTCTTGTCACGCTATTTCGACTCATTTCTTTTTCTTGTTCTTCAACCACCTATATAAATATATTTACTTTTATATACAGACACGATAATACAAGAAAAAATAATTTCTCACTCATATGAAATTGCTAACTTGACATCTGATAAATCCAGGGACAGCAGAACTGGTTGCATTGCGTGGTTGGCCACTTTCTGCACTTTTGATCTGGTAGGTTAAGCTTCATTATGCCCTCATAGAAATTTTGTTTTCAGTCAAGTTAAGCACCGAACCATTGCGTATCTATCAATAGGGAATCAGGGGAATTGCGTGTTAAGCCGACCAATTTCATTCTTCGTTTCCCCAGTCCACTGTCATTCAGTTGCGTTTGTACGTGATCGCAGATTAAAAGCCAAGGCGTGAAATATTATACGTTCTGAAGCTTTCTTCCAACATTGAGGTTGTTCTGTTTTTGTGAATTTTTTTCCTCTAATTAATTATTAACTTTTTTTCCTCTAATTAATTATTAATTAAATAAGCATCATAAATAAGCAGAATGAAAATAATAGTCAAATAAAAATGCTTCATTGTATTTTTTAATCATTTCACTCCCGGCAAGGTCATAAAGCTACTAAGACGCAAGAGATTACTGAGAGGGTAAGAAATTCAGAAAACGTTGCTGAGGAGAGAAAGGACAATAAACGAACAGGATTCACGGAGTTAAAAGATGACAACGTTGCATTTAAATTTTTGAAGATTGAAGAAGCTGAAAGAGAGTCCCACAAACGAGAAGTGCGAGAAAAGAAACGATTAAAATGCTGACAATCTATTACTGCGCTTAAATTCTTGAGGTCGAGGTACCAAAGAGAAAAAACTCATCAGAACAATTCCCAAGGAAACAGAAAAGGAAACGACGTTACGGCGGTGGGAAAGTGACTGAAGCCGAGATGCCAGGTCAGGACGGATAACATTTCATATTCTTCTTTGGATTCTGTCAAAAATCTATAGATATACAGCAGAAGCACCAGACCAGATGTAGCAGCGATATTCAATTCACGGGCGAATGCTAGACTTGTAAAGGTGCAAAGATAGATTCTGGCGAGAAACGTTGTCTTGTACGACACAGTGAACCAACTCCCCTAGCGACAGACCTAGCAAGTGATTCAATATAATCGTCCCAATTTATGTCAGTATAAAATATATGTTGTTGATATGTCCCGGAAAAGGGATATACTTGAACGAAGTAGCTAAGTGGTTTTGGCTACTATAACCAAGTAGAATACGTAACAGTTATCGACTGGTACGCGTCGTAATCGTAGGTAACACGTGTAGATCAATGGCGTAGTCCAATGGACGTCGTTATAGACTTAGCTCTCAGACTAAGGCTCTTTGACTCTGTCGTACCTACATGTCCGTCGGTATTTATGACGGACACCAGCCAATCATATTCCAGTGAGGGGGAACACAGTTGTACGCATATTCCATTATATCAGTTGTTTTGCGCAAAAGTTTAATTCTGTTTTGTTTTTTATTTTATTGTTGGATGGCTTTAGGTACTTTTACATAATGTCACCCAAAATAACCATGAATTGTTATTTATTGATTATAACATGTTTTTAACATTTATGCATTTCTTTAACATTATAGCAAAGTAACAACCTTGGGTTGAATGCTAATCATGAATGAAATCTGCAATAGATAATTCAAAAGTGACAGACTTAAGTCAACATTATAAGATTTCCAATTAAAGCACTGAGTGAATAAAAAGCGACTGATAAATATTACTCGCATTATTTACATTATTCGGGCTGTTATCCTTATCTTCATTGCCATATTCACAACGTTTCGGCCGTTGTACACTCCGACCTTCTTCAGGCCCTCAAGAACACGTGGCCCAGTGTATAAAGACGTTGTTTAGATCCAGTGATTAGACCCAAAGAGTTGTGAGTTCAATACCAGGCCACAGCAGTGGTGAACCAAAACTTTGAGAATTGAGTTAAAGCGAAATAACTGAGACATTTGGAAGAGTCATGGCACGTGAAACTAGAAAAAATCTACCCCGGTAGACGAAATAAAGAGTCCGGTTCGAAATTTAATCACCTGAAGAAGGCCGGAGCGTACAACGGCCAAATCGTTGTGAATATAGCAATGAAGATGAGGATAACAGTCCGAATAATGTAAATAATGCAAGTAATCATAATACCTCATCTCAGAGATATAGACTGACAAATATTAACAGATTATTACATTATTTACATTATTCGGACTATTGTCCTCATCTTTGCCGCCATATTTATTACAACGTTTCGGCCGTTGGACGTTCCGGCCTTCTTCAGGTGGTTGGAATGTCGAACTGAACCCTTTATTTCGATCACTGGGGTAGACTGTTCTAGTTCCACGTGCCATGTTTAATGGATATCAGTTATCAGTTATCAGTTTCCCTCTGAAAGTTCTCCACTGCCTTAACCGGGTATTGAACTCACACTCTTTGTGTTTTGTCACTGGATCTAACTAATGGCTTTATCCCCTGTGGCATGTGTCCTCAAGAAGGCCGGAGCGTACAACGGCCGAAACGTTGTAATAAATATGGCGACAAAGATGAGGACAATAGTCCAAATAATGTAAATAATGTACATAATACCTCATCTCAGAGATATAGACAGATATTAATAGATTATTAGAAGAGGTTGAAGGCAAGAGGGACAGAGGAAAACAACGCATAACATACTTAGTGATCTTGAGTAAATGAATGGCGGAAGCAGGAAGTTGTGGAGAGCCACGATCGCCTACGACCTGAGGGGACATGGCACATAAAGAAGAAGTATTCGACGATGAGCCTTAATAGGTTAATGAAACAAAACTACAATTCCTTAAAATTTCCGAGAGCATGCAATTATCAAATTGCCTAAAAAATAGCAGAAGACAGTAAGAGAAGACAGTATATATATATATATATATATATATATATATATATATATATATATATATATATATATATATATAATACGTAGAATTCTGAAGCAATATGTTTATCCTAATTTGGTGGGGAGGATACTTTGCCCCACACTCACCCACTTCGTGAAACTGAACTAAATACGTTTGATTGTTATCGTATACATATGCCATTGGCAAGAAGTAATTTGCATTCTTCCCGCAAAGCGCTACTCAGTGGACACCGACTCCCAAGGGGATGCTTCCCCGATCACTACAATCTTAACCTGTTCAAGTCTATGGTTAACCCTTATCTTCCTCACCTAACTGCATAAAATGTGTCTGTAACCCTCTACCTGCTTTGTGGAAGCGACTCCCAAGAGGATGTTTTCCCGATCACTACAATCTTAACTTGTTCAAGTCTAGAATTAACCGTTATCTTCTCCACATATCTGCATAAACTCCGTCTCTTACTCTGTAATCCTCTACCTTGAGTAGCTCCCGGGTATTGTACAGGGTTGAATCTCGGTGTAAAAAAAAAAATGAAATAAAATAAAATAAAATAAATAACGGAAAGGAGTTAAAAATTGTGGTAGAATTAGGTTGAATATTGGTTGGTTGATTTTGTTTAGCGTTGTTATATAGGAATAAAGTGTCGTTGCTGACACTTGAGTTTGAACATAGATCGACAGTGAGCAAACACAGGCGATCCCATTATTGAATTAAGTAGACCACGTTATATTTAGGACTGTGTGTGTGTGTGTGTGTGTGTGTGTGTGTGTGTGTGTGTGTGTGTGTGTGTGTGTGTGTGTGTGTGTGATGTATAGTTGAGACGTAAATGTGAGTTCGTCCTGGGAAAGAAGTCTCCCCAGTGGGGAAACGAGACACGTCTTGTCATTATGACATCCTGTGATTGAGAAGAGAAATAAAAGATAAACAGACTTTATGTCCTTATCTTTTACACTACTTTTATACTGCTTCACAGAGCACCAACTAATGAGCGTCAGAAGTCCCCTGGCAGACAATGTGGGATAATCGCATAATGGTGCCGATCACGTCTGTGTATCTAAGATTTGATTCTGTATCTATTACAGCCTCTTTAAATATTGACTCATTTCCAGTGTTAACTTCCAAGCAGACAGTGTTGAATCCTGTCTGAATTTTTGGGATGATGAGTTATCATTACTTAGATTATTTACACTTGGACTATTATCCACATCTCTGTTGTTATTATCACAACATTTCGGCCGTTATTCTCGACGGTCTTCATCAGGTGTTTGTCGATCCGCGTAACTTTCAGGGAATTTCGAAATGAACCCTTTATTTAAACTACCGGAGTAGATCGTTCTCGTCCCGTTGATCATATCTCAGGATGTCTCGTCTACGCCTGTAAATTAAATAAAGGATTCAGTTCTGGATCTTCATGCACCTGATAAAGGCCAGCTTAAGGCCAACTCATGGCTATACAGCTCCAGACTTGTTAAAGAGGCGAGAACTTCAGGCAGAATATCCGGTCCATTCGCTCGATTTTCGTCAAAGGTATCTCGTAGCTTTGCAAAAGCCTTGTATTTAAGTATATGTACTATACCTGTCTGTACTTATATAAGCACACACATACCTATATAAGCACAAATACTATTATTACTAAGTACGCGCTATTATTATACTAAAGAAACAATCCGTATTAAATCAAATATCTTTCTGTTATGCTTTTAAGTGGCACACACATGTACACCTACACAAGAAATAATGCTTGTGCCCTCGATTTTGTACATTTCAAAATAGATTTCACCAAGCCCGTTACGCGTGAACTTAGTGGAGAAGTATACCACATGACAAAAAGGAAGAATAGTTGACCAATTGAATCGTTCTCTTTTGTTCTCAAATATCCCAAGGTCGAAGTTTCGAGAAGGAAATATAAGAAGAGTCGTTAACCAAAAATCTGTAGACGCACTCGCTTCCGAAGGATTCTGTTTTGACCACCGGCGACTTTAAAGGAATTATCTTCAACCGTCTATCCACTTTTACCGACAAGCTCACGCCCAGGCACGCTGGGAGTTTAAATGGGTTCTTCTTTTGATAAGACACCGAGGGTGTTGAAACAAAATGGCTATTTTTGTAGTGATTTTATAACATACTTATGTTATAATTTTTTTTAATAAATAATAAATATATATATATATATATATATATATATATATATAAACCCACTCTTTTATTCACACATATAAATACAGATCTTTTATTTAAACTCAGACACCTGAAAAGAACATTCATTTCACCCCAAACCTTTTCTTTATCCACCAACTTTGAATTATGCGAACATACGTTGTTGGTTTTTACCTTAATCGTTGGCTTAAATCGTATATATAAAATAATGATAATTATTATACTGTTAATTCATGTCCACGTTAAATAATTTTGAAATGGTTAAAACCCATTATACCACAACTTGTCAAAGGTCTTTGAAACCATTATGCCCCACCTTAGCCTTTGAAAAATCTAATGCAATCGTCCTTGAGATGTATTTGTTGTCTACCAACTCATTGATTTTGTGAGTAATAGCAGTTAGGATATCAGCAGAGGATCGGGCCGATCGAAATGCGTACTGTTTGTCGCTAAAGAGGTTGTTCCTATTGTTTTGATCAACACCACCACTTCTAGCCTTTACAGCTAAAACCTACCATTCTACGACACTGAGACGGAAATTCCCTTCGTATTTCATTAGTAAGACGGAAGTTTCACTCCGACAGCTTCTTCCCACAAACCGGTACTTTGTTTAACAGACTCATACAATTTTAATCTCGTCAGGTTTTCGGTTAACAGTTATATTTCCCTTATATTCTCATAAACTGCACTTCTTACCTCTTACTGCTCATACAACAACGTCCTTCAGCATCTCTCTACCCCGAGAGGCTCTTGGGTTTTATATTAGGTGACATTAATAAAAGATAATAAAAGATAAAAGACTCACGGTTAAATTAAACGGTCCTCCAAATAAGTATTAACCTTTGAGCCCCCTTCGAGTTCAGTAATTATATCCTAACTATATATATCAGGTGCAAGTAACAGCTTATAGTTGAATGATACATAGCTCAGCAAGTGAATCCAGTTGTTCATTGTCATCATGTAGTCTAATCAATTTATACTCAACTATTGTATGGATCAAATCTTAGAAAATAAATCTTGTCGTTCATTATCACCAAGGACTGTAAGCGTCATATGGACTTGAGTCGTACTGAACAAAGATCAGTTAATAAACGCTGGCGTTCGTTTGCGGTGGCAGTGCGACTGTTAACACGTGGTCTTGTATAATTTATATATGACTGTCATCCTTCGGCCAATATTAAAAGAAGTGAACGGTAAGCAGTGAGAAGAATTTGCCATGAAACCAAACTGCCATAAAAAATAATGTCGCAATTCATCAGGAGAGAATAAGAAACAACAACAGAGTAATAAAATTGGAATAAAAGATAGGAAATATCTATGGGAAATAAAAATTACCCTATACAGTGTAACCCGGATATAAGAGAGTTGTCGGGACCGGAGAAGATGTCTCTTATATCCGGGTTTCTCTTATATCCGGGTTTGGTCTATTTTATATACATTAACACAGGCTCTAATTTGGGACCAGAGAAAATCTCTCTTATATCCGGGTTTCTCTTATATCCGGGTCTCTTACATCCGGGTTACACTGTATTATATTCTTATAAATAATGCCTCGGTGATAGCCGAGAGTGTGTTGAATATGGTTCATTCATAATGTGTGTGTGTGTGTGTGTGTGTGTGTAAAGAAAATAATTATAAATCTCTGTACCTTTGAAATTAGGCTTTTAAAAGTTCTGGTGCTTGTGTTTTGTTCATGAGTCGAACGGAGTTTTCAGCTGAGTGAACGTATGAATATTTACTTGACGCCCCACTGAGTCAGGATGTGACACAAGGTCGGTTTTAACGTGGGGAACTAGAGTGTTTCCACCCGGGCCACTGGTCTAACCTGGTCTCAGCTGGTCAGAG
Source organism: Acanthosepion pharaonis (assembly GCA_903632075.3). Taxonomy (NCBI): domain Eukaryota; kingdom Metazoa; phylum Mollusca; class Cephalopoda; order Sepiida; family Sepiidae; genus Acanthosepion; species Acanthosepion pharaonis. The sequence continues at coordinate 51,505 of CAHIKZ030003125.1, forward strand.
CTTGTCCAAGCTGGTTAGAGCTTGTCCAAGCTGGTCAGAGCTAGTCAGAGCTGGTCCTGGCTTGTCATAGCTGGTCCAGGCCCGAGCCGGTCCAACCTAGACATAGCTGTGATACCTCCACCCATCACAGGGCCGGAGTACAGGTAAGTGAACGTATGACCTCAGTCAGTAAAAAACGTCACGTTTTATAGCCTTTTGGAGGATCCAAAATACTAAACGAAAATACGTTTTCTTTTATCTTGTTTCTGATACGTTGAAAACTGTTTTTCTTTTTTTCTTAACCACGTGTGTTCTCTACTACGTCAATGTCTAACGATACATGACTTACAAATTTTTAAATATTTGAACTGAAGTTCACCCTCTATACATTTTTTGCACCTTTGCCAGGATACTCTTTTTGCATAAATACTTTGTTCACTCATATTAAACCTATTCATGAGTTCTGTACATTATAACCAGGTACTGTATGCCTCATATTGCCTTAAGTCGTTCTGGATAAAACCCAGTAAATAAACCCTGTCGCCAGAATGTTTTGGATTGGCGGAAGCGGCCTTTAATTCAGTGGGGCGGCAAGTATGAATTTGTAAAGTAAAATTAATTTGTACTATTTTCACAGGGGAGGGTTAATGATTTTCTGAGGCTGTTTTATCGTTCATTGTAACAGCTTATGACTTTTGAGTCGTACGGGACAGAGCCGAATAACTAAACCCTGTTGTTCATTATCTCTCTGCAAATAGCTTGCCGTACATTGTTACCAGGCACTGTAAGCATTTTATGACCTTGAGAAGTACAAATAAGGTTCAGTAGATAAACCCCATCATTTATTATCATCATTTACTGTAAGCATCTTATGTTCTTGAGTTGAACTAAGCAAAGATCAACAAATAAATTCCCTACATTGTACTATCGTTTTGTTTTTGTACTTGTTCTTTTTCTTTTTTCTTTCGCTTTTTTTTTTTGTCTTACCAATTTATTCTTTTTTTTAAGCAAGGATATTTTTTTTAATTACAAAATGGCAGAAATTTCTTCTTACTCTTGTTCAATACAGTGAGTAATATATCTATTACGTAGAAAAAGGAATAGTCTTCTTGTTTATTCTCAGACAAGCCAAATTTTAGTTTCTACGGCAACGGGTTCCATTGACTTAGAAACTGAGTTAGATAACGCTTCCGATTTATTGTTTTGTGCTTTAAGATTCATACAGTGTTCTGATTTGAGAAGTGCAAACAGATAGAAAACTAAAAAAGTAAAGAAGACAACAGAATTGGAAATATTGGCTTAAAAACTAAATGCAAGACAAGGATAATATGTTGAGTACTTGATAGCGAAAAACGGAAGCTAATACATGGAGTTCTAGAGGATTTGAATTTCTCTTTCACTTTTCTTCGTTTTCTCTCTCTTTATTAATTTATATTTTAAATCTTCTTCGCTAGTTTTCACTTTTTCTTTTTTTCGTCGTTTTTTTTTATTTTTCTTGTTTCTTTTAGTGTTTTCGTTATCTTTTGTTCTCTTTCCTTTTCCCTTATTTTTATTTCTTTTTCGCTTAAGTATTTATTTATTCTTTCTCTTCCATTTTCTTTTCCTTTTTCTTTCCGTTCCTTTCTCTCTGATTTACTGTTCTTTCTTTTTTTTTTACTTGTTTTTGTAGGGAGAGGATTTTAGTACGTTTCCTTTATTTTATTTTTTTTAAATATCTTCAAATACCTTTTGCAAAAACGCTTTTTCAAAATGTTTCATTCTCATTCACCTTGTAAAATTTTTAATACTTCCTTTTTTCTATTTGTTTGTTTCTTTTTTTTATCTTTTCTTTCTTACTTTCTTAATGGTGTCATTCTTTTAATTTTCTTCCATTTTATATGACTTCATTCTCGTCATTCATCTTTTTCTTTCTTTTCCTACCTCGCTATTCGTCTTTCTTTTTCCTTTCCTACCTCTTCACCATCTTCCTTCATCCGGTTTTATTATGTTCTTTCCATCTCTTCATTTTGCTTCACATATTTATTTCTTTTTCATACATTTCTTTTCCTTTTTTTTTTAACCTTTTCCTTCTTTCTTATTTTCCTCCTATACTTTCTTTTACTTTGCCTTCTTTTCAACATTCGGATTGTGTTTGTTTGCCTCTTTCTTTCAATCTTTCTTTCTTTCTTTCTTTCTTTCTTTCTTAACATTCTGCCTCCTTTCATTCCTTTATCTTCCTCTTCTATTCGAAATCTGCTTGTAAATGTTTTTAGGTGGAGTGGAGAGTGTCACCCATAATTTCTGTTTCGACGTCACACTTTATCAGAAACACTTGCTGGTATTCATTTTATTCGCTGAATTCACCAATAGTCTCTACCTTCACGGCAGCCATGGTGAAAATATTGGTATCATATCAGCAACAGCAGCAGCAGTTATAAACTGAAACAGACAGTAAACTAGACACAGATACAAAACCAAGCAAACCTCTGGTGTTCTTAGTGAAATGAGAACATCGGGAAATAATGCTTTGTCGTTGATATTTGAAAAATAAAGCACTATCTGATACATATTGAAAGTACTTTCCTTTATTTTGTATACCTGTAGATAGATAGATAGATAGATAGATAGATAGATAGATAGATAGATAGATAGTATAAACAGACTAACATAGATATATAGATAGACAAATAGATAGAGAGAGAGAGAGAGAGGGGCTGAGATAGATCGATAAATAATAATAAAACTAATAATACTTGGATAGAAAATTTTCGTTTATGAATTTTTGGTTAAATATCAAAGAAAGTTCAATGCATTTTTTAATTCAATTCTTCTACGGCTCGGACTCTTTTTCTGCTTTCCCGGGGATAATTTAAACTGTCTCCTCGGCGCTTTAAATTTTCATAAGCCATTATCAAATAATTGTTTGTTCATGGATAGGGTTGACTGTAGACAGGCGGTGGCGGACTGACCAGAGTGTCAGCTTGGCCAATGGCAAATGGGTCCTTGATGCAGTGGGGCCTTTACATCAAATAAAAATGCGATAAACACTGACAAATTTTTTAGTAATAAAAAAGAATAAAAACTTTCTAAAGTCATCTGCACACTATCAGTTATTCAAGTCCAATATAAGAGCACATTTTTCAAACCTAAAGATCATAAAGAAAAGTTTAAGAACTCCGCTGCCTGAGGACAATTTGGAATCATACATGTTGCTATCCATTGAAAAGGAATAAATTGGATGCAGAAGCAATTATCGGCAGATTCCACAATCATCTCGTAATCACAAACGATTGCTCTTAATATAGTGGACTGCGTGCAATGCTCTCTTGTGATTTTGCATTATCTGTTAATGTGGAACTTGTGCGGTAAGCTGTTTAAAATATCAATCAATTACTTAAAAAATAAATAAATAAATTATAAAAATAAGAATTTAAAGAAATAAGATGTATTTGAGGATATTATACAAAAGGCAATTGATGGAAGTTTCTTGGTGGAAGCTGAATTGATCAAGCTTTTTTTGGACTGGATGGATTTTGAGGACAAGTTATGACCAGCTTTTTGGGCTCTGACCAGCTTGGACAAGCTCTGACCAAATTTTATGTTTGGCCTATTTTCAAACACTCGGGTCTCCCACGTTAATCGACCTTTTGTTCATATCTTGATTTAGTGGGAATCAAGTAAATACCATACAAAGGCAATTATCTCCCTTTGGTGGAGATAACGTCACATGACGGCCGATTAGTGACGTCACTGCATACTGTGACGAAAGTGGTCAAACAGTCAGCTTCCAGGAGTCAAACTTTGCTGTTGCTTTTTTTTTTTTTTTTTTTTAGCACGGGCGGAGGCTAAATCTACGTGCCCCAACGATCTGCCACGCGGTTCCTCTCACAAGCCCATGGCGCCGTTTTCCTATGGAAATATATATTCAACAGATATAGAAAACATTTCTGGCTCGCAGTCCTCATTTTGGGGAAAACCCAAGACTCGCCATTTTCCGTTTGCGGAATATGTTCTCACTAGAGACATAGCAGATGAATCCGGCACGCTCGAATCTGGAATCCTAAATATGGCTTCCCCAGAAACACAGAAGAGTCTCCGGCAGGTCTTTGTTTCCTGGCAACCGATATGTTTAGACCCAGTCCGCCACTGAGCACGTTTTGTGTTTCTTTGATGGCTTTTGAGTGTCGTGTCATCACGTGCCGTTGTGTGTCCTGTTGGTTCTTTTTTTAAATATCGCGTTTAAAATTGTTTTTAATATAAATATTATATATATATATATTATATATATATATATATATATATATATATCGCCCGATCTAGTTGTCAAAACGAGAGCGTCCCGGCTATGAGATTCAGGTTCGAATCTCAACATTGTCTTTGGTAGTGGATCCCAGCGGGTGACACCGTAGAAAAGTGCCTAACCCAAGCCTTACGGGTGAAACTAGGTAGAAGAACATTAGTTTAGTTAATCAGATTTGAAACAAATATTACTTTTAGTTTAAAATATCGCAGAAAAGCATTTTTCAACACGGAGGTGAGGGATTTTATGGGGTGTTGACAACTATCTCGATAGACTTATGTTTGGAATTTTTTTCTTCAGGGGACAGGTCTGTAAAATTTACTTTTATATAATTTTTTAATTACCCAGTAAACTTTAAAATTTAGTAAAATATTCGAAGAGATCTAATGTTTTATTGAATTTTAAGTATTTTGGCTTTAAATTTACTATAGTTACGCCCTTATTTTCTGATAATGTCGTGTATGGACGTCCGTATTTACAAAAAACGGCACTTTTATACGCACACACACATACACACACACAAACACACACAATTCAAAATCCTTTTTAAAATAATTGGGGTTGCTGAATTGTGATTGCTTTTCCATTTTTGATTAGTAAATATAGTGTTCACTTAACTGTTATTAAGTAAACTTATTTGTTATTAAGTAAACAGTATAGTTACTAATTAACCTAACTGGTATTAATTAGTTCACAATATTTTTAAAGATTTAAAACTTTATAAATTATTCGAATTAATTTTTAAAAAAATGAAAACAATTCTTCTAAAATTCATTATTCATCAATTTTTTTCTTAAGACAATAGTGCCCATAACATATTTTATTCATAAAAGCAATTAAAAGGTTTTCCTAATTAAATAATGTCCTAGTTTAATTTTACAATTCAGAGCAGACTTTAGGGTCAGAGGAAAACAACGCATAACCTCCCTAGAGAGGTCGAGTAAATGGATCGCCGAACAAGTTTTAGGAGAGATAACAAAAGGACAAAATTTATTAAGAGCTACAAAAGACAAGAAATTGTGGAGAGCCATGATCGCCAACGTCCTGAAGGAATACGTCACATAGAAGACGGTTTTAATAGCCGTGGGATCAGCAAGTACTTTATTCAATCATTAAACTCTGAACAAAATTTGCGACAATTTTTTAAATTATTTTGTTTAGGTCAGTTTTTTTTTAATTTTTTTGTTTAGGTCAGTTTAGGTTAGTAATTTTTTTGTTTATGGTCAGTAAGTGTTATTTCGTAATTGCTTTTGTCTAAATTAATAAAGGAAATGATTATTAGTCCCTTCAAACTTTGCTTCTGTGATCTGGACATCGTTTTGAAACAAACCTATTTTCTATTATATTTGTTATGGTCCGGTTCCTTGTACCACGGTGATAGTCCAAGGTAGAACCAATAAAGAAGAACTCGAACACAAGTATGGAATAACACAGATATATTACAAACAGGAATATATACAAAGAAGTAGATGTGTTAGTATGAACAATCAGGTTTAGTAGAGAGAACAATGTAGTCTCGACCAGTATCACTATTCCAATGTCTTGTAGTAATTATCTGAACGCGACTCTGTTTCGGACTGCCTCTGACTCGACTCTTGACTCGACTTGAACTACTGACTCGACTTGAACTACTGACTGTCTCCTTGCCTACTCATGAGGCGCAGTATTTATTAAGTATGGAATAGTCCATTATTATTATTATTATGGGTAAGGTCCCATAATATTCCATACACATTCAGCGATGAGTTAATGAAGAATTTTGTAGAACTTTCTAGAACGTTCTGGTAACATAGATAACAGTATAAATACAGAGAACATAGTTTACTTCTACCTATCCAAATGCAGACAAGTCGTTGTTGATAGATTTATTCATCACAGATGGCATCAAAGGGGTTTGTAAGTAACCGACGGACGCATTTTGCTATGTTTATGGCGAATTTATCAAAACAAGAGAAAAAGGTACTCCGTGGCAGCATCTTCAAAAATGTGTGTGGTCTATAAAACATTTCGGCATGTCATCTTCAGAAGAGAATAGAAATTCAGAAGAGAATGAAGTCATTGGTCAAGATTGCAGAGGAACAGATGAGGAAACTGTTATTTATATAAAATAAAAACACAAAATAAACTAATCAGAGATTTGGCTTTCACAAAGTTCAATGTTTGTTTGACGTCAAGACTGTTGTGTCCTTAAAGAGGTTACAAACAGACAAAAATATTTTGAGTGAAGGAACAACATCACGAGCGTAGATAAAAAAGAAAGGTTTATTGGAAAAAAGAGAATACACTACTGAAAGACAGGGGATGTGAAAAAGGCTAGTAAAGAATTACCGAAAAATAAGTTATATCCTGTGCTCACTCAATATATATTTACTGATATAGTTGTTCACATAGGCGATACTTTTGAAAACATAAATTACAACAGATACACAAGCAAGGAAATTTGTTAGATGAAAGTGTGCAAATCGCAGGTCAGAGAAAACGTTGGCACTGTTTTTCAAGCTTTTTCACCCGTCAAGATGAGCTTTGCTTCTGCCACAATGTGGCCGGTCTGTTCAAGGCAGTCTGAATCGCCTGTAACCCCAGCAAGTAGTGCCTCCTCGTCGACAGCTAACCCAGGAGCCTCATATAATTTTTTTCTCATATATGAACAGGCATCCATTTAGAATTCCTCTGTTTTTTTGGTGCAGCTCAAAGAGGAATACAACAGTGTCAAGATCTTGTTTAGATTTTGAAATATGAATAAATAACGGTTGTAGGCTTATATTAGCAAATTTCTAAATAGTAGTCTTCGAAATGGCTTTGAAAGGAGGTTTTACTAGGTTTCCGTTTTATCTTTGAGTCAGCAGCAAAACCGCGGCACATTACCATAGTGGAACTCGTCACAGCGGACCGATTTCAGCGTGGGGAGGAGCAATGTTAAATGTGAGCCACTGTTGAACTATTTTATTGTTTCTTGTACTGCATTTAAGACTGGGCCTTAAAAAATTTTGTTCGGAGTTAGATAAGGAGTCTAAAGCTTTGAATATTTTAAGACTTAGAATAAGCTGTTTGCGGCCAAATTCAAAGCCGGTGTCTTCGTCGGACCACAAATAAAGAAGATCATAGTGCAAGGAATTCCCCAAGAAGCAAGAAGCTCATTAGTATGGAGAAAGTAGCGTGGAACAGATTTGTAGCAATCAAATGTAAAAGATGGGAAATCAAGGCCAAAAAATTTGGAGTTTGTTGAGATTCTGATGAAGAACTACGGTAAAATGGGCTTCAGGATGTCCCTAAAAGTCCATATCCTTGACGCTCATCTTGATAAATTCAAGGAGAATATGGGAGCGTAGGAACCAAATATCGTATAACGAAAACATAATTGGGGACTATATTGAGGGTTGATTTGTGAAAATAATTTACAGTTTCAGCGCAAACATATAAAAAAAGGAACTTCTTTTTTTTTTTATTTTTTCTTTTATGTAATCCTAGAATAAATAAATGCTACTTTTGAATCTATGTCGTTTTGTTCCTATTTTGAAATAACGAGAATTTTACATTAGCATTTCACCCCAAGCAAGGATTAGGAGTGCCACTAGCACGCAAGGGGTTACAGAGAGTGGGAGCAAAAGTAAAGAGACATGAAAGAGGAAAGGATGAAGAGAATGATGGGGAATAGATCAAGGCATCTGGAGATGTCGATTGACATTGCATTTGAATAGTTGGAGATTATAGCTATCAGGGAAGCAAGTAAGAGGAAGGGAGTTCCACAGACGGGAAGTGTGAGACATGAAGCTATTGGAGTAGAAGAGACGGCTACATTTAACCGTTTCGACAGTGAAAGGGTGGGACTGAGATGCCAACCTAGTGGTACGTTTAAATTCATGCAGTCTGGGAACCAGCGAAAGTAGCTCGTCGGAGCAGTTACCGTGAAAGTATTTGTAGAAAAGACAGAGGGAGGCGACGACACGGCTGTGAGAGAGCGACTGTAAACGAGATGCCAGATCAGGGTCAACCACGTTGCATATCCGTCGCTGGATTTTGTCGAGGACTCTAAGACGAACAGCGGGTGTTCCAGAGCATATATGGCAGCAGTATTCCATGCAAGAGCGATTTGGTTGATTTATAGATTTGAAGGATAGAGTCAGGCGAGAAAAACTTTCTGGTAAGACACAGAGAACCAACTTTCCTTGCGGTAGATGAAGCTATTGATTCATTGTAATTGTCTCGTCTCAGGTTAGAGAACAATGTGAGAACAAGCAGTCGCAAAGAGGTGCTCTCTTGGAGTTGAGCATCAGACATTATGATGAGAAGCAGAGAGGGTTCTCTGTGGTGAGTAATAGATTTTTTTTAGTTTAAACCCATTAAATTTCACATTTTTCCAAACATTCTAGGCATTAAACAAACAGGAAATAACAGTTGATACCCAAAGACAAAAATGGTGTTACACAGTGTTATGAATCTTAAGAAAATTCAAATCGTAACATCGTGAGGTAATGCTAGTTGAATATAACATTAACAGAACGGAAAGAGATAAAAACTCTCTTTTAAAATCTCTAAAAGAAAAATACACAAAATATTCAGGATAGAAATAAGTCGGAATATATTTTCCTGTCAAATGACTAACTGCACATCTAATCTTCAAATCAAAATTATGGATGAAAATTAAGACAGACGGTGGCTCATATTATTAACATTGAATCAAATAGCCAGAAAAAATAAAATCAGTATCATTATAGTAAATAATATAATCTTGTTTGTTGTTACAGATAAATTCAATTAGAAAATCATTCTCAGGCTTTTTTTTTTAAATATGTCATCGACAGAACAAATTAATAGTCAAGAATTTAAATTCACAGAAAGAGACAAATGAAGAATCGAAAAAAACCATAACCAATATAAAACACACACACACACAAACAATTTGCACATACACAAAAAACACCACACACACACCAAAACTTATATATATTTAGAGATCATTGAGAAAATTTGCAATGTTATTGGTTCTGACCTGGCATCTCGCCTTTAGTCACTTTCCCACCGCCGTAATGTAGCTTCCCTGTGGATTTTCTATAGATACTTTCATGGTAATTGTTTTGATAAACTTTCCCCTATGATACCTTTTTTTTTATGAATTTAAACGTCCGCACAAGATTGGGGGGGGGGGATGTTTTGGTCACATCACTTTAAAAGTTGAAATATGAAATATTTAATGTGAACTTTTCTGAACACAATTTTTTTAAAGCTTAGTCTCTAGTTTCTTTTTCATCTTTTTAATTTTGTTCTGTTATTGTTCTCGCTCATTAATGATTTTTTTTATTTTCTTTATTTTTTTCAAACTAAAGTAATCCACCCATGTACATTTTTTCATATTTATTACCTTGCTGGAAAATGAACTTTTAATATATATATATATATATATATATATATATATAAGAGAATATTTATTATAAAAGATATTGAAAGATTGTCCGAGACAATAAAGATGGGGAAAAAAACAAAATCAAATGGAAATAATTTAAAAAAGACATTGCCATTTATGGCTTAAACCACCCCCACACACACACACAATTTACTTACTGTATTCAACAAAATAAAAAAACAATGTCGGTGCTTTTTTTTTTTCAAGTTAATAGATAAAAATTTTAAAAATCACCAATAATTATTTTTTTAAAAAAAAAAAAAAAAAAAAAATGGTAAGCTACATATATAGTTGGAAATATCGAAAAAACTATATAATATATTATAACAATATTATATTGAGTAATTATATTACTACCGAAAAGAACAAGAACGAAACTAGAGTTATAAATAATAAATGTAAAATTTAAAATTTCCAAATAACTTTATAAAATATCATAAGGAATTATTTAAACATAGATTTGTATATCGAGCTATAATATAAAAATTAATATTGATAAAAATTTTAAACTTTATAATATGAAAAAAATTTGGCTGATTTAATTGTTTTAATAATCATTTATGTTAACTTTATTTAAAAAAAATAAAAAACAACATGTTTTCTGAAATATTACTGGCAATTAAAGGAGGTTAAATAGTACCATAATTACATGGGACATTTAATAGCAAAAGAAAAATTTTAGAATGGTAAATTCTAATAAAGGAAATAGATGCCTTTTAAAAAAATGAAAAAAAAAAAAATTTAAATGACCCTTATTTATTAAACAAGATAAATGGATTACTTATATATAAAATAAATAATTATATTGTAGTTTTTTAGCATTTTTGCAAAAACAGAAGACCTCTTATGTCGCGAGTTGGAATCATTTTTAAATAAATAATTATATTTATGCTCTACATTTTTGTATCGAGCACTATTTTTTTAAAAATAATAATTAAAATACTAAGGAACTTTGGATTATTTATCTAACCAGTTCCTTCCTATTTTCTATATATTTTCACACATACACACACACACACACACACACACACACACATTATTACACATTTATAATATATATATATATATATATATATATATATATATATATATATATATATACCCAAATGTAAATGAACGACGAGTAAGATTTCAGCGTTCAAAACATTAATTTAAAACAGAGCTCAATAGAAAAGTAGAGTCGTATATATTTATTTATTTATTATGCAGTGTTACATTAGAACATGCACATACCCACTACAAAACTGTACATATTGTTTAAACGTTAAAAATCTTTTTTAACGTTTCATCAGGTGGGGAATGACGATGCGACTGAAATATTTTATTGAGAAATGCAGTTATCAAAGCATAGCTTCCACTTCCGTCATTGGAAAGGTAAATATTTAATTGTCAAAATATGTTTTTAGCAATGAAAACCATGCAAGGACTTTATTTTCGTCGCAGTTAATTATGTAAAAAATTATCGCGGACTGACGAGTTGTCATGGTAACAAATGTCTAAGCTGATTTGAAAAATTAATGGTCTGGTTCGCTGATTGTCTTTCACCTACTGTCCTTCACTGACTATCTTTTTCTGACTGTTTTTTGCTGTTAACATTTGAAGTTCAACCACGCGGACATCGTAGAAAGCACATCACGTGACTTGTCCTATCCAATTAAGTTCCAAAAATCACTTATTTAATTTGGAGACGTGTTTGTATAGAATTATAAAAAAAAAAACTTTTTTGTATATACTGAATTTAGTGAGATTTATTTGTACTTACTTTTTTGTTATTCACTTATTGGTCGTAAAATTTAGGAATGTATATCCTATAATAGTCAGAATAGTCGTCTCCGGTCATTTCTAAATTTTCATGTTTCCTATTTCAACATTATTAGCGGTAATAATTTTATTAACTTTTTGTTTGTTTATTTTTTAATGGCTGGAAGTATTTTTGTTGAAATTTTAAAAATTTAGATCCGTTGACGAGACTATTTTAATTCTCTTTTAGTTATAATCGTCGCCGTTAATATTATGTAAATATTAACATTGTCTACATTTCTAGCGGATATGCATTTATTAGAACGGGGTTCTCTCGTAGAAGTTTTTAATGTTTGAGTTAAAAGGCGGTATTGAGTATTGTAATATCATTTTTTTATTCTTCCAGCTTAGATTAGGTTGTGGAGATTGGTGTGTGATTTGAGGTTTTTCATTTTGCAATTGGATATTGTTGTGACCAAATGAATGGTTACGGAATAACAACAGAAGTGTTTGCAGATAAGTAGTATTTTGCACATTAAATGAACAGAAGAGTATTACACGATTTGAGAGTGTGTGCGGACACTGATCATTCCTACTATTAATTAAACTAACCGGTCTTATACTTGTAATTGGAAGCAATTCACAATCGAATCATTGGAGAGGGGACGCCACAACAGATATAACGCCCAAAGGGTTGGTAAACCGTAAAAATAAAATCAGCAATTTAATGTAAAATAATAAATGTTTTTAATCCATATCCTTCTGGTGTCAGTTTCTGGTGTCTATTTCTGTATATTGTGATCACTTTGCTTAGCGTTCATCTTATCTTGATTTCAGATGAAAATTTGAAAATTCTTTAAAATATTTCCCAAAATTATAGTTTACAATTATTATATAGATATGTGGAAAAAAAGGTATCGGTTTAGGCTAATGCCAGGAGAATGTAGATTAAGAATTGGGTCATTTATTTTTCATGAAAATTCAAAGATATACTTGTTAAAAATTAATGAAATATCCAGCGCGCCTTTTAAAGCCTTAAGCAATTTATTATTTTAAAACAGATTCCATAACTTATAATCTTATTTGCAGCTGGATTTGGGAAAAGCTACAATAAAAAGAGATGTAAAAATATTATTGGGTTCTATATTTTATAAAAGAAAAACAAATGGATTAGTACATCACCTAACACGATTCACTTGCATTATTAATAACATAAAATGTAAATAGATGACGCAACAGAATATTTTAAAAAAATCCACACACACACACATATATATATATATATATATATATATATATATATATATATATATATATATATATATAATAAAATAAAAAGAAACAGTAAGATATATAATCCGGTGTTCTTATTGATATTTTTTATTTTTACAAAACAGTGCTCAATGTAAATTTACAGAGCATAAATATTATAAATTAACTGATTTAAAATATGGTTCCTTCGCTACACGGGAATTACCATGTTTCAAAAACCGAAGCCAGAAACTTCAAATTTAATTACATAATTAAATTAAAAGCATTAGTTCTGTTTCATCTTCAAGCGAATTTTGGAAAAACTTATTTTTAATTTACTGAGTTTTAAACGCACATACAATTCATTTTGTTTCCAAGGATACAGAGAAATCCAATCATTTAGACAGGGGCGGTAACGTGTTCATTTTTATTAACTATTATTGTATCTATTATGAGTTACGTTCGAAAAAGATGTTAAGTCTAGGTAAGGTAGGGGTGCATTTTTCAACGAATTATGACATCCGTTCAACGCATGTCGTCTGTTTTACTTGTATATAAAAAGATTCTTTCTGAAAGGGGTGTTTGGGTTAGAATACGTTATATTGAACTACAATTTTAAAATATTATTTTTACTCTTAATTACTAATAGACTATATTTCTTTTTAAAACCAATAAATGTAATAGAATTACTTAAATTATTATTACATATCAAATATCAAGTATATTACCAGCTCCTTTTTTTTATTATTTTATTTTATTTTTAAATATTATTTAAGGAAAATTTTTTTTGACTCATGGTTTGTGCGACCTATATAGATTTTTATGTTTTCGGGATTCTCAATAGATGAGATATTGCATTGGTATACTAATGATTCCGTGCGACATTTATTTTGTAAGAGGACAGTTATCAGAATTTCTACAGTTACATTAAAATTTTTTATATATTATATATATATATATATATATATATATATATATATATATATATATATATATATATAATTTTTAATATATATATTAAAAGAATTTTCACATTTATGTAAAATATTTTTTTTGAAAGGGTATGAGGGAATAGAGAATATACACTCTCCTATCCTGAATATTAAAAAAAAGCGCATATATTAACAAACAAAACTCGAAACTTCTACGCGAAATTTGAAAGGGAATAACAATTAATACACTGATATGAAAAAATACAAATTTTGCAAAAAGGGCTTCTACAAAAATTTCCTTTCATACGCATTATTATAAATAAGGCAAGATAACATAACAAAATTATAAAAATTATTTGCTCTGAAAAAGATTTACGAGACATTTTTTTTTCAAATCATGTGAAAAAAAAAAAAAATTGAGAAGGTGATGCGACAACTGTTGCAAAAATGAAGAAATTACTCTTAGAAAAAGGTGCATCCGCTTAAATAGATAGACCTACTTTACTTTTATTCCGCGAGAGTCTTTGGAAAATTTAACGATAATTTTGCAATGTCGCTCGCTTTTCTTCCTGCTTAGGTTTCACGTGTTTATTTGGCATTTGCTTATCCTACAAAAGTATCTGGGAAGTTTAACGATATTTTGAAATTTCTTTGTTTTGAAATTTTCTCTTCGTGCTCGGCTAAAAGTTCTCTTTTTTCTTCTTTTTCGTCGATTTTTTTTTTTTTTTTCAAAAAAAGAATACCGAAACCTTTCTCTCTACTGCTGACTTTTACACGAGGGATCCTAATATCCTTCCGCAACCAGCCGACCTGCTTCGTATCTGCCTTCCAAGTCTTTCTCCTGCCTCCCTTTCGCCAACCGTCTCATGTGACGTCTGAATCCCCTGAGCTGTTCATCCTCTGACACGTCTTAAATATCCTTGTAGGGTTAGTCTACCCGGATTAAAAGTGAGAAATTAAAATCCGAGTGTCGTGCCCACAGATGCAACATAACACGAAGAAATGATTTTTTTTTTTTTTTTACATAGGCAAAAAAGAAAAACCAGATTGAAATAATCATATATTGACGTACATATTAACATTTGTTTTTACATGATAAACATTGTGTTTGTTCTGGTCTTAAAAAATCAAAGTTCAAATGTTTGACAAAATTTTCCATTTGTTAAAGGGTAGTTCATAAAATCATATGCCTTGGTCAATAAAAAGTATGTATATATGTGCGCGTGTCTGAAACACATTTTAACTGAGAGTATGCGTGGCTGCTGACTGAATGTGTGTAGGAGGTGTGGTGAAGAACATTAGTAGAAACGTTGTGTGTGTGAGTGCTAATACATGAAACTGATTACGGTGGTTCCAAAAGGAAATGAACATACAGACGGATGATAAGACTTACTTTTTTCACAGTTGTGTATATTTCTTTGAGTTGTGTGAATATTCCTTTGAATGGTGTGTAGTCGTCGGTGTTGTCATGGTAACGAGAGAATTCTGGTTGGGAGTTTATAGATCCATCCGCTTGTCATCGACGGGTGATCGCACATCCAGTTGCTGACTGGGATTGTGTTGTATGTGTTTTCAATGCCCCCGAAATCGGCGTCTATATAGTTATCCTGATCACGCGATTGGCTCCAAACAAAAGTTTTTCGATTTACGTGGGATAGCACCCAGCGACCAGGTCATTTGGAGTTCAAACGTACGGACGCAGTTGAAAGCATAGCACCTGACTCTATTCTCCAATCAAATTTCAGAAACCACTTATTTAATTTTGGATCCTATTTTTTACTGATTTGTACAAAATTTTGTTTTAGTGATTCTGATCCTATTTATGTGTGGGCGTTTCTTACTTATTTGTGTCTCACCTATTGGTTGAAAAATATAGGATTTTATATCAAATAGAGTGGATCAAACGAATTTCAACTTTAAATTTACGTGAGTAGACGATACCTCTTTTATTGGACAAGAATTACAAGGCGAATATATTTTTCCAAATTTGAAAAATGTATCACCAACAGTCTGCCATTACAGTTATTTCTGTCAGTCCGATTTAGAGTAAATTCTAAAAGGAAAAAAATGTAGCAATTTTTACCAGCCTTCTGGCTTTCTCTTAATTCATTTCTCCCAAAAGTAAGTGTCTAAAACAAACCTAGACCAATTAAGATTTATTTATTTTTACTTTTTAATTAATTTACTATTAACTAATAATTTTAATAACATAATGACTAAGACATCTTTCCCTATATCTATCTATATATATGTGTGTTTGTGTGAGAAAGAGTGTGTATGTGTGCGTGTGTGTGTCTTATTACTTCAAACGCTATTATAGTGGACACTTCGTATTTGAAATAGAAGATTTAATTTTATTTATTTTTATGCAATGTAAACACGGGCCGTCAATAAAATTTGGTAGGCGTACTTGCTTTCATCAGTAGTTCAGCAGCCGGCAACTTCAACGGAACAATTTTTAGTCGTCTATGCCACTTCCACCGACCAAAGTCACAGCCAATCCAACGAATTTTTCTCTAACACTCCTCTCTTTATACATAAATCCCTTTCTCTTTTCCTGAACTTACATACTGACTTTTATTTGAAAGGAATTTCACACAAATATTTTATCAACCAACCAAATTGCCCTTATGTCATTTCCTGTTTTTGTATTTCACTTGTTAAAACTATCGTCGTTCTGTTATTAAAAAGGTTCAAATAATAACTCTTTCAAAGGACTTTTCTGAGACGATAACGAAAAAAGACAAAACTTAAAGTAAAATTTGAAATGAACGTTTATGAGAATAATAAAAAGTATTTTCATAACATCAAAATGTACAAAATATAAAAAAGGTCTTGCAAAAATTACCCTTGTGCAGCTCAAAATAATCAGCTTTTTTTTTTTTTAATTCTCTGCTTCCAGTTGAAATTCATTCAATTCAAATCAAATATAATTATTTTCCTACAAAAACACTTCAGTTCAATCGAATCGTTACCCTTGACAGTAGTAATTTTTATTATTCATTTAAATTTTGAAACCAGTTTGCTGATACATCTCTTTCCCAATTTTCATTTTTTCTAAAAGTTTTCTTTTTAGTTTCCACAACAGTTTAACTGATTCAGTTCGTTTCAACCGGAAGTATTTCTTTTCAATATCTGCGCTTGCGTCAATCATTTACTTTTACTTCCTCCACGTGGAGTGCAGTTATGGACGCGGTTCAAACGCAAACCGAAGAAATAAGTGACAATAATAATACATTACATAAAAATCTGTAAGTAAAATTTATTTAGAATTTATCATTCCTGTAGCTAATGTTGACTTGATAAAGACATTTTGAATTTTCTCGTAAATGTAATTATAAGCTGATCGTTTCTGGTTAGTAAAAAAAACAATTAGTTTTCGTTCGATCATGTCTGAATAATAGATTTTTTTTAATCAATCGTAGTTTTTATTATTTATTTGAAATCAAGTTACTGATGAAAGGTAATTGATTAATTTGAATCGTTTTATTGAATTTTTTTCATCGGATTTATTTTCCAGGTGTACAGTTATTTAATTACGCAAGTGTTTGTTTTTGCTTTCAAACAGGTATCTTTTATGTTCTAAAATGCCTTATACTTTTTGCATAAATAAAACTGAAACTCGAAAAATCCTGTAAATTAACGTAGATATAAAGATAAAGAATGCACCTTTTTTATCGTAAATATTTACTAATTTTTTTTCTTAATACAAAAAAATTGATTATATTGCTTTTTGTTTTAACCTCCACTACAGTATTTTGTTTTTCCAATTAATAGATTAATTAGTCAAAATTCTCGAATTAAATTCGTGTTTTTTGTTTATGGAAAATATTTGAAATAAATTATACTTCGTTTATTTTGTTTAATTTCGTGTACACGATTTATATTAAAGAAGTTTACTTCAAATGTAAGGGAGATAAATAAGTTCTTGGTATGAGTAAAAAAAATATTTTGAAACCTACTCGCATTTTAACCCGTATTTTTTTCTTTTATTTTGGATGTTTGACTTCAAATCCAAAATGAGAGATAAGAATATGAAGCGGTTAAAAATAATATAAGGGTTTTTGGGTTGTTTTTTTTTTAAAGGAAGCCATCCAGTGTTTATGACGCAAATTTGGGACAATAAACACAAAATAATATTTCAAAAAACAAAACAAATTTAGAAGTGACGAAACCAAAAAGTGGGACTAGTCAAGAATTATTTTCATTCTATTATAAAGGAATATATATGGAGGGAAACTCGTCCTTCCAATCCAAAACAATGGGAAGAAGAAACAGTGTTTCCCAAACTTTTGATTGGGGGTTGCCGCCTACTTTCGGACCAAAACACCACCCTAACGCACTCCACGTTTATTGGATTTTCTTGGTGCTAGTATTGCATATCAAATGAGTATCTTAGTATTTCTCATAATAATTGTTACATGGGATACACTGTGAAATGAAGGCAAGACACACTGTGTGGGTGTGTGGCGTATGTTATATTGTTATAGTTCAGACGTGCCACTGCTACCCTCTGGCTGCCCGCATTTTCTCACCGACTCCGTCTCTGGATTTTTCCACCGCCCTAGAAGGCGGTACCGCCCACTTTGGGAATCACTGCTCTAAAATTAACGAAACTCATTAATTCTACCGCATCATTTGCATGTGTTGAGTGCTGCAAGCTTGGATGTGCAGGTGGTGTAATGAGAAGTCTGAGAGCCGAGTTCAAATTCCACTCACGTTCATTACGTTCACTTGTGTGCAGATACCCTTGGAAAGATATGAATCATCTTCTCCTCTATGGGTTAAATAGTAAGATTTGTATCTATGGTATTCACTTGCAAAAATAAAAGAATTATTCTTACAATCCAAAGATATGCTTTGGCTTTACATAACCTACAAAGGGTTGATTAGGCGTAAATAATGAATGAATCAATCCTATGTAGGATCCTTCATGAGTTCACTAAAAAAGAGCATATAGCATGATTAAAAAGACGACAAACTTGACAAAAACAAAATGTTATCACCTAAATGTTTATTATTAAGAGGAAAGATCAACGTATTTTTGGGGTATTTTTTTTACAATTTTTAATCGTTCTTAGCACGTCCAAAGTTTTCGTTAAAAATCTTGTTTTTTTAGTCAGCAAAATTGACAGGTAATCAATCATATCAACCATTTTTTTCCATTTTATAAAAAAAAATGAAAATCTCAGTTTGAAAATCTTTTAAAAATCAATTATAATTTTTTCAAAACTTATTTTAAGAAAATCAGAAATTATAATGTTTATTTAGAATATTTTGAAACAAGCATTACTTAGTTTCTGTGCCAAAAAGATGTAGTTTGAAAATAAAACAAAGCAGGTTATAACATTTCGCATCACTTGACAGGTGACGAAAGACATTTTCATGACGTATTGATAGATAAGGATAATTTATTCTATGGAAAGAGAAGAATTTAAGGGAACAAATTATTTTATTATTTTTAAGGAAAACAAAGCTTTCACCTTTATTTACGATGATAAAAATGAAAATATAAAGAAATTAAAATAAGACTTTGAAATTAAAATAAGAAAGGTATCTAATTAATTTTGCTTTTTAAATTTTATCAGAAGTGTTCATAAAATACAAATTTAAATTTTAAGATGATTGATACTTTATAAACCCTTCTCAGTTGAAATTTCAAATTAATTCTCCCCGAACGTTTCACAAAATAAATATCAAAAGGACATTTCTTAAACTGAAAGGACGATTTTAACTAATTTTATTATATTTTAAAATTTAAATGAAAAAATCTATTACAATTAAAGAAATAACAAATAATTGTATTAAAAATTCAGTATTTAAGTTAAATACTAGACAGAAAATCAATCCACATGACGTTTTTTTTTATTGTACATGATACTTCCAGTTTTCCATAGATTTGATTTGCAGTCATATTATTGACACAAATTAATTTTTTTTTATATACTGGTGTTTGTTAGTTTCTAAAAGCTTTGGAAATTATAATCTGTAAATATATATCTACTTAATAACAACATTTGTTAAATGTACAAACTTTACCCTAATTTTAGAAGAATTAACAACATTTAATGTAAAAATAAAAAAAATATTTCAGAAATAACAAATAATTTAAAATTCATTTTTCATCGAAATATCTTTTTGCTTTCAGACAATATTGTCCATATTCATTAAAATAAATAAAAGCAATTAAAAGCTTTTGAAATTAAATAATATTTTTGTTTTATTGAGTTTTGTATGTTTCAATTCAGGGACGATTTTCAGGTAGAGGTAGTCCAACTAAAAAAAAAAACATGATTTGTTTTCCTCAAAGTCTTGTGCTTTTAACTAATATAATCACTAATCTGTGCAAAATTGAAATTATAGAGTTTTCGTACAATTAGTTATGGTGTGTGTGTGGGGGGGTAATACATATGAAAAACAATTTTGCCATGAGTTTAAAAAAGGAAAACATATTTATTATAAGTTTCATCATTTTGAATAGTTTCTGAAAAGTTTCATTTAAATACAATTTTTTTATTTTTTAATGTCATACAAAATAAAAAAAAACATGCTAAAAATTTATTTTTTTACAAAGAGAAACAAGGATTTTTTAATCAATATTTAGAATGTTCTAAAAAGAATGAAAATTTTTTTAAATAATTAAAAAATACTTTGATCCTTCCTCTTAATAATAGCATCAACATTTAGACAGTAAAATTTTGTTTTCATCAAGTTTGGCATCTTTTTCATCATGCTATGCTCTGTTTTTAGCGGTCTCATGAAGGATCCTAATCTTACATGTGAATTTCATGTCGATTTAATACTTCTGACACATCAGAATTGTGAAATTTTTTCATAGTTTGCTTCCTGATGACTGTATGTTCTTCCTTGTTCCAAAATAGGTTACATTAATTTCCCATTTTTGCTAAAAACAAAAAAATGATACTAATGCTAAAGCCTCCTTTTAATTCAATCCTAATTCATGGAAATCATATTTTCTGCAAGTCAGAATCATTTCTCTATTTTGCTTTCTTTTTCTAATAAATGGTAATCTATGCAACAACTGTTTTTCTCTCTTCTCTTATAAATTACATTTTATTAAAATTTTCCTGTGTGTTACTCTTGTCTACTATTTTTATGAAAAGATTCTTTAGATTAAAACTTTCTTGTTTTTGTTTTTAATCATTTCACTCCAAACATGGTGGGAATGCCACTGATATGCAGGAGATTACAGGAAGTGAAAGTGAGAGAAAAGACTGAGTATAGGGAGGATTGTGAAAAGGACAATGGAGGAATGGGATTCAAAAAGACAGAGGATGGTGATAGACATTGCATTTAAATTTTTGAAGATTGTAGATATCAGGGAAGCAAGTAAGCGGGAGAGATTTCCACAGATGATATCAAAATTCATTCATTGTACTTTTGTATGTGAAAAGAGTAGTAATTCGGTATCACCACAAAAAAGTATTTTGAAACAATTCTACATAGAACATCTGGGAATAGTGAGGATGAAGTCCTTGATGAGAATGTAAGTTTATTGGCCAAAGCTCGACATAGATATTCAAAATACAGTTAGAAAATGTAATGGTTGTAATTCAGCAGCAAAATCACCACCTATAAATTGTCAGGCAGGCTCGGCACTGATAAACTGAGGGCAAGATTACATATGGACTTCGCTGGACCATTAAACAATTCATACTATTTAATTGTGGTTGACATTTTCACAAAATGGCCAGAGATATTAAAGTGTAAATGGCCTACTACCACAATAATGATTAAATTCTTACACAAACTTTTTGCAAGGTTTGGAGTACCTGACAGTGTGGTATTCGATAATAGAACTCAATTTACTTCTCGTAAGTTTAAAAATTTCTGCAAAAACTATGCTGTTGAATATTTGACAATGATGATTTATCATCCAAGGCTGAATGGTCAAGCTGGCATTATGAAAATCTAAAGGCTTGGAACTGAAGAAATGGCACAACAAGAATTTTTGAGTGTGTATCAAATGATGTCAAATGTAAATGTCACCACAAAAATGCCATCTGCAGAGCTCATGTTTGCTAGGAAAGTTAGATCTCTTTTTGACGAATTTCTGCCAGGGAATAAAAAGTCAACAAATTAAAACTACCAGATCACTTAAGTAGTCTTTAAAAGCTTTCAGGCTGGATAGTAAAATTATTCGACGCCTTGTTAGTATGATGTACATTGTCAAAGATGGATAATTTCAAAATAGAAGATGTATAAATCAATTGAATTCTAGATATGCACAAAATAAGCAACCAGTACAATTTAATTCACCAATAGACATACTTTATGAAACCTTTGAAGTACCTATTTTTAAAGCTAATATTACAATGCAACATTAGTGTAAGCAAAAATGTAATCCGACTGAAACATTGGAAGTGGCCACATGTCGAAAAAAGTATCGACTAAAGAAAGTGCATATCTAAATAGGGTGATATGGAGATGAACACACCACTGCAGAATATGACTTTGACTTGTCCAAATAGCATATGTATTGACGCTGAAAATTGTCAACAGTGAGTGAGCCTTATATTCTTACTACAGAATTCAGTAAGACTATGTTGACTCCAAGTGACATTATATTTCATGATTGTTTTATCTTCATTCACTAGAATGAAGACATAATAATAGCCACCTGTCAGAATTAGTTAATAGCAAATAATAGTAAGCTAATTTCACAAGCCATTATGAGTGAGTTCAATCTTTGCTACTAACTTCTCAGCTGTAGGTGTATCAGAATCCCTATGGTGAATGGGCTCAGGATATATTTGAAAGGAGGAGAGGAAAAACAGTATTCTACTTGGAGTAAGTAGATGGTACAACAAGGTTGAATGGGGATGGTAAAGGGGGGGGATGAAAGTTACTTAATGGTAATGATGAAATTCACTGTTTAGATGCAGGAAACCTTATGCATTTTTGATCAAACAGCACTACTCTCTGTTGAAATTTATAGTCTTTTTCCTTAAAATAATTTCTCAAGTCCTCAAACTGTTATAGCTCTTTTTAGTATTGGATTTTCTTTGTTTTGTTTTTTTTTGTTATTTTTTTGTAATAGGCAGAGTTAACAGTGTGATTATATCATTTTTTTTACTTCTCATTACATGTGCTACCCAATTTTATTATTGCTGCTGTTGGAAGTTTTCAAATGATTTGTTTTTTTGTTATTTGATAAAGCTCTTTATGATTTTGTAGCACTATGGTTTGATGAAGGATTGTACTCTTTAAGATTCTCAAGTCCACTAATGGTTATCTTTCTTTCTAGTGTTGACTTTAGTTTCCTTCCTAACTTTTTGTTTTTAGTAATGTGAAAAGTTAGTATCTTGATTAAGTCCTTATTTTCTCTTCTATTTGTATGTGCTATTCATTTTAGTTGTTGCTGCTGTTGGAAGTCTTCAAGTGATATGGTTTCTGTTATTTGGTAAAGATACTTGTGCTTTTACAGCACCAGTCTATAGGGTTTGATGAAGGGTGGTATTCTTTAAGATTCTCAAGCTCACTAATGGTTATCGTTCCTTCTATTATTGATGGTAGATTCTTTCCTAACCTTTTGTTTTTGGTGATGTGGAAAGATAATATCTTGATTATGTCATTATTTTCTCTTCTATTTATATCTGCTATTCATTTTAGTTGTTGCCGTTGTTGGAAGTCTTCAAGTGATGTTGTTCTGTTATTTGGTAAAAACTCTTTGATTTTTGTAGCACCAGTCTGTCAGATTGCTTTTTTTTAAAACCTAAAGGGTTCATTTGCTCAAAGACATTTTAAGCATTGATCTGAGAAAACACTTGTATATAGATGATAGTTTAAACATTTCTGAACTAGTTGGATGCCATGTATAACATTTGTATAAGAGTCTAGATCTAACAAGGCTATTTAAGAAAATGGCCTATAGCAATGAAAGTAGGGTCAAGCCATGATCACCCTGGTCCTGAAAGTATATGGCATAAAGAAAAGAACAGCAAATATTGAATCATCTAATCACTATTGGATTAGAAATTTTACTAACGCTCTTTTTGCTAAGGGTGGGATTCTTTGTTATTGGCACATTTAAAGGTTTTGTTCCCTCATTGGAATATGTAATTTTGTAAGTGCATTACTGTCAAATTTATTTTGGCATTTAAGTATTGCTGTTGGGACATTTTGTGTGTATAGATTCCAATTCAATGCTTTCTCATGCAGCTTTGTACTAAAAAGGATGTTGTCGTAACTGGCAAATAGCTGGCAATGATTCATTTTCAAGCAGATGATGGCTTAAAATATGTTGTCAACACAGGGGTTATCGTTCTCTGTTCCTTTAATTTAGGCAATTAATCATCCCTCTCAGTTCAGAGGGAAGAAGCAAAATTAATCTTTAATATTTTTTCACATCAATCAACTGAGGGAATATTTTAAGTGTTTTTTTTTTTTTGTTCTTTTTTTGTTTGTTTGTTTTTTCATATTGTTGACAATATGAAAAAATTGGCCAACATGGGCCTTCATGCCCTCGGTAAGATGAAATGTCAAAAGGACAGTTTTTCCCATGACACTGCTTTTATTTTAACTCTCCACTCTTCAGTAATGTTGTTTTAAAAGGCAATGATTAGAATTTTAAATTGAAATACAATTCAAGATTTTTTTTATACTGTTGTTCAATCAATAGAAAGTCCTGGGTATGATGATAAACTACATCCAGCAGCAAGGCCTCTGATTGGCAGTTTTGAGAAGTGTGGCATGACCTTTTAATTGCTGTTCTCAGGTCCACCCTGACTTGGGGTGATAGCACCTGTTAGGGTCCCAGCTATGGGCAAATAGTGAACACCTAAACAAAAACATTATGAAAGTGTAAAAATACATTTTAATAGTAAAATGACCAGTAATACCTTATCTATAGTTGAATACATAAAATTATTCAAATTTAGATTTCGGCATTAAATAACCCGTAGTGATTGTTATGTCACTAAACAAAATCAAGCAAACAAACAAATCAACCAATGCAAGGCCCAAGTACTACTTAAGGTAGAGGGTTGTGGAATGAAGGTGTTGTAAGGATGTCAGAGGAGGAAGTAAAAAGTGCATATTATGCAGATATATAGGATAGATAATGGTTGACACTACACCAGTGGTTCCCAATTGATTTTGGGCCATGTCCCACTTTGGTATTTCTAAAATTCTGGTGCACCGCTGTAATATTTAATTCTTACATATTCAAAATTTTACTGAAATTCACATAAAGGAAGCTTAGAAAGGGCATTAACTTGGTCTCTAAACAAGCCTCCAAAGACCATGGCATCCATGAAAAAAAAAAAAAAAACCCAACTGGGTGGGGTAGGTAGATAATACTTAGGACAACTTCTGCCACAGTTCAGTTCTTCCCTTTGACACTTCAGCAAACATTGTGCCCTCAATAAGATGCAGTGTCTGAAGTACAGTTTTTTTCCCATGACACTATATTTTTTAACTACCTTCATTCTTTGGCAACATTTATTGTTTTAAAAAGCAAATGATTAGAATTGTAATAAAACCCAAACATATGATAAAAGTGAATTTATACATTTTTTTTTATTCTTGAGAATTTACAAAAAAAGAATATTAAACACTATTTATTAATTAGATTGTTTATTAATAAGAATAATTTATATTTACAACATTCTAAAGCCTAATACAATTAGAACATATGAAATATGTATCAATTTATAAAGAAATAAATGTGAAAATTATTTATAAATTTCTAAACATTTACTAAATTATTAAAATGAACCAACTATAAGGAAATCTTTATTATTTACCATTTTACAAAGTTTGAATAAATTAGTATTTTTTAGCAACTGTTTTGCCAATCATTCTGATAAACAATCTAATAAATAAATAGTGTTTATTATTTTTGTTTTCCCAAGAAGAAAAAAATGTATAAATTGACTTTCATATGTTTAAGTTTTATTACAATTCTAATTATTGCTTTTTAAAACATTGCCATAGAGTGAAGACAGTTAAAAAAACAATGTTATTGACACTCCCTCTTATTGCAGGCATGAATTTCCATATTTGCTAAAAAAATCATCTTAAAAAATAGCTACTTTTGTAAAATTCAATCACAGAGCAGAATAAACAGAGAAATATACCTCAGATTGAATTAAGCTTCTCTTTTTTCCTTTTATAAAAATGTTATATAGAATTTGTTTTACTTTAAGGAAACATTTTATCTCAAGAAGAAAAACTTTTATATATGGAGTTATGAGAAAATGATTTACTTGTCTTACTTCCACAAGCAAAAATAGAATGTGCGGGTGTTGTAATCGATAGCAGCTCAGAACGAGGAATCAGAGGGCTGAGTTTGAAGTCCAGCCTGATTTGCTACATTCACTTAAACACAGATTACCTTGGGAAAAGTATGAATTTGTCTCCTCATCCAGCTATGGATTAAATAGTAGAACTTGTATTGGAAAAAATTGTTGTTATTCTCAAAAAATTAATGCAGTTTTCACTTAGAAAAAAAAAACAAAATTATTTTTACAACCTAAATTGTTTTCAGTTTAAATAACCCACAAGGGATTGATAATCCATTAAAAAGACAAAACAGATAATAAAAAAGCTACTTTGTAGAGGAAGGGGATGGGGACAGAGGCAGCCCTCCCCTCTCCCTCATTTAATTTTATCATATCTTAAGAATCTGAGCTTAAAGGCTTTTATATTATTAAATGATATGAGGTGGGCGTTGAAAAGTTTTCCACCTGATTAAGAAGCCTTTTAAAAAAAATAAAATTTGATGGTCTTATTTTTTATCAGATTTTAGGAAGTTGGTTTGGCCGAGAACTTTTCAGCACCTTGTCTTAAATCTGATGTTCTTTTTAACCCACTGAGTAATGCCCCAAATTTTAAAAAAATATTAATAAAAAAAAAAATGAATGTTTGTTTTTTAAAAAGATTTTTAAAATATTTATCTTCCAAAACAAATGTTTTTGTAGAAAGATGTCTTGATAATCTATAAATATAAAACAACTATCCACAAATAGTAAATTTCTATTTTTAAAATTGGTTTTGTTAATTACGTGCTATGCAGTCAACAGATATGGAAGCCACTTTTTTTTTCCACAGATAATGTTATAAAAAAAATAGAGGTGAAAAATCTTCTAAAATTGATTCGAGAAAAAAATCCTTGACTGCCATGATAGATCAAATAAATAAACTACAAAAACAAATTTTCTTTAAAAAAAAAGAAAAAGACAAAATATACAATTTCTAAATAGCATTTTACCTATCAGCAATCTTTGACAAACAAACTTCATTCCACTTCTATTATTCACCCTAACTAAAATAGTTCAACTACAATTTTTCAGCCTAGGCCAATATCTTTCTTTTTATGTGCCATGTCCTTTCAGGACATAGTTGGTCATGGCTCTCCACTTTCCCCTATCCCTTGTAGCTCTCAATAAGTTTCATCTGTCTGCCACCTCCCCCTGACCACGTTCTGTCATCCACTTGCTTAAACCTGCCAGGTATGTCATGTGTTGCTTTCCCTTGTCTTTCTTTCTCTCTATTTGACTTGTGAGTACCAAATTCTCCAAGCCCTCCTTTCTCATTATGTGTCCTAGAAACTTCAGCTGCCTCTTCCTGTTATTAAGTATATGCCTCCTCCTTGTTTTCATCCTCTCCAAGGCCTTATCATTGCTCACATGCTCGGTCTATGATATTCTCAGCATCCTTCTGTAGAACCACATCTCCGTCACCTCGAGTCTCTACTTCATCTTTGAGGAGACTGTCCAACATTTGGTGCCATAAAGGAGGACAGATGTCACGTAACAGTTTACTATTCTTTCCTTTGTTACCAAAGATTGCAATACTCTACCCAGCTTTTGGAATGCATCCTTGGTCACAGATCTCAGTGTCGCATATGCCGTCCTCTGTCAAAACACTTCCCAGATATTTTTTTTTTCTTTGTTACCAAAGAGATCTTCCTGTATCGCAATACTCTATCAAGCTTTTGGAATGCATCCTTGCCCATCCCAATACATCTACGAATCTCAGTGTTGCACTTGCCGTCCTCTGTCAAAACACTTCCCAGATATTTAAACCTCCACGTCTGCTTGATTTTAGTGTTTCTGACCTGCAAATCGCATTTTAGGCTCATCCTTACTTGCTAAAAAAAAAAAGACTTATAATTACTATTTTTCAATATTCTGAGAAAATTAGAAGTCTTATCGTGATATTGGCAGCCATAATCATAGCACATATAAGGTATACAGATGACACAGTGTTGCTAGCAGACACAGAAAGGAAACTACAAGAACTCCTACAGAAACAAAGTGAGAATTGATTGATTTGGTTTTTACGGTTTATCAACCCTTTGCAGTTCATTTAAAGCCAGAAAATATTTTTAGATTTTAAGAATTTTATTTATTTATTTATTTATTTTTTTGAGATAATAATGATTTAGTAATATAAGCCTTACAAATTAACTAAATTGGAGAGGGGGGGGATTTATACCTTTTCCCAAGGGTATTTATGCATAAGTGAATGTAACAAACCCAACTGGAATGAGAACTCAACTCTCCAATTAACAATTATCTATTACACCACCTGCACATCCAAGCTTACAGCATCTAGTATTCCTAAGCTGTCACCCATTAAACTCACCAGACTTGACATTGCTTAACTTTGGTGATCATATAGGGACCAGTGTTTCAACATGATGTGGCCGTAAGCCCAAAAGTGAGGAGAAAGGACTAAGCATTAATTGCCAGAAGACAGAATGTATGATTATTGGCAAAAGGGACAGCTCAACATGCAAATTAGAAATTGAAGACAACAAAATCAAACAAGTACAGCAATTTAAATATCTGGAAAGTGTTTTAACAGAGGACGAAAAGTGAAATTTAAAGGCACTAAACAAAATATTAAGAAACAGGAAGATTTTGTTAGGAATAAAGAAAAGAATAGGGAACATTGATGTAATATCAGAACCACCCCCTATATAGCAGTGGATGCTGGACAATCTCCACAGATGAAGATTTGAAGCAACAGAAATGTGATTCTACAGAAGGATTCTGAGAATACCATATGAGCAATGAGAAAGTTTTAGAGTAAATGGAAAGAAAAAGTAGACAGACTTAACATCTGAAAGAGAGAAAGTTGAAATTTCTAGGGCACATAATGAGGCAGGAGGGCTTGGTAAAGTTGATACTCACAGGACATATTGAAGGCAATAGGGAAAGAGGAAAACAACTCCTAACCTACCTAGCGAGCTTAAATAAATGGATGGCAAAACAGGGTTTAGGAGAGATAGCAAAAAGATCAAATTTACTAAAGGCTATAAAATTGTGGAGAACCATGACTGCCAACATCCTCAAAGGACATGGCACATAGAAGATTTATTTTTGCATATGAGTCTGTTATCTGGCGTCCTGGGTAAGATGTTAAACTATATTCGCGTTCTTGGTAAGACATTAAACTACGTCCAGCAACAAGGCCTCTGATCAGGAGGTTTTGAGGAGCGTGGAACCACCTCTTAATTGCTGGTGTTCCCAGGTCCACCCTGACCCGGGGTGGTAGCACCTGTTAGGGTCCCAGCTATGGGCAAATAGTTAACTATTACCATCAATACAATTTTTAAGGAAATATATTGCCAGAAACAGATTTTTAACAAAACAATATATTACCAGCAATAAAAATGTTTATCAGCATTAAATAACTCATTGAAGTTGATATGCCATAAAACAAAATAAACCAAACCAATCTAAACGAAAGAATACATACTCTATTCATATGAATCTATCCTAAAAATGTTGTCGGCATTAAATAACCCATTGAGGTTGATATGCCATTAAACAAAATAAACCAAACCAAACCTATTATCTGGTATTGATATATCTTGCATGCAGTTTTTTTTTATGCTTCGTGAGGGGTGTCATTTTTGGACATCCATACTTTGTCAGTTGCATGAGATGGTTGAATTTAAACATTTGGTATCAAGGTGTTGGGAGGAAATGAATTTTTAAAATTAAAAAAACTAAAAATCCAGTGAACTAGTTGTTAAATTAATTAATTTTCGTCAGTTCTTTTCTATTGCTGGCTGCTCCCTTTTGTAGATTTTTAATTAAATTTATTTTTGCCAGGTGTTGATGGCTGGCTAATTTGGAATTTAAAAAAAAATGAATTAAGAAGTTAAAAACTGAATCTTTTTCTTTTCTTTTTTTAATGATTAACCTTGTATTTTATTACAATTTTAAAGATTTTTTAAATTATTGCAGTATATTTTGAAATTTTAGTTAAGAAATGGCCATATTTTTGTTTGTCTTCAGTTTCTGTAAATTTTTTTCATCCAGCAACCTTCCCATCTCTCTTTGTATTTTTCTTGCATTTCTAACTTTCTTCTTGAAACTTTTTTCTTTTACATCTGGTGGAGACAATCTTGATAACTTTACCACCTTTCATCAGCACCTATGAGAGCAACTTTTTGCACCTTCTCAGTCTCAGGTTTTCCATTGACATGAAGTGGAACAATTATATTAGATCAATTCTAGGTTTGCTGTGAGGAAAGTCAATTCACTATGTCATGCTAGACAATTTTTCAGTAAAGGAAAGTGAAAGTAAGGACAAATTATTAATTGTAAGAATTGTAGATTGTTTGGTCATTAGAGAGGACATCCTAAGATCCAAACTATAAACTGGAGATGTCAGAATTAATCAATTAGAGACATTTAACTATCTGGGAAGTCTTATAAAGATGATGGAAAATGTAACACAGAAATCCAAAGCTGTATTGGGACAGACAGAAGCCTTCTAAAAGTTAAACAAAGTATAAAGAAACAGGAAAATTTTGTTTGAAACAAAAAAGTGTTGAACTGCTATCTAATCTCAATCCTCCTTGTATAGCAGTGAATGCTGAACACTTTCTCACAGATGAAGTGACTTTAGGCAAAAAAAGACATGGTTGAGAATGCCATTGGCAGTGCATGTAATCAATGAGAATGTTTTTAGGACACTGAAAACAAAATGGACACTTGTACTTATAATCAGAGAGTTGAAATTTCTGGGACACAATCAGGAAAGTGGATTAGAGAATTTGATACTGAAAGCAAGATTGACAGAGGAAAGCAGCAAGTAACTTTCCTAATGAGCTTGTGTCAATAGATGGCAAGACAAAGACTAGGAGGGATAGTAAAGAGCTTCAAAGTATAAAAACTTATGGAGAGCCATAATTACCATCATCTTCAAGGAACATGGCACATAAAAAATATCTTAAATGAAATACCACATGGAGCTTTACACTGATCCAATGTATTGGATGAAGCTTCAGGATCAGCAGAAAATTTTGCTTTCAAAGAACTGAAAGCCTCTTCTACTAACATTGGACTATAAGGTGGCAAAAACTTAGCTGACAACCCACTTGTAATTGCACTTAACATGACTTTTGAGTGGTAGAATTTCACATTGCCCATAATGAATTATAGTATCCTTGTTTTGAATAAAGAGTATCTATTTTGGTGAATAAAGCTGTCTTTATATCAAATAAAAGAATTTGTTTAATGAATAATGATAATTTTATTTTGAATCAATCTCTTCATTTTGAATAAAAGTATTTGTCTTGGTGAATAACTCTAACAGCAGGTCTTTTTACCATATTTTTTGTGTATATTTATGAGGAATAATATGATATATATGAGAAAATGAAAGGCATAAAAAGAGGGGGTCATATTATACACAAGTACATGTTTTCAAAAATTTTACTCGGCTTAAAAAACCTAAATTTGAAGCAAGAAGATTGCAAAGACATTCAGTTGGCACAATAGATAATAAAACACAAAGTAGACAGATGTTGATAATTTTTACAAAAGGTATTTGATATGTCAACCATATTTGTTCCTTGGGAATCCGTATAATTGAAGATCTTTTGTCTCAAAAGTAGGAAATTTACTGAAATTGATACAAGAATTAATGAAGAGAATACACAATACCTGTCAGGTTTTTATAACATTAATGTTAAAACAAGAACTTAACTATTGTGTAAATTATATACTTTAAGTTTTTTCCATTTGAAAAATGAGGCAATTATTCATTCAACCTCCTCACTAAGACAGGATGTGAAACAAGGTCATTTTTAATGTGACCTGCCTATACACATGAATATGCCTATGGGCCAAGGACAAAAATGCCCAGTCACTGCAACCAGCCATGCTTGCATCGAAATTACACTAACCCAACCTTTCTTAGTGCAATAAGGAAGGTGATACTGAAGGTTTGGAATCCATGGACCCAGGTGCATTCTCCCATCTAAAATAAGCAGAGAACAGATAATAGGCCTTACTCTCAGCCAATGAGTTTGTGCGAAAAAGGGTTGAAAGTTTTGTGGGCTATCAGGAACCTCTTATTGCCACTATCAGAGAAAAATGTTATGGTTTGGACACATTAAAAGGCATGACAGCCTGTGCAAAACCATCATGCAAAGCACTGTCGAAGATGGACATAAGAGAGGACATCAACACAAGAACTTGATGGACAATGTCAAATAATGGACAGGTATGACTATACCAGAATCGCTGATGGCTGCTGTTGATAGACTGTTGTGGAGGTGATTCAGCATGGTTTCTGCATTTAGATCACCCCTATAATTACACAGCTCAAGCAGATGATGAATGTAACCGACTCGAGAGAGATTTGAATTTGGCTCTCTGATTCCTCAATCCAAGCTGCTAACCATTATTCCACCATGCCTCCTTCCAAATGTAAATAGCGTAAATAATGTCAGTGGTTGTAATGTTTTGTCTCCTCAATGTATATAATACACGTGTAAACACTTTTTAAAATTCTTTTTTTTTTTTTTTCTTATTACTCTTCAGTTGTTTATTTTCATATTGTAACGGTTTGATAAGTATTGTATCTAACCACACAAATGATAGGATTAAACTGTCATTTTGTCTTTCCTACTGTCATCTCTTCCTTACCTCCTCCTTTTCCTAAAAAAAAAAAAAATCTATTTTCATTCATTCCCTTTTATATTTTTCTTTGTATTTTTCTTTATTTATTTAGAAGCTGTATCAAGATTAGAAAATTTAAATCTGTTTCTGACTCAGTTTTGTTTCTGAGTTGAAGAGATAATGACAAGTACACTTTGCATGTTAAGGTATTCACTGAGGCAGCAGATAAAGGTGTTGCTAGGAAACACGTTTTCACTGAATCCATTGAAATTTTGGTTGGAATTTGGCTGCTTGCTTTGCTAATACCCACCCACTTTTAATTTTGCATGACAGAAAAGACAGGTGGCCAAAGACAAGTGTGGAAGCTCACTTTCTTTCTGCTATGATGGGAATTTTGGAAAATCTTTCTCCCCACCATCAAATATTCTTTTTTAAATTTTCTAAATGAATACTGAATTGGAAGAAAAATAAACCCGGAATTTTTTATATATTTAAAAAAAAAAAGATAAAATAAAATAAAAAATTTTTTTCCAGTCACTCCTCACCATCTCCAGAGAAAATAATTTTAATTAAGATCATGGTTATAAATTCCCAATGATAAAAGATGCATGGTTGTTAACAAAAGGAACAGCTCAACATGCAAATTACAAATTGGAGATGTCAAAATCAAACAAGTACAGTAATTAAAATATCTGGGAAGTGTTTTAATAAAGGATAGAAACTGTGACCCTGATATCAGAAGGCATATTGGAATAGCAAAAGATGCCTTCCAAAAGCAAAGTATTAAGAAATGGGAAAATTTTCTTAGAAACAAACTGTTACATAATATCAGTCTTTCTATAAGGCAGTGAAGGCTGGACAATCATCTCACAAGAAAACACTTGATGCAACAGAAATGTGGTTTTACAGAAGGATAATGAGAATATCATGAATTAAACCTGTGAGTAATGATGAAATTTTAAGGAAAATGGAAACAAAAAAGATACTTCCACAACATCAGAAAAAGGCAGTTGAAATTTCTAGAGCACATTATGAGGAAAGAGGACTTGGAAAATGTTATACTCCCAGGACATAGGGAAACAACACACAACCTGCCTAACAAACTTGTGTAAATGGATGGTGAAACAAGGTTTAGGAGAGATAACAAAAAGAAAAAAATTATTAAGAGCTACAAAGGAAAGGAAATTCTAGAGAACTATGATCACCAACATCTTGAAGGGACATGGTACATAGAAGAACTGTTGTCTAATGGAACAAAGTCATAAGCAATTGTTTACTAGGAGATGCCTGGTGGCAAAGTTTGGAAAGACATTATCTGTTTTTTTTTTTTTTTGTTTTTTGGGTTTTTTTTTTTTTTTTTTTTTAGATTTAGTAGAAAAGTACAGTTGATTGAGTTTTGTTTACCATTCCTCCCAGCCTTGCTCATTTCTTGGCCATACTTGGGCCTACCGGTCATTCCTCTTTACCTTTTTGATGTTTTAAATGAAGAATGTCAATGTCAAAATGCTTATTCCCTCTTATTTTGTTAAACTTTGTCAATTCTTCTTTGAGGTGTGTCTCAAATGTACCCTTCATACCTTAATTATTACTGTCTTTTTTCAACCCTTTCATCCCCACCATAAAATCTGTTATGAATCCTATTATATTTCTGTATATTCCTCCTTTTGAATGTACAATATGCTCTGTCATTTCCTCAGATAAATAATGGATCATTCCATCTGGATTGAAAGAAAAAGATATCAGAGACACAGTTTGGTTTTAGTGATAAAAAGAAAGCCTACTTAATAAAAAGAATGAAAAGGAAGAGAGGCAATAACAATCTTGTGTTTGTCTGATTCAGTGAAATTGAAAACCTTGTCAGTTTTTTTAATTATTTTCATTTGTACCCTCATACTTCTTTAAATACTTGCATTCATATTTAATGATGTAACAGGGGAATTTCCATAGGCATTTTATAGTTGTGAAATTCTCAATGAACTTATTCAATTATTAAATTAAGAATTATGATTCATCAGAAAATTCAAATAGGAAAATCATTATAGAGCCCTCTCCACAAAAATAAAATTGACATCATTTTATAGTCTAATAACATTTAATTCTATCTCAAATGATAAAAAAATATGTAAAAACTAAGTTGACTGTGCAGACTTATCTCAATGTTAATCTACCAGGAAGATGGATTGGGCATGCCAGTGATGATGGCAATGTGCTGTTGAAATGGCCACTACGTTCACCTGACTTGACACATTGTGATTTTTTTCTATGGGGCTATGTGAAAAGATAGGTCTATATCTAGAGAAACTTAAGCAGAGAATCACTGAGATACTGGAGAATGTTACGCAAGGCATACTACACTGTGTTTGACAGGAGCTGGACTACCAACTTGGCGTGTATCTTATAACATGTGGTGTGCATATTGAACATTTGTGAAATCAGTTATAAAATCTGCATCCCTTTGAATATCTTGTTTGAATTTTGATAAATAAATCTTTAAAAATGAAATAACTTATTTAAAGTTAAATTTAAATATTGAACTGTGTGAAAGGTTTAAAAATCAATGCTTTAAACTTTAATTTCACTTTTCATCACAATTGCAATTAATATAGTCTAATTAAACCGTAATTAAAACTTAAACTGGGCATGGTATGTTGCTCATGTTTTCTTTTCTCATCCATGTACTGTAACGTATTTGAAATATTATATGGTTCAGGTTCCCTAATGTCTTTTAAGAGCGACTTTATGGGATCATTAAAGAATGGTGATTTTAAAAGAAAATAAAAATTGTGTGCAAAATAAATGTAAACAAATTACGGAGATCAATTGCGTATATGAAAAAAGATCATGTCAAATTAAGGTGTCAAATACAAATAAAATAATTTTATTATTTCTAAATTCTTATAACTTCTAGGTTAGTTAATAATGATAAAGATTGATTCAATTTTTACATTTATCAACCCTTTGCAGGTTATTTAAAGCCAGAAAAATAATTTTAGATTTCTAAGAATTCATTTTTTTTTTTTTTTATGATTTGGTGAAACAAGTCTTACTAATTAAGCCATAGCTGAGTGAGGAGAAGCGAATTCATAATTTTCCATGTAGTCTTTGTAAAACAAACCCAACTAGAATTGAAACCCAGCTCTCCGATTAACAATTCTAAACTATTATGTATTACACCACCCACACATTCAAGCTTACACCACCTGGTATTCCCAAGCGATCACCCATCTAAGTATTGACCAGGTTTTGACATTGCTTAACTTCAGTGATTGTACAGGAACAAATGTTTCAACATGATATGGCCATAAGTCTGTAATAAATTTAGTATAGGAAATAAACAAATTGAATATAGAATATGTTGGACTAGGAGTAGTTTTGCCCAACACATCAAGCTGCTACAAAACCAAACATTAATCTAAAAATGAGGGTCATGTTCTTTAGATAGCCTCATCAAATCTAAACTTTCACATGGATACCATTGTCAGAATCCTTCTACTTGAGTTTTTGTTAAATGTGACATCTGTTTGTCTCATATTTGGGGATGGACTTTGTGATTTTTATACATTTTTTTTTTTTTTTTTTTTTTTGTATGAACATGCACTCTAGAATTATATTTATTTCCTCCTAATTGGCTCCAAAATGCCACATAGTATGTTTTCTATGTCCACACGATATTTTGGTGTTATCTACCTAAATCATGATGGCTAGTAAAACAACATTTCTGATTTGTATTCTATGGCTTTATTGGTCTGTTATAAGATGTAAGCACTTTATTGAGTGTTATTTGTTTTATAAATATTTTATTTGATCTTTTAGGGGACCCAACACCATGTATGGTACTAAACTCATTCAGAAATGTCTAAACTGTTGCCTATATACAACTGTTTTCTCAGATCAATGGAAAGAATGTCTTTGATCAAGTGAAGCATGTAGGCCTCAGTGAAAAACATGGTGGGTTCTAGCCATGATGGTTAGACCTGGCAGAACCAAAGAATGTAGTTCATCCAAGCACTTTCCATGGAAGTAGCGATAGAGCAGTGAGTGGCTTGCTATATCCTTTCTGAGAGAGAGAAATTGGAGAGTGGAGAATAATTTGTCACCCAAAAGGACTCTGAGGCATGTTTGAACTCTATTGAGACTGGAAAGTGAGGACTGGGCAGCTCCCACCCAAATATGACAGCAGTACTCCATTTTTGGTCTGGGTCTGATCTGGCTCTTGTAAAGGTAGAGGATGGCATGCGGAGTCAGGTACTTACTGGAGCAGTTCAGGGAGCTATTCCAACTACTTGTGGAATCCATGACACATCCAGTTGCTGTTTTCTACTCGTTTATAGGGCATCCTACATGATACAAAGTGACTGTACCAAGATTTTTGGCATATCAGTGTATAGTTAAGACTTTGATTTTGATCAAAACCATTAGATTGGCTAAAAGACTACATTTGATACAAATAAAGAAATCAAACTGACTGATTTTAAGCACAAGTCTCCAGCCACGTTCCAACTAGTCTTGGACATTATTAATGTCTTGGTGAAAACTGTCAGTTGTTCTTTCATTGAGGCCTGTCATGTTCCCAACTATGTAAGCATCAGCAATAACCTCATCTCCAGGAGATTTAATTTAGCAAATTCATAAATTTAGTAATTAGAGTTGGATCTGCGTTTAACTCTGCAACATCGAGTCAGGCTGTCTCATTGTATTTTTCAGTTCATTGCTGCTAGCTTAATCTATGCCGATTTCCTCTTCTATAAACAAGATGATCTGATTCCGTTTAATTAGATTGCACCCAGACTAAGCCAAGACAAACAGCTGCCATTCTCAGTTGATCACTGTAACTTAACTCACTACTCCATCAATACTGTGTTTGGAATACGATTGAAGCTGACCCTTCTAGCTGGCTTTGTAAGCTTGCTATTGTTCGGTATAAATAGTGGATGCCTGCTCAATATCTCAGACTGTGAATCCCTTATTTTATCTTTTTATCTGATCGAATTGATTAAATCTTCATTCACTAACTTGAGCCTGGCTTTGTGTGCATTTCTTCCTCTTTTTTTTTTTTTTTTTTTTTTGTTATTTTCTCTTTCTTTTTTGTCCTTTTTCCTTTTTTGTCCTTTTTCCTTTTTTGTCCTTTTTCCTTTTTTGTCCTTTTTCCTTTTTTGTCCTTTTTCCTTTTTTGTCCTTTTTCCTTTTTTGTCCTTTTTCCTTTTTTGTCCTTTTTCCTTTTTTGTCCTTTTTCCTTTTCATATTTTTTTTTTTTTGTCCTTTTTCTTTTTTTTTTCTTTTTTTTTTTTTTTTTTTTTTTTTTTTTTTTTTTTTTTTTTTTTTTTTTTCTTTTTCTTTTATCTTTTTTTATTTTTTTTTTTTTCCTCTTTTTCTTTTTTTTTCTTTTTTTTTTTTTTTACTCTTTTTTTTTTTTCTTTTTTTTTTTCTTTTTTTTTTTACTTTGTCTTTTTCTTTTTTTTTTTCTTTTTTTTTTTCTTTCCTCTTTTTTTTTTTTTTTCTTTCCTTTTTTTCTTTCCTCTTTTTTTTCTTTCCTCTTTTTTTTCTTTCCTCTTTTTTTTCTTTCCTCTTTTTTTTTCTTTCCTTTTTTTTTTTTCCTCTTTTTTTTTCTTTCCTCTTTTTTTTTTCTTTCCTCTTTTTTTTTTCTTATTGTTTGAAGAAGAGCAAGCAAACAGTTACATTTAATCTAATTGCTGTTATCTTGCCAAGAACTGTCTTAGCCCTACAGGTGCAAATGTCATTAGCATCATATGGCTTGCGCAATTTGGGCTTCTGCCGAAGCAACAATGAGTAGCAAATGGTTTTCCTCTGTCGGGTTTGTCGAAGATTTGCTTTTCTAAAACTGACATCAGCCTCGTTGAGAGTGCCAATTAAAATGAGGCACAATTTCCTCATCCATCTTTCAATTCAATTTAAGTGTTAGTTTTCTATGTATTTATTTTGACGTCAAGTAGAAGTAACATTTATTAGTTAAAAAAAAAAATTTTTTTTTTTCATAATGTTTCTCTGAAACTTTTCAAACATGTCAATTTATATTTGAAATATACATTTGTTTATTTTTCATGAAGACTTGTGGATAGAATTTTACTTTTTCATAAACTAAAGAAATTCATATTTCATATCTACTATTTTCTCTCTTTTCATGACTTTAGTGCTTGTGGAGTAAACTAGACAAATGCAAATTTATAATAAATTGTTATAAAGTGTCACTGCCAACACTTGAGTTTGAACATAGATCGCCAATGAGCAAACACAGGTGATCCCATTATTGAATTAAGTAGACCATATGACCATAGAGGAAATGCATATACATAGAAAATCATGTGATGTCTAGATTGATCTCTTTTTTTCTAGTCTATCCTCTATACGGATTGTTATTTCTACTCAATCTTCTATTACTATATGGACTGCTATTCTCTACTTGGTTCACTATACTATTTCTCTATTCAGATCACTACATTGATTACTTCTCGGGCAAGTACTATTAGTGCGAGTGATATTCGAAGGCCTCTGACACCAGTATTGTTCAATGGCATACTATAGTTATATCTACAATTACAAAGTCTCTACTACAATGAGCATTACAAAAGTGACGATTATTTGTTGGCATCACAAAAATGGCATTGAGTGTTTGCCAACATCACAAAATAAATCATTACAGTGCCAAAAGTTTTTCTTTTTCTATCTGAATTTCTGAGATGAGGAGTTACTATTTAGACTGTTTACATGTGAACTATTGTCCTCATCTTTGTCGTCTATAGGACAATGGCATAGTGGATGAAAGTGTTGGTTAATGAATTTGGTAACAGTGAGTTCAATCCCTGGGCTGGGCACTGTGTACTTGTATTCAGTGGAAATGGAGTGAGCAATAACTGAGCAGTACTAAAAATAAGAACTAAACAAGATATCCCTAGACATGGGCAGTGGAACAAGAACAGTCTCCCCCATAGATAACCCAGGTTATCCGGATCGATATATACCTGATGAAGGCTAGAGGGTATAATGAAACATTGTAATAACAACAAAGATAAGGTTAATAGTCTGCATGTAAATAGTGTAAATAAACAATTTGTTTTTCTTAAACTCAAAGTAACCTCTTACCTTGATTTTTAAAAATTTCTGTGATTTAGATCATAATTTAAAAAAATAAATTTGACTGAAAGGAAAAGATTTAGAAAAATATAACTTAATCACAATTATTTTTTCATGCAATTTCATGTTAGAAGGAATGTGTTCAACATATTGAATCAAACATTTATTAACTATCAGTTGAATAAGTTTTTACTTTTACTTTAAAATAAAATTTGAATCATTCCAAGTCTTTCTTATTATGCATAAGCATTTACAAATTCTTTAACATGGGCAGTTTTTGCATTCATTGTGTTGAACAAGACAATTTTGCTGCTCTGTTTTATAAGGATGAATTATGTTGGCAAGAAGGTCGACTTTGGTAATGACTTGGTTGTTTTGTTTTTTTTACACAATTTCTATCAGGGTTTTTTTTTTTTTTTTTTTTTTTTTTAAGGAGTTTTTTCAAGATTCTTGAACAATTCTTTCCAAATATCTACTGTTCCAGCAAGGGTACATACATCATCCTGAATTTCATCCAAAAATTCAGTTTTGGTTTTATATATATATATATATATATATATATATATATAATCATTTCACCTAAGTAAATGCAATAATGCCTCTACGTTGCAACAGGTTACTGGGGGTGAAAGGGAATGAGAAAACTTTAGGAAAGGGATCTGCCAACCCAATCTTAAACAGGAAACATGGGATAAATCTCTACTGTTGTTCAAAATGTTAAATAGATAATACAATTAATTTTTGCTATTTCTTTATTTTAAATACTTTTCAACAAGAAACAATTGTGTGTATCATTGTATAAAAAAAACTCAAAAAAACTACTATCATAGAAAAAAAATGATGGTATTTCTGTTTTTCTTTCTTCAGGTGTTACTATTGTTAACATATTTACATCCCTGCCAGCCATAAAAAAGAGCTTTAGTTTCTTGCCAGTGCCAAGTACATAAGTTGTTCATTCGTGACCAGAATAATAAGTATATTTGGATAGTACACATAGATAGTACACATAGAAAATGACTGGATTATTTATATATAGATTTATGCTTCCGTTTTGGATCAAAACAGCTGCAATCTACCTACGAGTGAGTTTTAAATAGACTATTATTCTTTTTTGGAGAAAAATTCACCTGGGATATCTTTATTCCAAACACCCCTTTTATTAAATATTCAGGAAATTTCCTCCACTTTAATTTACACTGCAAGTGCTCTAGGACAAAATGATTCATTACTGGAATTATTTAAAAAAAAAAAATAAATAAATAAAAAAGAAAGGAATAATGCATCAAAAAAACAATATTTAGTCGCTGTTGCAATGCAAACAGGTGTTTGTTCTCTGTGTTCTATTTCCTGTCTGTGCAGTCAAGTGTGGTGACATTGATTTCATAAGTTGAATGCACATGCACTCACTCAATACCTTTTTAAAAAAAAGGGTCAAAATTAAATGTAGATTTTTATTGACATAATTAGGGGGAAAAGTCAGGCAGATGATGAAGCTAAAAAATTAAACAAAAAAAGACAAAACAAATTGTGTTAAAAGAACAAAGCTGAGACTGAGGGTTGCCAAATTAGCAATTGCTAATTTGGCAAGCCTCACTTATCCTACTGTCCTCCTTGATAATCTCTAAAGTTATTCGTCTCAGCTTTGTTCTTTTAACACAATTTGTTTTGTCTTTTTTTAATTTTTTAAAAATCAGCAACCCAGTTCTATACCATTACATGTGCCATGAGGTCGTCTCTAATTAACATTATATTTTCCAGATGAAAACTAGATGTTTCTGTTAATTTTAAAATGGGATATTTTCATTGTGTAAATTTAGGATAACCTTTTTTTTTTCTTTTTTTTATTTTGTTAGTCTTATTTTCTGCTGACCCATTCTTATGTGGCTATTTTGTTTTTTTCTTTTAGCCTTTTCATCTCTGCAATTAAAACATAATCCAACAGATTTCCAGTTTTAAGAAATATCCTGTGTTTCTTAAACATTTGCATGTCATGCCTCCTCATCAGAGCTCTTTCTGCCTGAAGGCACTGGCGCAAATCAATGGGATTTCTTATCTTCAGCTTGACCATCTGCTCAGACTTATTTGTGTTTCTTAAGCACCAACCGAGCCAACATGTGGTTTATACTGCGACTATGCTGAGCAGATCTTAGAGTTTAAGTATGTATCCCACCAATATAAAGTTACAAACCATAGCTAAAGAATTCAGTTTGCCCTGCTATTTAACTCATAGTGAGGGGGAGAAGAGATGGATTTATACCTTTTCACAAGGATATTTTTTTCACCTATTTTTTAATCTTTTATTAATGTTCACCCAATACAAGGCCCAGGAGAGGGTTACTGTGTGAACTTATATTAGTATTAGTGTAGGAAAGAACAAGCGTTAAGAAACTCTAGAAGGAACTGGAAACCCAATCCGAAGCAGGAAACAAGGGATAAATCTGTACTCCTGTTCAAAATACTGGGGAGGAGTGTGAACTGGACGATAGGTGAACCTATCTTCTCCTATTGGTGGAATAGAAAAACAAATTATAAAATTAAATAGGGAAGAAAATTCATGGGTTCCGGCGCAGATGTTAAGAGTACATAGCTGAAACAGACTTTAGAAGAAACTGAAAACCCAATCCTAAACAGGAAACAAGGGATAAACC
The DNA here is from genome assembly GCA_903632075.3 of Acanthosepion pharaonis. Taxonomy (NCBI): domain Eukaryota; kingdom Metazoa; phylum Mollusca; class Cephalopoda; order Sepiida; family Sepiidae; genus Acanthosepion; species Acanthosepion pharaonis. The sequence goes on from CAHIKZ030003125.1 coordinate 93,717, forward strand.
TCTACTCCTGTTCAAAAGGCCAGATTTGTGCCAAAGGGAATGAAATGATCTTAACCAAAATTCAAACTCTGCTCACTAATTTCTTGTTCTTAGCCTCTAATCATGACACTACCAGCCCATCCACTTCATGCCTTAATGTGCTCTAAGAAACTTCTATATTGGTCTAGAACAATGGTTCCCAAATAGTGTGATGTAGCAGAAGAGGATAGGAAGTGAGGCAGAATGATTGAAAGGCAATCAAAGATTTTGAAATAATTTCAAAGAATTAATCTGTCAAAAATAAATATGATTTAAAAATTTAAAATATTATTATGGATTATAAATAATTATTGACCAGTTTTATCATTGTGATATTTTTGCATTATATTAAGAATATAGTAACTAAGGTCTGCAAATTGGAGAAGAGAGTTATCAGTGATAATGTTCTGACTTTGAATCTGTGGTTATTTACCTTTAACCTGCTCTCTGTTTCTTATTTTTAAATGTACTTTTTATCACACAAAATTTATTGAAGCACAAACAAATTTTAATTCTGAAAATGCAGCCCAGAAAAAAAAATGTTTGGGAATAACTGCTGTAGAACATTCTATTTATTGCTTTAGTGCATGCTTTTAACATGCTATTTGGTTTATCAACTTTTAGATAAATATCGAGATGTTACCTTTTTACTCTCTTGATTCATATACAATTATGACTAATGCTTATTACCAAATTTTTTTTTGCATTTTTTTAAATCTATGCCATGAATTGAACTTTATCTTAATGTCAGTTGAATGGAAAGAATCTTTTCCTTTTAATTCAAATTAAGAATTTCAACCTTTACATAATAACTGTCCATGAAGTTGTTGTCTTAACATTGAATTGGAAATCTGGTTGAGTGCCGGCATACCCACCCCCTTTCCCCCTGCCAAACCATATGTTGAGTCCTGCTGTTTCTTCTCTCAGGTCTTTTCAGTTTCAATGCCCTTCACTCGGCCTTGTTTTCAAATGTTGTACTTTCATATTTTTCTTTTTTTCCCCCCCCCACCTCTGGGATAGGTGTGAGCAGTGCCATGTACAACCTTCCAAGTATACATGTCCTCGATGTGAAATCCGGACATGTTCTCTAGGCTGTGTAAAATCTCACAAAGTTGATTCTGGCTGTGATGGGATCCGTGATAAAACTGCATATATCCCCCTAGAGGATTTCAGTGATATAAATTTGCTGAGTGGTAAGTTTTTTTTTTTAATTTTATAAACAAGCATATATATATATATATTTGGGCAACAACCTTACTTTTGAAAATTTTTTTATTAAATATGGCAGACAAGGAAGATTTAATTAATTTTTTATTTTGTTTTCCTAGCGTTCTAACATTTTTCCTTTTTGTAGGAGTTAGGGAGTACAGAAAATTTCTGCAATTTTCATTGTCCCAATCACTTTTGGCCACTTCTTTAGCCATTTAAAACAGTGGAGATGAAGTGTTCAAAGTTATTTTAAAATAGAAAGATACTCACATCCAGCAGTGCTCAACAAGCAAAGGCTTGGAATAAACACTTCTATTCAAAGCAACACAAAAGATAAAATAGTTTAAACAGTCAAAACATGAGGAAAACTAACAACATCTAAAATAAAAAACCCTTGAAAATGGCTGAAGAATTGTCTGGAAGCACTTGGGACAATGAAAATTATGGAAAATTTCTGTACTCCCTTTAAAACAGAAAAACGGAATGATCCTGAAAAAAACTTTAAAAAAAATTAATTAAATCTCCTTGTCTATTGTATTTAATAAAAGTAAGTTATTTATTTTTTATTTTTTTATTTTTTTGTATATTCCACACAGGTAAAAATATATCTGAAAAAGAATTTGAAAATGCAACTGGAGTCTTCAAGAATATTTATTTAAAGTAACTTTACTGGTTTACAATTTTTCAAAAGTTAAATTGAGATAGAGATGTGTGGCTATGACATGATCATTGCATAACTACACTTAAATATCCTTAAAGACTCTACTTGCATTTTTAACTTCATTTTTGTCTATATATATATATATATATATATATATATATATATATATATACACACACACACGTGTGTGTGTTTTCTGTTATCTGGTACAGTTCTTCTGTTTGTGATTCTGTAATGCCAGTCCACGGGGTTCAGTGAAGGAGGGTCTTCACTGAGACCTATACGGTTTACTTTTTCAAAGCCATTTTTAACCAGTGGTCTTAGAAATTAGTTGTATATAGACAAGAGTCTAGATAATTCTGAAAGGATTTGGCATCATGTATGGCAACTATATGAAAGACTCTATCTGACAGGAACATTAGTCTGACTGTAAATAAAAATTGTCTGGTTTCAGGTAGTGTATGGAAATGATAAAATTCAGTCATTTTCCTTTTATCAGCCCAATGCTCAAAATGTATCTCAGGCAACTAGTAAGTTTTTAACATTCACATATATGTTGGGTTCAGTTTGAACCCAGCAAAATGAAGTCCATATAAATAGTAGAACCATTACAGAAACTCAATTCTTTAAATTGAAATATACTCAGCTATAAATATGAATTTCCTACCTTGTGTGTGATATTTATTTTTAATAGCATTTTGAATAAATTCATTACTTGGCCACTGTTTAATTTCACACTATTAGATTTGATGGAGGCATGTTGAAATGCTTATTCAAAAACCCTGTTCTTTGAATGAAATTAAAGAATAAAAAAAATTCAATTCAAGTTATGACATTTTATCACTTAAGCAATGTGTTCACAGAATTTGAGAATTAATTTGAAAGACTTATCAACTATAATGGCAGCCATGTTAAATGACTGCATTAAGTATTTTTATTTATACATCTTGGGTTAAGATATAAAACTGTGTTTATAATATACACATAAGCAGAAATAAAATTCTGATTTATCTAAACTTTTATCTTTGTGTTTTATGTGTTCTCTTTTATTTTGTTATTTCCAGCTTAACTTTTGGCTTTCTGGCTTCAGAAACTGAACTTTATTATTTTGATTTTTTTTAATTTTAGTTTTAAAAGTTGATTGCTTACTTGGACATTTTCATAAATTAAGAACACTAAGTTGACAAAAGAATACTGACTGTTTTCTATAATTTTTATTAAATGCTGTTCAGATTACAAGACAATGCTAGAAAAGATCTCCAAAATGTATTTTTACTATAAATTTGGATTAAATGAATGAATAAAACCCTGTCCAGATGATTAAAATAAGCTATTTGCTATCAAACTATTAAATTTTTGATTACATTTAAACTAAACAATAATTCAGCATCTCCTTTCTATAGAAAAAAAAAAAAAGATTGGCCTCAAATATTGACATCAAAGTTGTGATGTTAAAAAATCTGGCTTACAGCTACATCACATTGAAACACCTGTTTCCATACAATCACCAGAGTTAAGCAACATTGAGCTTGGTCTGTACCTTGATGGGTTGTATGCTTGAGAATACCAGATGCTATAAGTTTAGATGTGTAGGTGGTGTAATGGATAATAGCTCAGAATTGTTAATAGTTCCGATTCCAGTTGGGTTCGTTATATTTACTTCATAAATACTTTTGGTATGAACCCCCCCACTTCTCCCCCAGCTATGGATTAATTAGTAAGACTTGTATAACTTTTGTAATGCCCGTTAGTAGGAGAGACTTTGTAAATCACAAATACAACAATAGTAACACCTTTGAACAATACTCTGTAAAATGCCGCTAATTCTCATATATATATTTCCTTTACTCGTCATGTGATCTAGTTATTTCAAGATGAGATCGACTGTGCTTGCTCTCTGGCGATCCATGTTCAAACCCAAGCGTCAGCAGTGATACTTTATTCCTATATGACAATAACTAAAATCATTATCTCAAAAAAAATTCTTACAATCTAAGAATATTTTCTGGCTTTAAATAACCTGCAAAGTGTTGATAAGCCATAGAAAAGGAATTGGCCAATCAGTCAATATCAAGAATTGATGCTTATTTTGCAGAAAATGAAATAACACCAACATTAGTATCCCCCCACCCCCACCCCCGACCCAATATGGTTAAATCCAAATATTTGGTTAAAATGGACTCTGTACAGGATATTTCAGATAATATTTTTTCAACAATAGGAAAGTAAATTGTCCACAAATGGGCCAATTATGATGGTATAGCCTTAACCTCATGAGCATGAAAGTTGTATAACCAAAGTATCACACCTTATTGATGAGAGGATGATGCGTTATGGGCTTTGGACAACTTTTGTGTCATAAAGACACTTTTATTGTCCTAAATTGTACCACTATTAAAAGGCAGTTATCTTTGACTTGAGAAGACTTAAAGATTTAGGGTTTTTCAAAATTAAGTTTTTAAAATTGTAGAATCATTATTGGAAAACAATTTTGATTTTTATCATTAATGTTTTTAATATGACATCATTTCCAGGCAATTCGTACCACTTTTGATTCTTTCATTTACAAACATGTTCACCAAATAGTGTGAAATCCTTAAAGATTGATACTTAAAGCTAATAGGATTCGAACAGAGAAAGGGCAAAGTGTTATGGAACTAAATACACTGGTATTGATATATATTGGAGCAATTTCGAAAGTAAACTGAAAAGCATACAGTCATCATTACTAAAACTGAATGAAAATATATATATATATATATATATATATATATATATATATGATGCAGTGGAGGTAACTGTTTTGGAAACCTCTTTCAGTTGACAAAAGACAAATTTAATCAAATGTTCAGATGTCATTGAAACTGAGGATTTTGGGAGATACTGTGTGGAAAGATAGCTGAACACTAATGAATGCATAATTTCTGTCCAACTTCATTGGTAGAGCCAATTAAAACTGCATCTATTTTCTCATGACTTAAAACTCACTCTTAGTGGTTCTATGTCTGAATTATTAATTTTTTATTTTATTTTTTTATTTTTTTTTTTTTTAACTCCCTGAATTTATTAGCCGATTTATCTGTTCAGCTTGAACTTCTGGGAGATCTTGAAGCAGACTCAAAGACAGAAGGCCACCCACCTATTAGATTCTAATTGCTTGAGACTCAATTTCCTCCTCTTGGTAAAATTATCAAAAATGACGTTTTCCTGGGATGGAAGTAAAAAGAAATGAACTTGGAAAATAAAATAAAAAAATGTGTGTTTCTTAATTGATTAATATTTTGTATTTACAAAAAAAATGCAGTTTAAACTTTTCAATATCGTTCACATTAATTTCCCTCATAATTCTTTCCTTTTTATTTCATTGTTTAGATTATCGTTTACTGGAAGATGTCGCCCGAGTAGCAGAGCACGGTAAACGAGATATCTTGATGAAACAGCACAGAAAGCCTCCTTTTGTAAGTTTATAAATTTAGATGAGATGCTATATTGACCATGTTGAAAACCTGTTAGAAGTACTGTTGGAAAACACATGCGACATTTTTATATATTGCATATCTTATAAGAGATTGAAACAAGTCAGTTTTTGAATATATTTTTTTGAAGATGTTGATAAAATCCTGAAAGGCTAACAATCTATTGTTCATGCCATTTGTTCAACTCAGGATGAAACCTATAACAGGCCTAGAGGGTGTGCAGAGATCTTAGCCAAATTGGGGCCCACTGATTTTAAGCTTAACTTTCTCAGAAATTATGTATGAATTTAGATCCCCACCCTAGTTGCATGGCTGACTGACCTTTTATAAGTATTGCCTTGGTTTACCTTCAATATCAAAACTCCCAGATATCAAATTTCTCAGTTTGTTGACAAGTGTATTGATAAAGAGAGCAAATAAAACTTAAGCTGTCAGTGAATTTTTTTTTTTTTTTGTGTGTGTGAAGTGAAGCTGACAACAGTATATTAAAAGATGGGCTATACAAACCAGAAGATGGGAGGTGAAAAGAACAAAATCATTCTATTAAAGAATTTGGGTATTTTGTTTCCCTTGTTATTAATTTTTCATTCGTATTTAATTCTATCTTAATTCTTGCATTTTTTATTTTTCTAAAATTTGAAAGCAAATATTAGTAAAAAGATTAATGATGGTTAACATCATGTCATCTTAGAAAAATGAAATAAAAATAAGGCTCAAACCTCTTCTATTTTGGGGTGTTTGGTCATGTTTTTTTTCTTTTAGTTTTGTCTATTTTCCTTCTTTTCTTTTAGCTTTTTCATTCTTTTCACCTTTTGTCTCTTCAAAAAAAATGGTTTTGTTTCTTTTTTTTTTACTGGATTTTTTTTTTTTTTTTTACTTTTTTTTTTTTTTTTTATTTTTTTTTCTTTTTTTTTTTTACTGGATTTTGTTTCTTTTCTTCTTTTTTTTTACTGGATTTTGTTTCTTTTCTTTTTTTTTACTGGATTTTGTTTCTTTTCTTATTTTCTTTTTTTACTGGATTTTGTTTCTTTTTTTTTTTTTTACTGGATTTTGTTTCTTTTCTTTTTTTTTTACTGGATTTTGTTTCTTTTCTTTTTTTTTTTTACTGGATTTTGTTTCTTTTCTTTTCTTTTACTGGATTTTGTTTCTTTTCTTTTCTTTTTTTACTGGATTTTGTTTCTTTTCTTTTCTTTTTTTACTGGATTTTGTTTCTTTTCTTTTTTTTCTTTTTTTTACTGGATTTTGTTTTTTTTTTTTTTTTTACTGGATTTTTGTTTCTTTTCTTTTTTTTTTACTGGATTTTGTTTCTTTTCTTATTTTTTTTTTCTGGTTTTTTTTTTTTTTTTTTTTAATGTTTTTTTATATACTGTGTCCGTCATGAATTGGCCAAATAATGCCTTTCCACAACTTCCCATTTTTGTAGCTCCAAGCAATATTTGTCCCTTTACTATCCCTCCCAATCTCTGTTCTACCATCCATTTATACCAGTTTGTTTGGTAGGTTACCTGCTGTTTTCATTTGCTCCTCTTACCTTCAGTGTGTTCTGTGAGTGTCAAATTCTCCAAGCCCTCTTTCCTTATGTATCCTAGAAATTTACACTCTCTTTCTGATAGGGGAAAATACAAATGAAAAGTGTCTTTTTTATTCCTATTTTCCTTAAAACTTCCTCTTTGTTCACATGTTCTGTCCTTGGTATTCTCTATTTAATATTTTTAGTTTTTGGAAAGTACCATTCATTTTTTTTTCTGTGTGTTAATCTTGGATATATGGCATGTATGGAGCATAGCAGTAATTGGTACAGAATTCATTTAATTCCCAAATTCATGAACCAACATTCTAATTTACTTGTCTGTTATCCCTTTGCCTAAGTGGAAACAGGATGTGTAATAACTAAGAACAGGATGAGATATCCCTAGACAGCAGAATGAGAACAATGTAACCTCTGTAGATTGATCAAAAGGTTCAGTTCAATAATCTATGAAAATTGATCAACAAGCATCTGATGAAGGCTGAAAGGCATAATGTATGAAAGGTTGTGACAGCAGTCAGAGTGTAAATAATGTAAATAAAAATAAACTTGTATACATAAGCCACTATTTACAGCTTTTTACCATGGAACAAGTTAGCTTCTCCTACCATTATAACTACAGAGAACTTTATTCTCTCTGGGTGCTTTAAACTTGTGGCCTTGTGATAGACTATACTTGACAAAACACCATTTAAGACTAAATAATTTTTTTTTTTATATAAAGCTACATAGCAATTTAAAGATGATTGCACTGTCTAATTCTTTTGTTTGGGGTGAGATTAAATTTTTGTCTCACTTGATGTGGTCAGGAAATTACAGAAACTGTTGCAAAAATTCCATTTTTGAAGAGGTGATTAGAAAGGTACACCCCCATGTTCTATCCTCTCCCAAATTTTCATTCATTTTAATCCCCACTGATTTGAGCTGCACCCCGAGGCTTATCTGTTAGTGAATGTGTTGCAAGTACAAGATCAATTTCTAAATGCTCTACTGATCATTGCTAATAACTGATCCTACTTCAACCACCCCCCTCCCCTTTGTTGTTTTTTTAAGGTAGAGGAACACACAATTACTTATTGCTTCATTGACAACATAAAATATAATACTTGACTACACCACATTGCTCTGTTGTTCCAATGTTCAAACATTTTTTCTAGCAGATCATGAAATTTGTTTTTTTTTCATTGGCTTGTTGAAACCAACATGCCACCAATTCTTCACATTTAAAAAGAAATTTATACTTGTTTCTCAGTGCCAAACCAAATTTTATATTTATGGGTTTTTTTTTTCACTTTTTTTTTTTTTTTACTTTTTCTTTAATTCTTAATTCTTCCTCTGCGTTGCCTTCTCTTTTGTAATTTATCTCTTTCATTTTATAATCTCTTGTGAATCTTTATGTCCTCCTCACTGTTTACAGCTTTTTAATCTCTTAAAAATTCCTTTTATTTTCTTATAGCTGCTTTTTTATACTTTTGCTTTGACCCTTTACTTCCTGTACTTATGGCTTATTCTCTTCCTTTTCTTTTGGTTTCTTTCTCCACACTTCTTTTTTTTCTTCTTTTTTTTTTTTTTTTAACTTCCTTTTGGCCTCTTTTCTATTTCCCCCTCCTATGACTCCATGGTTTTCTTTTGGCATTTTTTTTTTATTTTCTTTCTACTGCATTTTTTTACTTTTTGTTGTCATTTCTTTTTTCTTCTTTTGTCTCTGTGTTTACTTGGCTTTTCTCTTGTCTCCGTGTTGACTTGGCTTTTCTCTTGTCTCCGTGTTGACTTGGCTTTTCTTTTGTCTCCGTGTTTACTTGCTTTTCTCTTGTCTCCGTGTTGACTTGGCTTTTTCTCTTGTCTCCCTTGAAATTTTTCTTGTCTCCGTGTTTACTTGGCTTTTTTCTCTTGTCTCCGTGTTGACTTGGCTTTTCTCTTGTCTCCGTGTTGACTTGGCTTTTCTCTTGTCTCCGTGTTGACTTGGCTTTTCTCTTGTCTCCGTGTTGACTTGGCTTTTCTCTTGTCTCCGTGTTGACTTGGCTTTTCTCTTGTCTCCGTGTTTACTTGGCTTTTCTTTTGTCTCCGTGTTTTGGCTTTTCTCTTGTCTCCGTGTTGACTTGGCTTTTTCTCTTTCTCCGTGTTGTCTTTTCCGTGTGTTGACTTGGCTTTTCTCTTGTCTCCGTGTTTACTTGGCTTTTCTCTTGTCTCCGTGTTTACTTTTTGTCTACGTGTTTACTTGGCTTTTCTTTTGTCTCCGTGTTTACTTTTTGTCTCCGTGTTGACTTGGCTTTTCTCTTGTCTCCGTGTTTACTTGGCTTTTCTCTTGTCTCTTTTATATCCTTTTTATTTTATCTCCTTTATATGCTTTTTTCTTTATATCTCTTTTCCTTTGATTCCTTTTCTTTATATTCCTTTTTCTTTTGACCCATTTTCTTCTTTTACTTGTTTTCTTTTAACTCCATTTCTTATTCTCCCTTTTTTTTCTCTCCTTTCATTCTCCCCTACATTTTTTACTCCTTCTGATCCTCTCTTTCCCTCGCTCTTTAATTTCTTTCCCTCTTTCTACCTCCACATTCTACTGCATTTCACTTTTTCTTTCTTTATTTCCTCCTCAAATGTGCCAACATTTTACTTTGTCTTTATTTCCTCTTTAGCATTTAGCCTTTTCTCACTCTTTCTCTATCCCTCCCATGTTTCAGCTTCTCTCTCTCATTTATCAGCTTTATTTTCTCCCTTTTTTTAACTTACTTTCCATTATTTTTACTTACTCTTCCAGTGATCCCTTTTTTGTTGAGTTCATTTTCTTTTTTTTTGCTGTCTCCAATGACCTGCCTTCACTAGAAAGACAATTTCCCTTACTCTACAATTTTCCTTTAGTCCTTTCTCCATTACTCTCTCTCTCTCTGATTCAAAGAACTTGTCTACTCATGAAACTGTTCATCCCATTTTGGCCCTGAGACAAAATCTCTGTTCATCAAACCAGTCTCAGGCTTAATGATTCCTTTTGGCATGTAAAAATGCTTTTCAATGTTGTTTTCTGCTGTTTCTTGATTGGCACATTTGTTCTCTGTTTATCCATCTGCTCTCCACTCTAAACTAGCATGAAAATAAGTCTATGCATATGTTTGTTCTTGCACCATTATCTACAATATGTGTGCATCTGTTCATTCATTCATATATATATATATATATATATATATATATATATATAAGGTGGTCCTAAAAAGTTGTTGATATGATGTACTTCTCAATATTTGAGCAAATCACTAAACATCAGAATAGATTCTCTCTCTCTCTCTCTCTCTATATATATATATATATATATATATATATATATATATATATATATATATATAAGTAAGTATACAAGCAATGCAAAAGTTGCACACAAAATGTATTGATTTACCTTCTGTATGCCTATTTTTGCATCCCATTATATATAGTTACCTCCAAAGATTTGCAAAAAATGGACATACATGATAAAAACATACCTAGAATTTAAGTTTAATAAACTTTTTTGATGAATAATGAATTTTTACAAGAATTGTTTTAATTTTTGTTAAATTTTTATTAGAATATTTTATAAATTTTTAAATCTTTTCAAATTTTGTATTAATTTGTAGCTATGAAGTGACATTGTTTTTAAATAAAAACTATTTACTTATCATAAATTTTTTTTTTTTTTTTTTTTTGTGTGTATATAAATGAGCCAATTTTTGTAAGTATGGACGTCCATACACAACATTAGCTGAAAGCGGTAACTATAGTAAATGTAAAATTTATTTGTAATTTTCTAACATTTCCTCAACAAGCCTCTTCGTAAGTAAGACTATGAAATCACAGTACCTAAAATTCAATAAAATATTAGAATGCTTAAAATATTTTAAAACTTACTGGGTAGTTAAAAAGTTATGTAAAAATGGCTTTTATATTGTATTTGTCATGTAATTTTATATCTATTAAATAATGGTAACTCCTCATTACAGAAATTTAGACAAATTTCTCTTTCTGATATTCCTTCCTTCCTTTGATTTCGGTGGTTTATCGTTTCTTCTATTCTTTTGATTGGTTGTTGCAACTTGACATTTGACTCTCTTGCTGCTCATGAGTCACAAAATGCTTGGCTTAGAAATAAATGCCCCGTTTTGCTTGTGATTTCTAGGGGTCTCTCCCTCCATCATCACTTATTATGTTGCCAACTCTTTGCATGATACATTATTTTTCCTCCGAAAACAACCTCACATCAACAGTGTCTTGACACCTGAGCATTTATGCCATATAGTGAAAATGTCTGTCCGCCCACCATTAGTCTAACAGGAAATCGTTGATTTCTTTCTTTCTTTTTTTTTTTTTCCCCTCTTTATCCACTCTAAACTATTTTCACATAGCAATCACGGAATTATCTCCCTTAAATTCCCATACGAGTTTTGTATTCTGAGCCAAGTGATATTAACCAAAAATTCTTTATGAAATGTTCCCAAAATATAAAATTGGGAGACATTATTCCCTGCTTTTCTGAGCATTGTTTATTTCTATTTCTTATGCGACTCTATGGAAATACTCTCTGCAGAAAAAGCTCAAACTTTTACTAGAAAATATTTCTTATTTTTTATTTTTTTTTTTTTTTTATTTTTTTTTTTTTTTATGAAAGAGGAAGAGTTTTTCCTTACTGGCAAAATTTACCCTTAAGAGATTTTGTCATTTGGTTGTACTAAGCTGGAATTTTGACTCTCCTTTAGAAAATTGAATATTTCTGTAGGCATGTGTGATTTGATTGTGCTGTACGATTTTTTCTGAAGCCTGCTTTCTCTTTGGGTTGCTGTTGCTCAATAAACATCTTATTCTACATGAAAAGCTTTTAGATCTGAGAAGGAAGACCTATCAAGTAATAGTTTTTGAGATCTCTGTTGCTTTGCTTGTACAGCAGGATGGTAAGCATCCTATAGCGAAGAAAACGGCGACTTACCTCGTCAAACCAAGCGACAGCGCATCGCGTGTATTCTACAACAGAAAATGTGGCGAAAAAGAAAATTACTTACCAAACAAAAGAGCACGTATTCCGCAGGACATGCTGAAGATGGAATATTTGAATTAAAAAACAAGTCTGTAGCAAAAATCACTATAAAAGTATTTTGATATGCAAATTACTGAACATCCTCTCCCAGCTGTCGACGAATGAGAAAAGAAAAAAGGTTCTGCCGATAAAAGCAGTTGGTGTTCTCGAATCGAGAGCAGAAAATTCGGGCATTTTTGGCTACGGCGTTTGTTAGAGAGTGAGTTATTTTTTCTGACTGGTTACACGCATTGTGATTTGAGATATTACCGGCGAATCGAGTTTTCAGCATTTCTTTCTGCCCCCGATATTCGAGTCTGTACTTACAGTGATTTTTCTTTGTGTTGTGGAAGTAATCTGCGACAAATACTTCCTTTGCTTTCAGAACGCCTACACATCCCTTTTCTGAATAATGGTTGAAATGTAGAGTAAAGACTTTATGCAATTGCTCTGCACCAGCCAACAGCAACTTGGATCTATTATTATTTGTTTTTTTTTTTTGTTTTTTTCATAAATAAATCTTATCAATGATGCTCTGTCAGTTTTGGGATCAAGACTACACTGACTGCATCCTTGTGCAGAAGAGTGAACCCCTGCCAAAAAATGTCAATATATTTACCGTACCTGTTTTGAACCTTGTGCAAACTAGACCCATATACCAGTTTTTTTACACTTTTGTAAACTGGATCCATGTGTACCATTTTTGACACTTTTGCAAATTGAACTTGCATAGATTTTTTGACACTTCTGCTCACTGGGTCAATATGTACCTTTCAAAGAATTTGCTATTAAATAAATCAGAAATGACTAATATATGATAAAACAAACTAAACAAAACCCGTCACTGATGTTCCAGATTATACACTTATTTATATTGATTTTATTGGGTTTGTGCATTTTTAAGTTTTTGAGATGCCAGTTTTTTGGGGTTTTTTTTATTCCTTTTTTAATTTTTATCTTCAAGTGTTTATGGGTGAGAAATGAAAATTTAAACAGTTTTAATTGTTTTTGTAAATAAACTGAAGATTGCCATATAATTTTTTACTTGCAAAAATTTTCACAAATTCTTACCCCCCCCAGCGCTTTGCCAATACCTTTTAAGACTTATTTTCTAAAACTAAATCTGATACTAGAAATTTTTAAAAACTTTTTAAGTTTTTTTTTTTTTTTTTTTTAATTCAAAATTTGTTGGTGAAAAAAAATGGGGCAAAACCAGTTTGAAAATTACATTGATAGATTTTCAGAATGATAGGGGTATTGTTAATTTAAAAATATTCCTTTCGTTAAATTACAAAATTTTGTATGTTAAATATTTATTTATTTCACATTAAAATAATGTACTGTTTTACTTGTTTTTTGTAGTTGCAATACCTAACAAAGGCAGCCTACAAACGAAACATTAGGTTTCGAACAATGCCTTTCCCAATGTATCGAAGAAAGAAAAACAATAGTATATACTACAGAAAGTAAGTAATGGACATTTTCACTTCACAAAGTTTATGAAATGCTTTTTTGTGAAATCTGTTGGCCTCTTAATGTCTCTTTTGTTTTTGTTTTTTTTTAAATAATCCTATTATGTTTTGATTGTGTGGTAAAACAAAATGCATATCAGAGACAATAAAAGGTAGAAATGTTTGACTGTTTCAGTGAAATGGAAAAAGTTGTCAATTTTGAATCTTTACATTTGTACCCACTTCTTAAAATAACAATCAGTATTCATATTTATGATTGTTATTGCAATATTTTGTTAAAGTTGTTAAGCTCAAATATTTAACAATGTGATAGGGAAATTTCTATGCATATTTTATTATCTGTCTATATTTCTGAGGTGAGGTATTATGTATACTCTTTACATTATTCGGACTATTGTCCTCATTTTTGTCACCATATTTATTACGTTTCAGCCATTGTACGCTCCAGCCTTCTTCAGGTGGTTGGTATGTCAAACTGAACCCTTTATTTTGCTCACTGGGGTAGACTGTTCTAGTTCCACGTGCCATGTTTAATGGATGTCAGTTATCAGTTATCTCCTGTTAATTCCCCTCTCCAAATTCTCCACTGCCAGTTAAGGCAGTGGAGAACTTTGAGAGGGGAATTAACCAGCAGTGGAGAATTTGGAGAGGGGAATTAACAGGAGATAACTGATAACTGACATCCATTAAACATGGCACGTGGAACTAGAACAGTCTACCCCAGTGAGCAAAATAAAGGGTTCAGTTCAATATTCGAACCACCTGAAGAAGGTCGGAGCATACAACAGGCAAAACATTGTAATAAATATGGTGACAAAGTTGAGGACAATAGTCCAAATAATGTAAATAGTGTGCATATTTTATTCTCGTAGAACTCGACATGAGCTTATTCAAACATTAACTTACGAATTAAAATATATCAGAAAATTCAAATAAGAAAACCATGAAATTTTCTTGGGCCTTTCTAGTTATTTTGAGCATTAAAAAGGGATGATATTTTTGTCTTTCGGTTTCATTTTTTTGTTGAATATTTTAAACATTTCATTTCTATATTGTTTGTTTTTTTTTTTTCTTAATCTTTTCTCTTAAACACCTTGCTTCTTTGACTCTCCAAATTCCATTCACCCATACTCATAAAAAAATTTTATATTTTTGAAAAAATTAATCAAATGTTAATTTTATAAAAAATGACTTCCTCTACTTTTATTTACTGTGTCCTTTCAGGATGTTAGCAATCATAGTTATCCACAATATCCTGTCTATTGTATTTATTAGATTTTGTCATTTTACCCCCTCCCCTAAACCCTGCTGCACCATTCATTCACTCAAGCTTGTTAGATAGGTAGGTTATACTTTGCTTTCCTCTCTCTCTCTCTCTCTCTCTCTTAGCTTCAGTCTGTCCTGTGAGTATCAAATTTTCCATACCCTCTTTCTTCATTATGTGCCCTAGAAATTTTAACTATCTCTTCCTGATGTTACATATGTGTTTTTTGTTTCCATTGTCTCTAGAACTTTGTCATTTCTCACATGTCCAGTCAATGGTATTCTCAGCATCCTTCTGTAGAACCACATTTCTGTTGCTTCAGGTCTCTTTTTGATTAGATATTTCTCTAGTCTTTGTTGGATGAATCTCGTATCAGTTGTATTTCATTATCTGTTTTTAGTTCTCAGAAAATGCTCAAAGAATGGATAATTCTTCTACTCCTATGTGCTGTGTCCCTTTGCTGACATTGGCGATCATGGCTCTCCACAATTTCTTGTCTTTTGTAGCGCTTAATAAACTTTGTCTTTTTGTGATCTCTCTCTTAATCTCTGTTCTTTCCATCCATTATCTCAAGCTTGCTAGGTAGGTTATGCATAGTTTTTCTCTATCCCACTTCAGTTTGTCCTGTGAGTATCTGTAGTGAACTACTGCAGAGGACAAAGAGGCCCAGTGTTGTATGCATTTTTTGCAAAAGTCAGTGTAACACTAGAGAAAATGGCTTACTTCCAGGACAAAAATGGATTCAAATATCTCTTGCATGTAAACTGTCCCAAAAGAAACAATGGCAGATTTGCAGATCACATATATAAAGCAGATAAACCCAGAGTCGGATAGACTCACGCAAGAGTCTCTTTTCACTTATGTAAATTTTAGCTGGCAATGAGGATATAAAAAAGGGCATAATGAGGTGACAGTAATTGCTGTATCAATCAGGAGACACGTGTTGTGGTCAGCAGAGTGTTTGACTAAAAGAAATGGATTGCAGTAATTAATTACAAGTCAGAAGAAACAACAATTTTACAAAATTTTCACTACAATATCAAATTTTCTAAGCTTTCTTTCCTCGTTATGTGCCCAGAATTTCAACTGTCTCTTCCTGATGTTAAGTATGAGGGCCCTTTTGTTTCCATTTTCTCTAAAATTGTCATTGCTCACATGTTAGGTCCAGGATATTCTCAGCATCCTTCTGTAGAACCACATTTCTGTTGCTTCAAGTCTCCTGTTCATCTGTGAGGAAATTTTTCAGCATTCACTACCATATAGTAGGATCGATATTACATAACAGTTCAATACTTTTTCTATTGTTTCTAACAAAATTTTTCTGTTTCTTAATACTTCACTTAGCTTCTGGAAGGCATCTTTTGTGATTTTCAGATTTCCATGTTGCACTTTCCATCCTTTGTTAAAACACTTCCAGATATTTAAATTGTTACACATGTTTAATTTTGGTATCTCCAATTTGTAATTTGCTTATTTGGCTGTTCCTTTTGCTAACAACCACAAAAGTGACTAATTCAACTAATTGACTGTCTAACTTAAATTTTATAAGAATTAAATCCAAGCAATGATTGAGAAATTAAAATGTGATAAAAATTAAAGAGAATATTTTACATTTAATTTTAAAAAAAGCTTGTGGTTTGTGAGCTTTAAACTGCATTCGTGGGTAGCATTAAAAAGTAGTTTAGAAAATTGTAGTGAGCTCTTAGATATGGGGGTGGGGGAGAGCTTTTAAGAATAGGAGGATTTTTCTCAGTATACAATAAATGGATGATTCCCTAATAAGAAAACCATTTAAAGCATGAAATTAATAAATGAGGAGCTATTAATAAAATAAACTTGGGGACATTGGAAAAAAACTTCCTGGAAATAAAAAAAAAATAAATAAATAAATGTAAGTCCCCCCCCACACACACACCATCTGTTAGGCACCTAAGAGGAAACATTTAAATTAATAATCAACATGATAATGAATTTTTATGTGATGGCTGTCTTGTTAAAAGGGAATAATAATGTTTGTTATATCTTAAGACAGCCATCACTGAAAAATATAGTTTTTGTCATGATGAATGAGTTCAATGCATCAATGCATCCATAAAAATTAAGTTAATAATTAAAATAATTGCAAATATTAAACAAAGCAAAAAATAAATAAATAAAATAACTAAAAATCCACCAAACTAATTTTTGCTGAAATATTTCCAGAATAATATATATGTAGTGATTCATAAATAAGAACCAAGAGTTGTGTCCCCTGATTTGTTAGGTTATAGTAAAAGGAAAGGAAGTAGAATTCCCAGAATCCACCAAAAGAACGTTTTCTTAAATGAGCTCACAAGAAAGATGCCTCTTTATACAGATAAGCTAAAACCATTTCTTTCTTTGCTTTAATACATAAAATATATATATATTGATCAAAGAAAGAAGTATATATATATATATATATATATATATATTGATCAAATAAATATAATATATATATATAATCTGAAAAAATGAAAAGACATCTTGATAACTCATTTAAGAAAAGACACATCTTTCTGCTCCAGCAGCTGGTGGTCAGAAAGAGACTTTGTATTTTCATGCCAAATTTGTTTTTTTATATAGTGCATTATGGGAATTTTACTTCCCTTTATTTACTTTAGCCTAATAAGTCAGGGACACATCTCATACTTGTTATTTATGAATCTTTACTGTATAATATTAGTATGGGATTTGCCTGTTTACTTCTAGAAAGGAGTTTCAAATTAGAATAGGGTTCATTTAATTTTATATCTGTTTTCTTTAATAACACCAACAAACAAAAATATGATAATGGACACTATAAGAACTTGGAATTTCTTTTGAAAATATGGTCTCTTCACTGAAATTTACCATACTGCAGTGGTTAGTAAGTTTTATGAGAAAGTTCATTTCTGCCTGAGCATTCCATGAATGGGGTGTTGTGCCAATATTGGTCCAGTGATTTCTAATTGCATCATAGTCAAGTGGTTTTAGCAGTCAAATACTGAAGAAGAAAAAAGGTAATATAGTAGTGCAAAATTTAGTATTTATGGCTGTAATCAGGAAACACACATACAAGAAGATGTTTCTGTCTTCAGTCGTTTGTGCTTCTTTTTTTCTTTATGGTCAAAATAAAGTTTGTGAAATGGGATCTTTGGGGTGGCCACTCTCTTGATTTATTTTATTCCCTTTTGGTCAAATATTTTAAATTAAATGAAAACTTTTGTGAACAAGTGACACTTGACTGGATGTTGGAGATTTCCATTCAAAGTCTCATTTGGTATGGAAGTTAGTTCTGTGCTGCCTATTAGCAAGTACATGCCGACATTTGAGAAAGAATTGCCAACCACATGTTGGGCAGTGGTGTAGTAGGAGGAAAGGGAAAAGCTGACTTGCTGGTCTGATGGACTGACTTTATATATTGTTGTAATCACTTCATCCCAAGCAAGACAATAATGCCACTAAGGTGCAAGGGATTACTGAGAGTGAAAGAACATGAGAAAAACATTATTGAGGAGAGTGGACAATAAAATAACAGGATTCAAGGAGGCGGAAAAGGATTGACATTGAATTTAAATTTCATAGTTGACAGTGAAGCAAGAAGGCAGAAATGGGAAGACATTGTTAGCATAGATCATATGGTTTCATCTAGCAATTCCAGCAGTAAAATGATGAGACCTAGCTGCCAATCTAGTGCTGCACTTAAATTTGTGAATTTGAGGTGCCAAAGAGGAAAGCTCATCAAAATAATTACCACGGAAATGTTTATAGAATGGGCAAAGCAAAGCAGAAGTTGTCTTAAATATCACCTACCCCCCCCCCGCCCTCACTCCACGAGCCTGCAAGTGAATCCCTGAATGAACAACCAAATATCACCTCCTCCCCCCGCCCTCACCCCAAGAGCCTGCAAGTGAATCCCTGAATGAACAACCAAATATCACCTCCCCTCCCCCCTGCCCTCACCCCAAGAACCTGCAAGTGAATCCCTGAATGAACAACCAAATATCACCTCCCTTCCCCTGCCCTCACCCAAGAGCCTGCAAGTGAATCCCTGAATGAACAACCAAATATCACCTCCCTCCCCCCGCCCTCACTCCAAGAGCCTGCAAGTGAATCCCTGAATGAACAACCAAATAACATCCAAGAGCCTGCAAGTGAATCCCTGAATCCACCTCCCTCCCCCCGCCCTCACTCCAAGAGCCTGCAAGTGAATCCCTGAATGAACAACCAAATATGTTAGAAACAAGATTAAAGTCTTCACTTCTTGTCATGGTGATAATTACTACCTTTTGTTTTCATTATGAATGTACAGTGAACCTTTCTCAGTTTTTGTGTACACTGACACAAATGAGAATAGAGACACAACAATGGGGTTATGTGCCCAGTTGGTGAAAAAGCTGAGAGAGGGACCCATTGTTTGTTTGTTTACATCATTGCAAGCCTGGGTATTTTCTACCCATGCTTAGGAATCTAGGTAAACAATATTTATACCTTATGAATTTTATAAAAAATTTTCCTGTTTTAATTTTAGGATAGATTCTATCTTGTGGGATATTACTTGGGTGTTTCCACATTCTGCAGTTTTGCATACTGAAAAAAGGTGAGTCTTTAATGTTATACTTTAATCTTTTTTACATTTTTGCATGTGATCTGTTTATTCAAGAAAGCTATAGATTAATACTTGAAGAGAATGTATGTATAATCCGTATGACATGAGAGGGACTCTCTCTCTCTCGTTCAGGTAGAACAAGCCATAAAATGGTCATCAACTGAAAGACTGTGTTGGCAAATATATCTGTCAACTCCAACTCATTTCAAGCAACTCACCTCCCACAGTTCCATTCTTGGCAATCTGTGTTACCCAGATATCAAATAAGTACAGATGTTCTATACTATTTTTTTCTTTGCCAAGAAGTACCATACCACATGGACTTTTGTCTTTTAGATTCTTGTCTATTGCTTTCTTGAATTTCTTACTTCTCAGCAGTGTTCCTTACATATTTCAATTCTTTCTTCCATCTACCATATCAATTATTTTATGCTTGTTAAACTCTCTACTCTGACATAAAATTCAACTTTAAAACACTGTTAGTAAATTTGACTTTAAATTAATTTTTTTGTTTTTTATATTTATTTTTTAATAAATATCAAAAACAAAATTAATTTAAAGTCAAATTTATAAACAGTGTTTTAAAGTTGAATTTATAAAAAAAAGTCAATTTTTTCTTAAATTATTAGAGCATGAAAAAAAATATTAAAAGTTAGTGTCTTTCAATAATCAAATAGTACAGTTGCTCTTGGTCCAATTTGATATTTCACTTTATATTTTTTATTTTTACTTTTTGTAATTAGTAGCGAAATCATATTTTCTCTTTTCATTTGTGTTTGTTTCAATCTAAGTAGGAATGAATTCAAAACACTTTCCCCTCCCCAATTTATAGGCAGAAGCACACAAATGCCTGCTGAGATTTCTTCTTAGCCAATAAAAAAGGCCAGTTCTCAATTTCATCGGACTCAATCTCAGTCTGTCTTGTCTTAAGATCAGATGCTACATTCACTTGTCCAAACTTGCTTTTGTGTGTCAACCGCAATTCTTAGTTTGTAAATTTTTTGCCTTATTACCGTTAATCTGCCTTGCATATAATTGTTTGCTTGCTTTATACTATTTTTTGCCTTGTTCTTTTCTTTTTCTTGTTATTGCAAACTTTGCCAATTCTGTTTCTTGGACAGCTCTGTGACTTATTTTGTTACTCACTCCACAGGTTATCAACCCATGAATAGACTCTGTTTCAATGGTGACAGATCAAAATCTGAACTATGGGAGGTTAAATATTTACAGAAGCCCCTGTTTTGGTAGTGTCTTGTACCAAGAATATACTTTTAGATATATAGAGAATTCTTTAAAATGCGATCTCGCATATTTCCTTCCGTTTCAGTCATAGTAACTTGAGCACCACCCCCTTTTTAAAGCAATATTACTTGTTCTACTTCCATCTGCCAATTCAATATGATTATTTTCTGGATTACAATTATTATTGAAAGTAAGAAATTTAGATTTGTCAACACCAAGATGCGTGTTGGCCCCATAGGTTATTTGCCCAGTAATTTTTTTTTTTTTTTCCATTTATTCTTTAACAGGTATAATAAAATTACCTTGCTATTCATTTCATTTTTATCTAAAATGATATTTTGTAACAGTGATTGTGAGAAAGATCTTTCTTGATACCTAAAAGGGGCACAATTCAAGATGGATATGATTAATTTGGGACAAAATCTGGTATAAAAATATGTAATTGATTCAGTTAAAATTTAGTCCAAGGAAATAATATTGATTACCGGACTTAAATTTGGAAGGGAGAAATATTGAATGGTCAGTTCTTTCATGTTACTAGACATTTTTTATAATTTGGGAGTTGTTGATGCTGATGCTTGTATACATCTATTGTTGAACAATTCCATTGTACAGGTACAGTAGAAAAGAAACATTTTAAAATCAATAACAAATACAGGTGTGAAATGATAGAGAAATAACTTTAGTCCGTTCTTTTTACAATTTCAAATATTATGGTTTAAAGGTTAGTAAAAATCTGTCTCAATTTTCAATATACATTTCTGGATATTAAACTATATATAGGCTTTGAAAGATTGGAGGTTTTGAGGAGTGTGAACCACCTCTTAGTTGCATTTTCCTAGGTCAGTCTGTCCAACTATGGACAAATAATGAATCCCTAAACAAAAACAAAACACTATGAAAGTATTAAAATACATTTTTATAGTAAAAAATACCAACAATACATTTTTATATATATATAAAAAAATTACCAACAATACATTTCATCTATAATTGAAGGTACATAATTGCATTCAAAATATTTAGTTGAAGGCAATGCAACTGCATTCAAAATATTTAGTTGAAGGCATGTAATTGCATTTGAAATATTGAAGGCATGCAATTGCATTCGAAATATTGAAGGCATGCAATTGCATTCGAAATATTGAAGGCATGCAATTGCATTCAAAATATTGAAGGCATGCAATTGTGTTCAAAATATTTAGATTTTGTCATTAAATTCATCCATTTAGGTTGATACACCACTAAATAAAATCAACCAAAAGGAAAGAACTCTTTCATGACATTAATCTATATAATATCCTACAATTTCTTAAATCAAATTGTACCCCTAAATATAACTTCAGGAAAACTACAATATAAAATTGCCTCTGGTAATCATGTCCACACAAACATGTATCTGCACAAAAATTGAGTATCCTCTACAATGTATTCAATTGTGAAAGCAGAATAACATGTATCATATTTTTATTACTTCAAAACTCCCAAGAAAATTAAATTTCGGCATTAATGATGCATAATGAGTTGATATACTGTTAAACAACCTATACAAAAGTGAGCATTCTAAGGGAGATAAGTCTCATGCTGAGATAATGTAAGGGAAGTAACCTGGCAGATTTATCAACATCAGCGAGATAGAAGGCCTGTTCGATTAAACGTGACGTCATCACAAGTAGAATAAGGTGAAGTTGCTAAAAATGAACGATTACAGGCTTTGTTTAAGTATAGAATATTTTTTAAATTACAATTAAAAAAAAAAAAAATGAAACCATGTTTCGAATTTCACCTTGGAACTTTATTCAATATTTATAAAAATAAGGAAAAAACAAGCAAACAATGTTATTATAAAATAAAAACGTTTTATTCCGTAAAGTTACAATACTGACAATTGAAATTGACAGAATAATTTTTCATATTAGACAAAGAAAAGTAAACCAGGGTTCAATTTCTACCTTACATCTTTAAATAAATAAAGAATAAACAACAAATAGATTAAAAATCTGTTTTTAATGATTATTCCATAAAGTCTGACAGAATATTTTTATGTTACAATTACATTAGTAACAAAGAAACTGTTGGGATGTGCAGAGTTAATTAATTGTAATTGAGTGAATCAGAAGGAATTTGTGTAGGTTGCGTGACTTTCTGCATCCACAAACAAATAAATAAACGAATTTTAAATACAATCAAAAACAAGACATATTCAATTTAGAAACCAACCAAACATTTATATACAATTAAAAGTATATATATATATATATATATATATATATATATATATATAGGATATTTTGGTATGTTACTATGGCAAAGTGTGTGTGACATGTGAGGTTTCGGTATGTCCCTTTTTGTATTTGTATGTTCAGTTACAGTCTTTCTGGAGTGGTGTTAATTAACATTAAAAATGTCGATGTTAAGTGTTTTTAGGAATGAGTTCTTATAGAGTGGTCTACCTCTGACTGTAATATTTCTGAATCATTCGAATGTTGATTTTTACTTAATAATGTAGTGAGAATAGTTCACTTTGGATAAGCAAAGTTGTTTGCGATTTGATGTCCACAGAGTTGGTCAAGTTTAAATTGCAAGTGAGTCAGCGTTAATGTACTTTTGCGCAGTAAAGTTGTGATTTCGAGTGACGTGGAGTATGTTGGCAATTTCTCTGTGGATGTTCGACTCTGACTGTTTTGGTCAGTCGGTATTTTCTTTTATATGTTTTTGAAAGTCCAAAATCGGCTCAAAGAAGTTTTGGCGCAATTTTGTTTTGCACGTGAAACTTTCAGATTATTGTGTTGTGAACCAATGAGATTTGTTGATTCGCCTAGTACGTTTTTTTATTGGTCAAAGTTTTCCGTACGTAGGCATAAGGTATAGACTGTTCTTTTACTAGGGGTGATAGGTAGAAAAGGACGAATCTACAAAACCAAGCTTCGTTTTTTTTACCTTAAACTTTATTATCTAAAGGAAAATTATTTAAAGTTTTACATTTGTTGCTATGTTAAAGTAAATAGTGTATGTTTCATTATTGAATTTAAAAGCTGTAAAATTCCTTCTCTTTATTTTGATTCTGTAAAATTATTTGAAAACTATTTTCTTTACAATAAAAACATCAGCATGGTTTTAATTTGCTTGTTTTATCTTATTTTAAAATTTTCTGTAGTAGTAAAGTTACAGTATTGACATTTTTTGTGTAGAAAATAAGACAAATTTTAAATAATCGTAGAAAAAAATGTTACGTAAGTATATGGGAAATTTAACTGAACATTTGAAGTTTGCCTTTTTGGTTAACTTGTCTCTATTAATATTATTATTTTCTCTAGTACAAAAATTATTCCAAAAAACATTTGAAGAGCTCCAGACAAGCATTCTTTCTAATTTTTCAATCCCACCACAAGAGTCCACATGAAAAAGATGATCATTATCTGCCAAAACATTCAAGGTTATGTGCATGGCTAATTTTCTTTGATTTACTGAATGAAGATAAGAAGAATTTTTTGTCCATTTACCAATAACTATAGAATTATAGATATCAGCATTTGTAGTAGTATCATTGGGATATAGGTGAGAAGCTTTATTAATCTCCTGAATATAGATGTGTTTATTTCAGGTATTTTGTTCTCATTATCACTTCCACATATTAAATTCTTGCAATTGTTGCATTTCATTTTCTTAAAAATTGCATAACAGCAACAACCTGCTATGTATAATATAACAGCAACAACTCTGCATTCATTAATATCTTCATCTGTGACATCCATGTTAAATTTATAAATATCTAAATTTTGTTCCCCTGCCACTTCATCCCAATTAGTTTGTAAATTCTTCAAATCAATGCTTTGGTTGTTAATTGGCAGGCTTAATTTTAAAGCTGATATCATTCTGATTTTTTTTACACACTCAAACACTTGACATCTAGAGATATTGATCTCCAACAAGTTGCTGATGCTGGCCAAATCTATCCTGATCTGTTGGAAATTTACCAGGTAATTTTCAATTCTTCTGTGCAATATTTGGCCAGTTCTAGAATTGCATGAATAGTATGACACAAAGCTGTGAAGGTTTCATTTGTTAGTTTCCCATTATTTCCAGGAATGATATTCCAAGATTCTAACCAATTGCAGAACACATTGGGAAAATATATAATTATCATCATTTATTTCAAGTGGATTAGCATATTTATTGTTAAGCCACCAACCCTTATATGGTGTTTTAACATTCAGTATTTCCACCAAGTATAAAATATTGTTTATGTATTTTGCAACTTCTGCAAAGTTAGGCAAACATTTGTTTCCCTAAGGTCAGCAATCCTTGAATAGTGAATTGATTAAAAATTTGCAAAAGGAAAATATTTTGCCTTTCAAAACTAGTGGGAGAAAGAGTCTTTGAGGTCAGTTAATAGCAATATTTCAAAATTGACTGAGATTCCTGGGCATGAAGTAGAGTACAATATTGGACACTTTAGATATTATCTAAATCATGATTTCCATTATGACAAAATTTTGGGAACATCATGCATTTACTTGCATCTTTTTGACCAGACCAGTTGTTTCTAATGCATTTTAGAATATGAACTGAATTATGAAGTAAAGAGGTCAAGATTTCATAACTGGATATTGACATACAATTGAAAGTTTTGCTGGACTACAAAAGAAACATATAGCTTTCTTATTTTTTTGCATTATTATCTGTTATGACTATCTCCTCTGGAGCAATTATTACACATTTAACTATATCAAATAAATTCTCAGCTTTAAGACATTTAGTTGGCATAATATCTACAATATCCTTGTATCGTAAGAATACACTGCTAAGTATAAAAGCAAAAACACTTGTTGCAGACTCATTGCTGTAGTCAGCTAAGCCAACAACATTACCACCTTTTATAATTAAAAAAAGGTTTTAGGTGAATTTCATCTATGAGTAAAGATACTGTAATGTCTTTTCCCTCTCGTCAAATTGTTATGTTGTTCAACTATAAGATTCATATAGGTTGATAAGGTTAGTCTTTTGATGGCTGAACAACAAAAGGTAAAATTATATTTTGGTGTCTCTTAACATATTTTATTCATACAAACCTAACCTAAAAGTTTTGTCAGCATTAAATAATTCATTGAGGCTGATATGCCATAAAACAAAATAAGCCAACCAACTATACTTCTCTGTTTTAAGTAGAGAAATTAATTATTCCCATCTTTAGTTCATATTCCAATCTAACGTCTTTACATATGGCTACTACTTCCATACTATTGTCTGAATCTGTTTAATGCCTCTTACCTTAAAGAAATATGTTTATTTCTACAAAAGGTCATGTACAAACTATATATCTATAAAGCTTACCTTTACTCAGAAAGTATAAAATTATATACAAAATATATGTAAATCAACCCTCCATACTTCTGAAGAATGAAGATCAACCAACATGTACAATATGCTAAGCTGCACCCACAGTGAAACATGTTTTACTTGAATGTACTTGCTTAGCCCCTGTAAGACACAAATACTACAATGAAAACAAAATGAGAAAAATATTTGAAAATACTAAAACTGTCAGCATAATGTCCTACTTTAAGGGAATAGGTTTATACCAAAAGTTAGAACACCTACAACAGATCAGATACATACTACATACATCTATAAAACAAACGTTTACCCTGAAAGTATAAAATTATGTATGAAATATCTGTGGTTGAAACCAGAAAATTGTGCTCAAAATATTTAGATTTCAGCATGTAAAAAACAGAAGTTGATTATGTTGCTAAACAAAATCAATGAAGCCAAACTCTACCTTGAATTGCTCTTTATGCTTGTACAGTAATTCTTCAGTTATCTGAACACCTTGGGACAGGGGTTGGACAGATATGTTTGGATACTTCAAAATTTGCGATAACTGAATAACTAAATTAATGAAAAATAATGAAAGGAATTGAACATTTATATCTTCAAATAACATTTTCAAACACTTTGTTGAAGGTTTGGTCCATTTTAGTTTTTATGAAAAAATACATTCGTTTTTGTCTATTTTCAGCTGGTTTATATTAAACAACTTTCAAAATTGTTGCCATGAGATTTTGACATGCAACTCTCAGATTTGTGTGCCCAGATTGGAATCAATGTTTCACACATCTGAAAGCGTTAAATGTAAATTGAAAGGTTCTATGCTATTTTTCTTCTTTTGAGGATAAAAAACTTGACTAGAAAGTTTTATCTTTGAGAAGTATTAAGAGAAGAAACTGTTAGCATAAAACTTACAGTTACACAGGAATCATGCCATTTCAACTGTAAAATGAGACTTTGCTGCCAATCTAGTACTGTCCTTAAATTCATAAATCTCAATGTACCAAAGAGGAAAGTTCATCAGAATAAATTAACATGAAATTATTTATAGAAAAGATCCAACAACAAAGCCTCTGATGAGAAGACTTTTGGAAAGTGACCACCTCTGAATGCCATTGCAGATTCTTCTTTGGATTTTATCAAGAATCTCTAAATATATATTTTTAATCATATCATCCATGCAAGTGGGTAAAGCTAATCCCCAAACATCATGTTAATGGAGTTTGAAAGAATAAAAAAAATAGAGAAACCTTATTTTGTAAAAAACAATAGGTAATAAAGAAGACCATAGAAAAAACGATTGACATTGCAATTAAAATTTCTAAAAAATAGTAATAGTAAAAATGATGATTAATTAAAAAGTTTCATGCAAAGAATTAATCCAAATGTCCCAGTTGGAAATTACAATTTATATATGACACATGACTTCAAATGGGGAAGGAAAAGCTGGTCATATTGTTGTGTCTTCAAAGGTGTTTTATCAAAATCACTGCATCCATTCAATGAACATATATTTCCTTTTCACCAGTATCTACATTTGTACTTCATTACAGATTCTATAATACCAGACATTCTCTCTGAATCATAAGTAAACCAATAAATTACATCCATGTCCTGGGTAAGACAATAAATTTTGTTTCTGACAAAAAAATTTTCCGATGAGGAAAGAATTTAGTATGGAACCACCAGTTAATTGCTGATGTTCCCCAGGTCCATTTGACCCTGTATGGTGAGATCATCTCATTAGGGTCTTGATTTGAGCAAATAGACCCCCAAACATTGGAATCAAAATGTTTATGAAAGATGTAAAATAGGTTTTAATACCAGCTATATATTTTTGTAAAAAATTTTTACACTAATAAATTTTTGAAGAAAAATTATTACCAACGGCAACAGAATTTTGCAAAAAAATTACCAAGCACATTTTTTTATATAATAGATGTTTGAAAAAATATGTACCAGCAATAAAAAATCTTGTCAGCATTTAATAACCCATTGAGGTTGATATGCCATAAACCAAATCATAACTACTTTATCTGTGAAGTCAGTTTTGTTTCACAGGGAAAATGGATAACAGTTCTTTGTTGACCGGAAAGATGAAATAACATAATCAAGATGTTAATATTCCACACTAGTTCAAACAAATGTTATGCTGAGGAACCCCCCATCAAATGAACTAGTTGGAAGAGTAATAACATTGACATGAACATTGTCAGAAATTTTAATGAATAAATTGTTTCACGTGTAAGAAAATAATTGAAAACACTGGAAAGAACAGAATAATTATCCCCACATGGCCTCAAATAAGGGATGAAAGTTGGTCATCTGTCTTTTAAGAAGCACTTTAAAAAATCTCTGTTCCATTTTTTTGAATATTTCTCCTCTAGCCTGAAAATTTGCATTTATCCACTTCTTTATATTACTGATATATATATATATGTTATACAGCCACAGCAATGAAATGCTGTTTCCCATACATATCACTCGGGTTTGAAACATCAAGCCTGGTCAGTACCTACAGAGGTACCACTTGGTAAATATACATATTTTAGAAAGATTTGCAGGTTTTGTAATGGATAACCTTTCAAAAGTGGAAATCAAACTATGAGTTTCAATTTGAGTTGGGTTATTCTAGGAACTGTAACTAATAACAAATACCCTTAGGAAAGTTAAAAATAGGCTCTGAACTTCTCAAATGTTCCAATGGATTAATTTGGGGAAGTCTTGTATCTACCAGAATTATTTAAAAAGAAACAAATAATTGCATTTTGAAATATTTAGATTTTGGTAAATTAAAAAATGTAGATTGAATATGACACTAAGATAAAAACAACCAACCAAAATGTTTAATCAATCTGAGACGTTCTCTATCAAGTACTAAAAAGTTGTCAGAGATTAAGAAACAATTTAAAATGGATATCTTATAGGCATATTGATGTGTGTGTGCGTATATATATATATATATATATATATAGATATATATATATATATAATTTTAAAAAATTCTAAATAATATTAGTGCTAGAATTTTCAGTATGGATATTTCAAAAAGATAATCCAGGAGATCTTTTTGTCAGAGACAGAACAATTTTGGATTTGAAGGTAATATGATTTATTTGGGGGCTTTTTTTTTTATGACAAAATTAATATAGCCTCATGAAGTTTAAAGTGTTCATGCCTTTTATATAATAATATTACATACACATATATATATATATTTATATATTTATATACACACACACACACACATGCAGATATATATATATGTCACACACAGGGTCCGTTAGATAAATTGTTTAAATTATGCACAAAATGAAAATAACACTGACATTTTATTTTACCAGATATATTTACCAAAATTACATAAAAATATCTTTAAATACTATTTTTAAATTTATTGAAATAAAATCCTGTTGATTTCAGTGTTCAACTATTTAATCATCATCACTGATAGGAATGTTTAAAAATTTGGGAACAACAGTAAGTCCTTCAGTTCACTTACAAGGGTTTATTGGTTTTACAAAACAACTCTGTTTTAATTTAAAGATCCAACCAACACTTTTTTATCCAATGATTAGGTGATATAATTCTTGCCTTCAGTTCATCTTTGGTGTTTTGATGAAAACTTGGAATTGAGTTAAAGGAAGATAACCAGGTTTCCAGATCCATTACCCTCTTGACTGTGTGGAACACAAGAAACTTTGATATAAATAAAAAGTTCAGTGAGAATCATGGGAAGGAATGGAGATTACAATGGTTGAATTGTTAGATATCCAAATAAAATGAGAAATAATTTAATAAACCAACTCTCAGAAACATGTCCTTTAGTTGTTATTAAGTTGTCATATTAAAAGGTTGGATTGCACCTGGTAAACTTTGGGAAACTTCAAAACAATTTCAGGTTTTATTTCATTTGACAATGTTTGTTTTCCAAATGAGATTATGATCAGGTAACGACCATTTCCTGATCACCCTTTTCTAAAAGGAAAAATTGAGACGTGATTCAAAAGCAATATGGTTTTCACAAATAAAAGAGCCTCTTTTTCAGATATT
The DNA here is from genome assembly GCA_903632075.3 of Acanthosepion pharaonis. Classification (NCBI taxonomy): domain Eukaryota; kingdom Metazoa; phylum Mollusca; class Cephalopoda; order Sepiida; family Sepiidae; genus Acanthosepion; species Acanthosepion pharaonis. Next base: position 123,615 of record CAHIKZ030003125.1, read on the forward strand.
ATAATTTGTGTGCTGAAAATCTCTTGAAAAAAATCCTTGGTAAAGTTGTGCTAGCAAGCTATCCTTATAATCCTGAGTTTTGGGACAGCCAAAACGTGGGAGTTAGGGGGTTTGATTATGAGGTCAAATTGGAAGAAACTGTTAATTGAATGATTGTTTATTAGTGTTTTTTCCTGTTTTTCTAGAAAAGAAAAAAAAAAAACACACCTATCTTGAATCAGGATTATCTTTGATTGTTTATCAACTTGACCTGTACCCAATCTTGACCTGTTTTTATTCAGATTGTTTGTAAACTTGACCTGAAATTGACAGAATGACATTTCTTGGGGAGCAAATACAGCATATATTATATATATACATACATACTGTTAAATAAATAAATACTGAAGAAAAAGTGAATTCCAACCTGCTTCTGGTGCAGATTGAGCCTTCAACAATGACCCTAAGAAAAAACCAAAATAAAATGCAATCAACAATAAATTTAAGAAGATCAAAATATTTTCTAAATTCAAATTTAAAAATATTAAAAATTTGCACCAAAACACCAACATTAATTTTAAAGTTTGATCCATTGCATTTCATAATTTAAAACAAAAAGGTCCTTACACTGAAAACAAAAATCATTTTTTGGAGGCATGGTGACTTTTTTATTTTGCAATTAAAATTATTCAAAAATCAAACTTATAAAAAGGTCTTGTAAAAAAAATTTGTTTCAAAACAATTGAAAAAAAATAATCAGAAATAGGAAATTTTGGGAACAATTATTAAGGAAATTACATTAAAAGAAAGAAACCAATGTCAAATTTTTACCTTATAATAATTTATTTTCTAAAGGAAAATTATTTAATTTTTTTTACATTTGTTGCTATGTTAAAGTAAATAGTGTACGTTTCATTATTGAATTTAAAACTGTAAAACAATTCTCCTTATTTTGATTTGTATAAAATTATTTGAAAAACTATTTTCTTTACAATAAAAAAAATCAACATGGTTTTTGTTTTAATTTTTTATGTTTTATTTTAATTATTCTGTAGTAATAAAGTTACAATATTGACATTTTTGTTGTGTAGAAAATAAAAGACAAATTTTAAATAATTTTAGAAAAAAAAATGTTACATAAGGTATATGGGAAATTTAGCTGAAGGTTTGAAGTTTTTTTTTTGGTTAACTTGTTTTTTTTATTAATTATTATTTTTTCCCTTACAAAAATTATTAAAAAGAACATTTGAAGAGCTCCAGACAAGCATTCTTTCTAATTTTTCAATACTGTGACCCTCACCACAAGAAGTCCACATGAAAAAGATGATCATTATCTGCAAAAAATTCAAGGTTATGTGCATGGCTAATTTCCTTTGATTTACTGAATGAAAAAAAAGAATTTTTTGTCAATTTACCAATAACCAATAATATATAATTATAGAGAACAGCATTTGTAGTAGTATCATTAGGATATAGCAGAGAACCTCTATTAATCCCCTGAAAATAGCTGCTGTTTATTTCATTATTTTGTCTTCATCCTCATTATCACTTCCAGATATTAAATTCTTGCAACTGTTGCATTTCATTTTCTTAAAAACTGCATAACAGCAATAACCTGCTACATATAATATAACAGGAACAACAACTTCTCTGCATTCATTAACATCCTTCATCTGTTAAATCTAAATATTAAATTTATAAATATCTAAATTTTGCTCCCCTGCCACTTCATCCCAGTTAGTTTGTAAATTCTTCAAATCAATACTTTGGTTATTAAGTGGCAGGCTCAATTTTAAAACTGACATCATTCTGATTTTTTCACACTCAAACACTTGACATATAGTGATATTATATTGATCTCAACCAAGTTGCTGGTACTTGCCAAATCTATCCTCAAGGTGCTCTGTTTGAAATTTGCCAACTAATACATACGTCATTTTCAATTCTTCTGTACGATCTTTGATCAGTTCTAGAATTGCCTGAGCAGTATGATGTAAAGCTGTGAAGGCTTCATTTGTTAACTTCCCATTATTTCCAGGAATGCTATTCCAAGTTTCTAACCAGTTGCAGAATACATTGAGAAATATATAATTGTCATCATCGGTGGATTAGCATATTTATTAAGCTGCCAACCTTTATATAGTGTTTTTACATTCAGTATTGTCCACCAAGTATAAAATATGTTTATGTATTCTGCAACTTCTGCAAAGTTAGGCAAACATTTCTGTTTCCCTAAGGTCAGCAATCCCTGAATAGTGAATTGGTTAAAAATTTGCAAAACTAATGAAACATTTTGCCTTTCAAAACTAGTGGGAGAAAAGAGCTTTTGAGGTCAATTTATAGCAATATTTCAAAATTGACTGAGATTCAGGACATGAAAAGTTTCTGTAAAGTACAAAATGGGGCACTTTGGATATTATCTAAATCATGATTTCCATTATGACAAAATTTTGGGAACATCATGCATTTACTTGCATCTTTTTGACCAAACCAGTTGTTTCTAATGCATTTTAGTATATGAACTGAATCAAATATGAAGAAAAGAGGTCTAGATTTCATAACTGGATGTGGATATACAATTGAAAGTTTTGCAGGACTACAAAAGAAAGATATAGCTTTTTATTTATTGCATTATTTATTTGTTATGACTGGCATAATATTACTCTAAATTGAATTCTCTTCTAGACCAATTATTACCAAAATACCACCTTTTTATAATTAAAAACTATGCAATTTCAAATAAATTCCAGCTTTAATTTTAGGTTGAGTTTTTTTAACAAAAAGGTAAAATTATATTTTGTTGTCTTAACATAATCCATTCACAAACCATTCTAAAAGTTTATTAGGTTTTGATAAAAAACAAAATAAGACAATTTTTTTTTGCTGAAATTCAATTATTCCCATCTTTTAGTTCATTTTTTGAACATTAAAAAAAATTATATTTTAAATAATTCTTATGTTTATTTCAAAAGGTTATGTACAAAATATATATTTAAATCCTTTACTGTTTTATACAAAAACATGTAAATTTTTTTTATTATATTTGTAATATTAAAAAAGTGAACATGTTTTTAATTGAATGTTGTTAGCCCACACAAATACTCAATGAAAAAATATTTTGAAATTTTAAAACTTTGAATAATTAGGAATACCAAAAGTTATTTAATATCTATAAAACAAACGTTTATTTGAAAATTTTATTGAATAACACAAAATATTTGATTGACATTAAAAAACCTCTTGATTTTCCCATAAACAATTTTATTGAATGCCAATTCTTTTTTTTTAAATTTGGTTTTCTCTCTGAAACATGTTTGGGACAGGGATGAGCAGATATGTTTTTTCCTTCAAAATAAAATAACTGAATAACTAAATTAATGAAAAATAATGAAAGGAATTGAACATTTATATCTTCAAATAACACCCAAACACTTTATTTGGTATGTTTGGTCCATTTTAGTTTTATGAAAAATATATTGTTTTTGTCTATTTTCAGCTGGTTTATATTAAACAACTTTCATGTTAATTGTTCTGATGAACTTTCCTCTTTGGTACATTGAGTTTTAGTTGAATTTAAGGACAGTACTAGATTGACAGCAAAGTCTCATTTTACAGTTGAAATGGCCGCTAGATGTAACTGTAGGTTCTATGCTATCAGTTTCTTCTCTTGCACTTCTCACTTGCTTTCCAGTCAAGTTTTATCTTTCAAAATTATTACCAGAGATTATGGCTTATGCAACTCTCAGATGTGTGACACATAGGAATCATGCTTTTTGTTTAAAGCATTCAATGTGTCACACATCTGAAAGGAAACCCTAAAAAAAAATCCTCATCTATCTTTAAAACTCTTAAACATAGGTTACAATCAGAATAAAATTCCATCCTGGGTAGGACGATAAACTACATCCAACAACAAAGCCTCTGATGAGAAGGCTTTGAGGAGCGTGGAACCACCTCTTAATTGCTGGTGTTTCCAGATACACCCTCACCCAGGGTGATAGCACCTGTTAGGGTCCAAGCTATGGGTAAATAGTTAATCCCCAAACTGGGGTCAGAACACTATGAAAGTGTAAAAATAGGTTTTAATACCAGCAATACTTTTTTGTAAAAAAATACCGGCAATAAATTTTTGAAGAAAAAAAATTACTGATCAATAAAAAATCTTGTTGCCATTAAATAAATAATGAGGTTGATATGCCATAAAACAAACTAAACCAAACCAAGAGTAAAATCTGCTTTATTGCTAGAAATTGTCTTATCACTCTTGGGTAAGGATCTGGCTGAAGGGTAATTATTATGCCACAAGTGTTTGACTGGAAGGCGCTGCACCCTGTCAATGAACGTGGTGTGAGGTGCAACACAACACTTTACACACTACCTTAAACAAAAGGTTAGGAAGGAACCTTCTAATCAGCAAAAGAAAGAGTGGTAATTATTAGTGGAATTGAGAATTTTGTTTTTCTCAAAAAAATTTTTAAGAGAAAGAATTTATAAATTTTAACCAACAGTAACACTAACTATTCAGCCGCTGAATGTCGAATTTTTTCCTGTATGGAAAGAGATCATCTCACCATTACTGTCTTGATTTCTTTTATTATTGTAGAATCATTTGCTGGATTCTGTTTGTGATCAGATTACATAGAATTTAGGTGAATTATATACAATTTTGTACTGTAGCTACTTTTCTTTATTTTTCTCTCACTTAGAACCTCTGAGAAGCTGCTTGTCTCTGAGGCATTCCAGAATGTTCTAAATCCAAACACAGCTAATGCCATTTTGCTGTATAAGCTGAAGGCCTACCGGACTGTCGATGTGAAAACCTTGAGCTTTTATATGAAACAGGAATTGCGGTCTAAGGAAAAAAACAAGTAAGTACTTTCTCTGTTTAGCAGTTTTTGTTTCATCAGTTTTTAGTTTTTACCAAGATAACACATCTTTGTTGACCTCAAAGATGAAATTTCAAAGATGAAAGTGTTTTTTCAATAAATCAGATTAACAGTCATTTTCTTTTCAAGATATCTGCAGGACATTTATTGAAATAAAACTGGCATGCTGAACACTGTGTCAAAGAACAGAATGAATTAGTTTGTATTGCTGAAAATCCTCAGCCTAATGACATAAATCATTTGTTCAGAAATTTTCTGGTCTATGCCTAAAACCATCCCATATATTATAAATAATATAAAAGAATAAAACACTGTGATTATTACAAAGAAAAACAGAATTATTGATTGTGAAGAAAAAACTTGTTGTCTGAGTTTTCAGTTTATTTGATGAAAAATCCTTACGGATAATCCAAGCAAGATGTAATTTTTTCCTTTAAAAAATTCTGTTCAAATTTTGATTTGATGGGGCCATCTTGTTTTTTCCTGTAATCATCAGGCTTCGTAACGCTAAGGCCTGAGTGAATTTTATTTTATTTCTTTTGTGAAAATTTATATATATATATATATATATATATATATATATATATATAAATGTCTTTAGAATGGTTAGAATGTTCCTTTCATTTTATCAAATAAACACTCAGGGTTTCAAGGATCTCTCTATGGATGAACAGGATTTTATGCATATATTATGTTTGTCAAGAAGGTGTTTTCTTTAACATGTAAATCATATGCTGCCTAATGTTTTATGTTTTATATATCATATATATATATATATAAAGAGGCAATCAAGCATGTTTGCAGCAGATGGTTTGAAAACTGGTCGGTTTCCAAACTGTCTTCATGTCAAATGACGTGTTCTCTCTGAGGAACTGTAACTAAGATCCACTCAGCAGAGTTGCAGTATAAACAACAGGTAGGCTCTGAACAAACACAAATGTTCCTGAGCAGGCATCTGCAACAGGGATTGACTTGCCACTCTGGAAGAATGATGTGCTCAGAAATGAGTAGCTGGTCATTTTTACATACAAGAGTTAAAGGTCAAATGTAGATTGGAATTTGACAGGATAAGATAAAAAACAAACGGGGAAATATTTATCAATCTGACATGTTTCACTTTTATTAAAGGTTTGTCAGAGATTAAGAGATAACCAACAAAAAGGTAGAACTTTGGTATTTTCAATTTTGTTTGGATCGATTCTCATTGGCCAGTCATGTATCACATAGATAATTCTATATTTATGTAAGTTTTAAAAAATTCTAATCCCTTCAATGCCTGCTTCAGCATATTAGAATTTTTACAAAGTTACATACAGAAATAAATTAACACTCGCACACTTTTTTTTTTTAAATTGAAAAATTTACTTACTATAAATTAATATGTATTTATTTGAATTATTATTATTCTCCTAACTACAAAGTTTTGTGGTTCAAGTCCTCTCTTCAAGGGTCCTTTTTATGTAAATGCCCATTTTTTTATTTATTTATTTATTTGTGTTTTTTTTTTTACTCTCTTAGTGATGTGTGCATGCTGACGTTTGCATAAATGTCCATCAGTCCGTTCATAAATGCAACTTCTCCACAAGAGTATATTTACAATATCCAATCGTAACAGATGCGTGTATGCTCATGCTCCTATGTGCACTCACAAGCTTGCTTATATATTTTTATATATATAAAAATAATGTCCTGTTGATTTCAGTGTTTATTATAATCATCATCACTGATAGGAATGTTTAAAAACTTACCAGAGTCCCTTAGTTACTTATATAATTTACTCACAACTCTTTGGGTCAAGTTACTGGATCCAACCAACACTTTTATCCACTGAATCATTCATCCTGATTGAGTTGTGAGTTTAATACCTGCCTACTGCAGTGGTGATGAAAAACTTGGAGAGTTGAGTTAAAGGGAGATAACCAAGACATCCAGAATAGGCATGGCATGTGGAATTAGAACAGTCTACTCTGGTAGACTAAATAAAGAGTTCAGTTCCAATCATCTGAAGAAGGCTGGAGCCTATAATGGCTGAATTGTTATGAATATATCAATAAAGATGAAGACAACAATGTAAATAATGACAATAACCTCATCTCGAAAATATAAACAGGTCCTTTAGTTGTTATTAAGTTGTCATATTAAAAGGAATTTGGTAATTAAACTTTTGGGAAACTTCAAAACTTGAATTTCATTTATTTCACTTTGAAATGTTTGTGAGAAGATTTGGGCCAATTCCTTCTCACCATTTTCTGATATGCCTTTTCTAGATATTTCTAATGGAATTCAAAAAGTCATTATGGTTTTGCACAAATAAAAGAACTGATCTCTTTTTCCAGATATTATAATTTGTGTGCTGAAGAATCTCTTGAGAAAAACTTGTCTGGTAAAGTTGTGCTAGAACATCCTATAATCCATGTTTTGTTCCCTGAAGAAACATCCAAATATTCTCTGGTGTCTGATACAGGTAAGTCAAATTAACAGAATGAAATAGTTAATTAATAGTTGTATTTATTAGTGTTTTTTCCCCTGAGATTTGTAAGAGGTAGAAAAAAAAAAACACAACTATCTTGACCTGTTTGTATCTTGACCTGTTTGTATCTTGACCTGTTTGTATCTTGACCTGTTTGTATCTTGACCTGTTTGTATCTTATACCTGTTTATATATATATATATATATATATATATATATATATATATATATATATATATATATATTAGCATTTAACCTAGCTTCTGCAGAGAGCTCTTGATTGAGCCTTCATCACAATATGTTATGAGGAGTAGATGCAATAGGCAACAATAAACTACAGAAGAACTCAAAATTGACCGCTACATTTAAGTATTGCATTAATTTATATTTGCATTAAGTATTACATTAATTTTAAATGTTCAATGATAATTCTTCTGCCGACACATAATTTAAAGACAATTTGATGTACATAGGTCCTTACTTTCTGTACAAACATTTATTTTTATTTCATGGGTGACTTCTGCTAGATTTTGCAATTTTTATTATTCCAAAATTTATTTCCAAGTTTATAAAAATTGTCATTGTACAAAAAAATTTGTTTCAAAAACTCACTGAAAACAATCACAGAAATGAAAACTTGGGAATCCAAAATTCAGGATTTTTAATTTGCATACAGAGTTGGCCAGATTCCAAAATAGTATATGTTGGGCTACAGTGTCCAGGAGTAAAGTTGAAAATACATGGCACCGTAACACACTGACATTGATATTTATTATATAAAAGAAGATGAGCTATTGAAAGTTAGAGAGTTGTGACCTTTTAATTGAAAAAGTATGACACACAGACATTCACATTTACATAGATAAAGGAGATGTTGAAAGTTGGAGAGTTGTTCCTCTTTAACTGAAAAAGCATGACACACACATAACCTTTTCACATTTATTATAAAGAAGATATTGAAAGTTAATGAGTTGTCACACACACACACGCATTTTCACATTTATTATATAGAGATAAAGGCAATATTGAAAATTAGAGAATTAAGTCCCTTTAATTGAAAAAGCATGACATGCACGGACATCTTCGGATTTATTTTGTACAAGAAAAATATATATATAATGTGGTGAGGCAGAGAGGATGGACGTTTTTGGCTAAATAAAGAGGGGGACCCTTTATCAGTTACATATATATATATATATATATATATATATATATATATATATATATATATATATATAATATTATAAATGACCAAATAATTGATATGAATATTTTTGCTTCTTTTTCCTATGTAAAAATTATCAATAAATAACACTGAGTAGCCTCCATTTCAAAAAAAATATTTAATTTATTTAATCTATTTATTTCTTTAATTAAATAAATAAAATTTATTTTATTTGATTAACCTTTTTGTGTCTAGAAATATGCCTTAAAATATGTTCTATTAGTGGAAAAATTAGGTTTTGAAAAATTAAATAAATTAAATTTATTTGATTTAGTTATTTGACTGATTTATTTTTTCCAGAAAATTTGCATTCCAACAATGTACCAACTTCTCACTCAGGGGAGATTCTTCAAGGCTCAGAAATGACAAAAGACAAACACATCGTTCCTGAAAATGAAGTTACAGAAGCTGCTCCAGATGAATTACCAATAATGAAAATAAACAATTAATTCACTTTGGAGAAGTGAAACTACCAGAAGGGACAGGAAAAAATTTAAAATGGCAATGATTGTAAATAAAGGTAATTAAATCAATGTTCTGAATTGTTTTTTTTTTTTAAGATAAGTGCATTCGTACTTTTTTGAGACACTGTAACAGACAAACTACAAACATTTGCCCAGTAATCTGTCATGTCGAGAAAGAAAAATGAAAAAGAAAACTATTATTTTTGGTCAATTTTGAAAATGCCTGAATTTAATTTTTAAACTCGTTTCGCTAAAGATTTGGGAAGCTGCATGGATGAAGAGTGGAAACTTTAAAAATGAAGTAATATGGATTTTAAAGGAATTGATTTTTATCCATAGCCTCTTTTGTGATGTCAACAAACACTCATTGCCACTTTTGAAATGCTCATTGTAGTAGAGACTAAGTAATCACACATACAAATATAATACGCCGTTGAACAATACTGGTGTCAGACGCCTTTGAATATCACTTGCACAAATAGTACTTGCTCAATAATACTCGCTCAAACAGTAATCCGTATAGTGATCCGGATAGAGGAATAGTATAGTGAATAGAGTAGAGAATAGTGATCCGTATACTAATAGAGGATAGAGTGGAACTCGTGATCAATTAGATATCACACTACCTCCCATATATGTGTTTCCTCTATGGTCACATGGTCTGCTTAATTCAATAACGGGATCGCCATCTTTAAAAAAATTTTCATGACCAAATTCCTTGACTATATATCTTCAAATGTTATTTTTAGTAGATTGTAGTGTCAATGAATACTCATAACTACTTTTATGATGCCAATGAATACTCATTGTCATTTTTGTAATGCTTGTTGTAGTAGAGACTTTATAGTCGTAGATACAACTATAGTACACTGTTGAACAATACTGGTGTAAGACGCCTTTGAATATCACTCGCACTAATAATACTCACTTGAATAGTAATCCATATAGTGATCCGAATAGAAAAATAGTATAGTGAATAGAGTAGAGAATAGCTGTCCGTATAGTAATAAAGGATAAACTAGAAATGCAGATCGTTTAGACATCAGCTACTTACTACATATATGCGTTCTTCTATGGTCATGTGGTCTACTTAATTCAATAATGTGATCGCCTGTGTTTGCTCACTGGTGATCTATGTTCAAACTCAAGTGTCGGCAGCAACACTTTATTCCTATATAACAGTCTCATATTATTTCTTATTAGATGCGTAATATTTAGTGGATGCACATATTTGAGTAAAGTTGCCACATCTGATCTGGTGCTCTTCCTATATATTTAGAGATCTTGATAAAATTCAAAGAAGAATCTGCAATGTTATTGGTCATTACCTGGTATCTCAGCTTCAGTCACTCCATGTAGATTTCTTGTGCCTTTTCTATAAATACTTTCATGGTAATTGTTCTAATGAACTTTCCTTTTTTATACCTAGACTTTATAAGTTTAAATGCATTACTGGATTGGTAGCAAGTCTCATCATTTTACAGTTAAAAGAACTAAATGTAACCGTAAGTTCTATGCTAACAGTTTCTTCTATTGTACTACTCGTTTGTAGAACTCTTTTTGCTTCTTGCTTTCCAGTTAAATTTGATCTTCAAAAATTTAAATGCAATGTCAGTCGTTGTCTTTTTACTTTTTAATTCCTGTTCTTTTATTCTTCTCTCTCCTTAGTAGTGTTAGTCCTGCATACAATAATAAACTACATTTGGAAACAAGGCCTCTGATCATAAGACTGGAGGTTTTGAGGGTGTGTGAAACTACCTCTTAATTGCTGTTGTTTTCTGGTTGGAGTGATTGTACCTGTTAGGGTCCCAGCTATGGGCAAATGGTGAAGCCTCAAACAAAAATAAAAACACCTTGAAAGTATAAAAATACAATATAAAAAGAATTACCAACAGTACTCATTTCTAGTAAGATTACCAGCAATACCTATTTATAGTAAAATTAACAATACATTTTTAAAGAAAAATAACCAGCAATACATTTTATACTAGGTATAGTAGAATTACCAGCAATACATTTTATAGCAAAATAACCAACAATACATTTCATCTGTAGTTGAAGGCAAGAAATTGTGTTCAAAATATTTAGATTTTGGCATTAAATAATCCATAGAGGTTGATATACTACTAAAAATCAACCAACTAACGAAATTAATAGTGCTTTTTTTCTGCATATTGCCTAACACTCATTAACCCTTTGCATCTTAGTGGCTTTATTGCCTTACTTTGGATGAAATGATTAAAAAGAAAAAAAAACAAAATTTATTTTATTTTTTTAAGAGTATATTTTTTGTGTACCATTCTGGGCTTTGTTAAAAAAAGAAAGTATTTAAAATTTTGTCATCTGAATTTTTGTTTTTTTTTCATAAATCCTGGCATATCAGCATATTTGTCTTGATTTGTGTCAGGGGAAGCAATTTATAATAAATCTCTTCCTCAGCTTTTATGAAATAGAATTCTTTTTTTTTTGATAATTTTGATCTAGAGTACTTAATCTATAGTAATAAGAACAATTTTCAAAAAAAAATTTTTTTTAAATTACCTAGCCACAGTGTCAATTGCCCAGCTGCACATTTTATTAAAATAGCAAATATATTTTATTCTTGTGTTCTTGGATGTTTAGTACTACAAAGAATTTAATCATAAACTGATGACATGACAGTCATTTACCAAAATAAGATGCTTTGTTTTCCTTTCCCTGTTGGGGCTGGTGTGACATTTCGATTGGGTTGATTTGGGTATCTGAAAGTCTTACGATACTGGTGAGTGACAGTAAAGTCTAGCATGGATGCCTCTGTGTACATTGTGTACCACAGACAAGATTGCATAATTCCTGCTGTGGCCATGGTAATTTTTGTCTTTTCACATCCTTGTACTACTTTGGAAATCAGCAATAACTGAGAAGTACTAAAAAGAGAACAAGATGAGATATCGCTAAACATGGACAGCAGAACAGGAACAATCTGCTGTTGTAGATTAAATAAAGGGTTTAGTTCAAAATTGCATGATGGTTACCCAGATTAGGACTACTTTGGAAATCCAGCTGGAATAAGAATTTCAATAAAATGCCTAACACTGTTGATAACTCTAACAACAAACTGGTTGATTAAAAAGTCGCTATCATCTACTGCAAAATCAAGCTCTCTACTGCAGTATGGGGATTTGGGAAACCTAGTTTCAAATGCTAAATTAATAACCATCAGATCTCACTCAATTCTTCTGTCATGCATGTGTCTGGGTTTTCATTCTAGCTATCGGAATTGCAGTGTGCTCTTTATCAACAAATGTCTTATTGGTAATCTGGGGCTACTCTGAGCCAACTTCTGGGCCTGTCTCCTTCTGATTTCATTTTCACTCTAGTCACAGGAAATACAACTGAAGTGAATCTCTGGCAACCTTATATATTGGGTCTGTCTCTGTGTGTCTTTGGGCCTGTTTATGTAAACATCCCCCCTCACCTACCTGGCGAAATTGACATTGATATATCTAATTTCTCCACCCTCTCTATAGGGGGAAATGAGGCAAACAAGCCTCAGGTATCAGATAAATTCAAAAACCTGTTGGGAGGACACAGGGTACTAGTGCATAAAGAATTGGTTAATGGCAATAGAAAAGAAACATCTCATCTATGAACTTTTAGATGTAGAGACAGCGCTGTTGGCATATAATGCAGCTGAGAGGCTGGTCTCCGAGTTCATAGGAGGCCACCTAGCAAGGGACCCTGGATTAATGTGGACTGATCTAGATAAAAGAATATGCAGATGAGGGAACGGCAATAGAGGCCATGAGGAGCCTCATGAATTTCACCCAGGTAAGGGACGACGCGACAAGGGAATTGGGATCAAGAGCGACAAAAGTGTCGACTATAGCATTCCCTGAGGAAGTAAGGGAGAATGACGCCATTCAGGTCCACTTGACGGATTTGTTTGTGGCTGTGCAGGAAAATGAACACATCAGGCATGACGTAATTAAGGAGGCCCTAATTAGGTTATCAATGGCTGTATATCTGGCCAAAGACAGTGAAAATTTATGGGAAGAGACGAGGAATAGTAGAATGCAGCAGGAAGAATAGGGGAAAGAAACCCTCCATGTGGAATAAGAGCATAGCACAGGAAGAGGACCAGACAGAAGAGTGGGAAGAAGTTCCCAATAGGAGAGAATGGTCACAGGGACATGGTTTCTATATGCCCACACCTGACAGGTAGGGGTTAGTCTGCTGGACTTGTAATTACAAAGGGCGTCGAACTGTAGATTGTCCGGCAAAATGGGCATTTTACCAAAATTTCGACGAGCCAGGATATGCTAAGTGTGGCCAAATTGAATATAAGACCAAGTGGTGTAGGACCATGAAAGAGACCCCCCTGCCCGAGACACCCTTAGAAGACGTGGCCAGCAAGATGCCCAGGGGCCACCCCCAGTACAAAAACTAAGAGGGTGGGTGGCTCATGTAATAAGAAGAATAGAGAGACAGTGCATGGATGAGTGTAAAGACCAAAGTGATGAAGTCGTAGATTCCAGACCGAAAACGGAGAAGAGCTGAGTGATTAGAAAATGATGGATGAAATACTTCTCTACCCAACTCCAAAAACAGTTAAGAGAAATATGACGAACAGTGGAAGAAGGTGCTGAGTCAAGTAGAAGTAAGAGGAGAAGGGATAGTAATCCCTGTGAAAAAATGCAGCCCCCACAGCAACTTCTAGAGGCAGAGAGAGAGAGAAACAGGCTTCATTAGAGAGTGAGTTATTGCCTGCTATGAAGGTAAAGGAAAGACAGACTTCAATAGAAAGTGATTTTTCGCTTGCTGATGTGAAAGGAAGACATAGGCAAGATAAAGAGATAATTATTGCCTGCTGACAAGGAAAGGGAAAAGAATAAACCAGAAGTTTTATCATATTTACCTATCAAGCGAAAATTGAGGGGCAAAACGCATCAAATCCCAATAAAGGAAAATGCAAGTAAGAAGATTAGGATGGGTGTATCTGGTGTCATTAGGAAAAGTGCATGCGTGGGTGTGTGGCGGTATAGGGTTCATTAAAAATAGCCTATCCAGAAAAAAAAAAAAAAACACAGTAGAAGTTTGGTTGTAGAGGATAGAGGTGTGGAAGGCACGTCATACAGACTTATTGGTGTTGTTCCTGGCCTGCACAGGGCCCCCATATATGTCTGGCGGTGGTATTGGTGAGACGGCTTTCAGGCAAAAGCACCACATACCTGTGTGAAACCAATTGTTGGAAGTTGATCAGCTACAAGAATAAGTTGAGACCGAGGAAAAAAAAAAGCAAAGAAAATATGAAATAGCGGAAATAGAACCCTGAAGGAGAAGATTAATACAAAGACTGTAAAGAAAAAATTGACTTGTAAAGTTAATCGAAATGTGTCTGAGTAACAGAAGTTACATTAAAGAATTATGAGAATCAATGGTAAAGAAAATTAGTCTTGAAGAATTAAAAGACAAATTAAGTGCAATGGGAGAAGAGTACAGTCTGGAAAGATAATTTAGAGACCATAATAAACTGGTCAGTCATGGTAGGTAACTTAATAGTTCTTGCTACTATAATGACAGTAATATGGAAGCTGAAATACATAGGAAGAAATCAGTTGATAAGGTATTGGCGAGGTTGCATCAAATCGAGAATGGTATGCCATTTAGTGTTCTTTACCCAAGCAGATTGGATCCAGTCAACTGAAAGCAGAAATGTCACCTGTCAAGGGAAAACCAAAACCTATTGTAGAGAAAGAAAAGTCGACCAAGAAAACGAACCATAAAAACCTGTCAAAGGATTAAATTGTAAGGGTTGATGCGAGCCCCAATGTGAATGTGCATGCATTTAAATTTTTAATTCCACTGCACGTTTAGTTGAAAAACGATACATGAAGAACCTTTGTTGTTTTAATTATTGTGGGGGGATGATGAGGATCATTTACAAGTAAATGACAAATGGGAAAGAGGGGAATGTGACACTATAAAGCGTAACTGGTTGCATTTGAAAGGGTTAATGAGACACTATTATAACACTGGTAGTATGAAAAGGGTTCATGTAAAAACCCCGTATAAGATTTGGACAACTGGAAGGGTTAAAAATGTTATGGTGAGAGCATAAATTGAAATATGGAGAAAAGAAAAAAGAGGTGTGGGAAGGACCCAGGGTTGAACCGAGCTAGCCTTGTTACACAAGCGTGTATCATATATAGCACTGAACTGAATCATGGAAGTAATAAGCCCCCCTCCTCCTGTTGAAATAGTAATAAACGCCTTGTGGGTGCGTATTCAGTCCTTTACAGTTTAAGGGACATAACAAATAAAAGTCGCTATTATACCTTTGAACCCTGCCTCAAAACATTTTATAGTTACTTTTAGTACATTAAAATTTGCATTAGGACATTTAAACTGAATATCTGGAACCAGAGCTGGGGCAAGGGTCACGCGGCCCACTCTCGAATCTACAGGGTGGTCCAAAAGTCTTGTCACCACTATATGATATAATTTTCTGTTTCAACGCTCTGTGGGGTTATTATCAAGGAGAGAGTTTCACATGAACGATACCAGAATACTCATCAGTTGAAGGACGCCGTTCGGAGACCCTTTGAAACAAACAACAAAGCACAGCTTTGTAAAATATAACACAGGACATGACGCCGCATCATTTTGTGCCACGAAAATGATGGATGTTCATACAGACCTTCTCGATGTGTGACAGCGTCAATGAAAGTGAATAAACTGAATCTAGTACATGTGCTTTGTATTACTGTATTACTTGTTGTTCTATTGTTCTCATTGCGTTTTGGTAACAAAGTGTGTAACAAGACTTTCGGACCACTCTTTATGATACGCTTTCGATGTATCATACAGAGTGGTAACAAATTTTCATAAGGTTCTGGTCATATAAAATATAAATTTTATTCTAACCTAATTATGTACAATAATGGATTATATACAATATAAGTGAACAATTCAACTAGAAAAATTGAAAATAAATACAATATATCTAAATCATATTTATTTTCAATTTTACCAGTGGACAGAAGAATTTTTGAGAGGAGGGACGGGGTAACCTCAACATTCCCGGTGCAAAAGGAATCGGCAAGCCATTGTACTATCTTGCCTTCAATATCACATTGAACCACAATTATGAGATGGGGGTAGAGTGGTGACCTTGCATAACAGATCATCCCATCATAAATAAATCAATGTTTTGTGGTAATTTTTAACATCAACCTTTGATTTTTCTTGTTAAAATAATTAATAACTTTTACTCATTCAACGTTATGGATAAAAAAAAAAATAAGTGATTTTTTTCGAGATTTAGCATGAACGAAACAAATTCACGGATTTCGTCGAAAAATCAACTCCAGAATGACGTCAAAATCCGCAAAAATGTGTCATTTTTTTAATAGTCAATTGTGCTTAGTTTAATTTGTAACGTATATAAATGTAAGTACAAATAGTAAATGTTGATAAGTTAAACAGGGTACAAAGTATTTTTTATCAATTTTGAGAAGGGATTCCTTCCCGGTCGAGGGTTTCGGGGGTAGTACGCACACACACTGTCTGGAATCTTGCTTTCACTCAATAAGATCAACATAAAGAAAGGTGTTTTCAATTTAATAAACACTAGAGCAGGATAACCCGCCTTCGACCGGGTGTTTCATTACTGGGAATTTTTGCCGTTCAATTGGAGCAGTTTAAGTTTAAAGTCAGTCCACCCGAAAATCAATATTAGTAACATCATTTGGGTGCAACTGAGGCACATCCCCAAATGGAAGGGGGGGTACAACTTGAATGGGGGTGGCCCTGAAAACGACCATTTTTGCGTTCTCAATCTTGCAAGGAAGAAGCCTCTTCCGTGGACCGTCATAATAATAATATACGATAATTTTTATTTATATGATTTTTTTTATAATTCTAATAATCTTTTGCATTAGATTTCAACTCTCTAAATTGATTGTACGCTGTTTTCTACAGACTTTTTCCAGCCAATTTGCACTCAAAACCAGCACTGAAGGATTATCTATCAAAAAAAAAAGTCATCGAAATCGGATGAAAACTGGGAATGTGTAACCAACATCCGATCAACACACACACACACACACACACACATTTTGAGAATTATAGATATAAATAATATTATTGTAATAATTTAAACTTTTTATTTTATTAAAGTTTTTATGAAAGATATATATCCAAGAACAGATAGTAAATAATAAAACGTTGCTGAGAATTATAATGGACAGGAAGTAGTGGAGAGCCATTGTCGCCAAGAATTTGGGCTCAAAACCGTCACTGAAGGATTGTCTATCAAACAAAACAAAAAATACATCGAAATTGGATGAAAACTGTGTAAATGCATAAACAAGATCCGATCACACACACACACACACCGTGAGATTTATAGATATAGGTTCAAGAGCCAATAATATGAAACCGGTTATAAATCTGTCACGATATGATGTCAAAAATGATCTTTAATTCGACATAAACTCTCCAAAATCGTCCGTCATGTATATTATTTTTTCTCTTTGCACCCAAGCCCACCCAATTGCTCAGGATGAAAATGGAAATAGACAACTGGGGTGTGATGAGGGTGCAAAAGTATAATATCTCTCCACCACCACCACCATTTAAATGTGGTACAAATTTGCATTATCCGCAGTTGAAACATAGAATAACAATGACAGAATTTTCTGTCATCTGCGATGAATGCTTTACTAAATAATTCTACATTTTGTATTAATCCATTCCTGTGTTCAGTATGCCGATGTAGACAACAAATACACGATAACTCATTTCTAGTTCTTCATAGCTCAGGCGGTAAAAGCGCGTCGGATCTAACGACGATTCAATCTGCCCAGCAGATCGCAGATTCGGATCCTGCCGGAGAATATTTTTCTTTTAATAAGATTTCTCGAATATTCAGGTCGGTAGACAAAAATAAATAAATATTTCTTTTCTTTTTATGTGCCATGTGCTTTCAGGAACATAGGCAATCATGGCTCTCCACCTCTCAATAAATTCCTTCCCTCTGCTTCCTCCACCAGACCATTCTGTCATCCACTTGCTTAAACCCGCCAGGTATGTCATGTGTTGTTTTCCTTGTCTCTCTCTCTTTCCCTTTATTTGACTTGTGAGTATTAGATTCTCCAGGCCCTCCTTCCTCATTACATGTCCCAGAAATTTTATCTGCCTCTTCCTGATGTTAAGTATAAGC
>CAHIKZ030003126.1:0-130572 GCA_903632075.3 Acanthosepion pharaonis
CGTTTATCTATATCTTCATTGACTTTATAATGTTTTCACAAAGTTATTTAAATTTTGAGTAAGCGATTTGAAAACGTTGAAAAAAAACTAGTCCTAACAGTTTTGCTTTACGTAAATCACTATGTTATGTAAACCTTTGTAAAACATAAAATTTGTAATGTAACAATATTTATTCTGCAATTAAAAACAGAAATGTGGCATAAAGGCCGAAATAGGGAATGGGTGAGGACGGTCTTCTTCTGTCTTAGTTTTAACTTAGCTAGTCGCAGACACTGACCCAATCGTACGAATAATATTCCTGACACCAAAAACAACGCATTTATACGTACCTTTCAAAACAAACACCATAATACCTCATCGTCTATGAAAAACTAACTAAACCCCATATATACAATGTCTGTGAGGGGGAGGGAAATATAACAATAATTTAAAATTGCTCCAATGTTTATTTACATTATGAGAACAATCTATTTACATGAAACTAAGGAAAATATTATTAGTAATAAAACCTCCCACAATCCCTAATGTGGCAATAATCCCATTTCTCTGGCTGAAATCAATGCGGGACTCTAATAGAATAAATCATTCATTCATCCATCACGTACTCACACTAACACGCACTCATTCAAACACAACAACAAATACGAAAAACTCTCACGCGAAACGAAAGGCGTCCGCATCCACCGGAGAACTGATATCACTGACCACCTAAAAGGAGGAGGGGGAAATTAAACTTAACGAAAATAGGGACAAAAATAAAAGGGACCAATGAGCATACATACCCTAGCTAAGTTAACGAAATAAAAGAAAAAAAACTAAAACCTCAACAAACATACCTAATCTAACCTAGTTTCTGGATGGGTTGCCCTAGTTCAACCCAGGAAAAGCAATATCCTGATGCCTAACCGGCATCAAAATGCCACTCAAGGTCAGCCCCTTTCCCACGACACAAACGCGCAAGATGCCTACCTTTTGCTGAATTCTGATGAAGGAGCCGCCGCCGCCTTTCCGTCCCTAATCTTGACTTTAAGCTGATGGCAAGTACACAAGATCAGTTGGGAAGAGGTAAACTTCTCACCTCCATAGAATCCCTTCTGTCGCGTCGTCCAAATCACGACTCTCATAACTCCCTAGCAAGCAGTGGAACACATATTGTTCAGCCTTCGTCATCGGCGGTGCCACATTGCTACAAACGGAAGTGGATTGAAGGACAAACGGCTTTCCACGCAGCATGCGAACCATGAGGCCTTCAACAAACTTGCTGGCAGCACTACCGTCCTGCACTGAAAAAAGGCGTGACACAGGGTCTCGACCTCTCCACCACAGCGACGGCAGTTTGGAGAATTTTCCAAGCCAGCTGAACAAAATCTTTTGGCGACCCAGAGGGGCCCCACGAATCATCA
Organism: Acanthosepion pharaonis; assembly: GCA_903632075.3. Lineage (NCBI taxonomy): Eukaryota > Metazoa > Mollusca > Cephalopoda > Sepiida > Sepiidae > Acanthosepion > Acanthosepion pharaonis. The sequence continues at coordinate 1,404 of CAHIKZ030003126.1, forward strand.
GCCAGGTGGTGATGCATCTCATTTCAACCCGGGCGCCCAAGGCCATATTGAGCGAGCCTGCTGCCTCGTAAGACCGAGACTGTCAATCAGATTATCATGAACGGACCCCCTGACTAACGCTTGATATAATGCCCGAAGAGACAACGCCTGGACGTTGGAGAGGCCATCCGACGCCCTTAAGAGGCGCTTCAGAGCAAGCCGACATTCGCGATAGAAGGAGCATTCGGCTCGGGGTAAAACGGCGGGCCTCTTCCTCGCACGAGTGCACACTTCTCAGGGATGGGAAGTTCTTACGGGCGTCTTCCTTCCAGAAGGCGCCCTCCTCCAGTTCGCGACACATTCAATCTAGAAATCTAATGCGAAGCATATGTTGACGAATCTCAATGCTTGGCATGCCCAGACCGCCTTCAGAAGGATGAAGGCAACAGATCTGAGTGACTCTGGCGGCCTTGCCTCCCCACAAGAAGGAGAACAAGAGCCTCACTAACGCCAGCAAAGTGCCACACGGAAGTGGAAGCACCGAGAGTCGGTAAGGAGAATTGGATAGATGTGTGAAACACAAACTTCCGCCTTCCCTTTAAGGAAAGATTCCTCGAGACCACAAATTAATTGCGATCTCGGCCTTCCCTCGGACCTCCGACCAATTCATTTCCCAACTGGAGATCAGGACCGAACCAGACGCCGAGAATCTTGACCGGCCCATCCGTCCAGTGGAAAGGCCGGGAAGAGAAACTCCTTCCACGCACCCAACCGCAAGCCAACAGACTTATCGCGGTTGATCTTGGCCCCTGTCACCATCTCATAACAACTAATTTCTTTGCTGACTTCGTCAATCTCGGCTCTGCTCGACACAAGAGCCGAAACGTCGTCAGCATAGGCAGAATACCTGGCCGATGTGCTACCACCGGGCGGGGAAATTCGCGTAGGACCGGATTCGCCTTTAACTTGCGAAGGAAAGGTTCCAACGCAAGAACGTAAAAGCAACGGCGACAGCGGACAACCTTGACGAATGGGCGAGACAATACGAAAGGCTCCGATCGTACCCCATTCACTTCCACCAGCGCACCGGGAGTCGCATACAGAAGTCGGATCCAGGTGCGAAAGTACGGCCCGAAACCGGCCGCCGAAAGAACAACCTCCAGAAACCGATGGTCAACCCTATCGAAGGCCTTGGACTGATCTAATTTGACCAGCGCGTCTTCACTGTCGAATTGCTCGATGATGAAGCGTACGATAATATGGTTGTCCTGAATTGTCCTAGCCTTCACAGCACAAGTCTGTTCCGAGCCAATCAGACGAGACAGGACAACCTGCAAACGGTTAGCCAAGATCTTAGCCAAAATCTTTAACTCTGTGTTTAACATAGTTAAAGGGCGAAGATTACCTAACCCATCCCCACCGTTTTTGTCCTTGCGTAACAACTTGATCACGCCCCTGGTGAAGCGTTGGGGTATAGACCCCTACTTCATCCAGTTGCCAAAAATCAGTGCCAGCAGCGGAACAAAGACGGGCGACTGCCTCAAGTACACTTCATACGGAAGACCATCTAGCCCCGTAGATTTGTCCAGGCCAACCTGTTTCAACGCTTCCCAGATTTCCGACTCTGAAATGGGACCCTCGCACCTAGCTGCTTCAGCTGCCTCGAGGGCAGGGAAAGTCAGCTAAATAGGCGTCGAACTGAGCAGGGGCTCAGACCGGGCTCCCTGGTAAAAAGATCCTGAAAGTAGTCACGAAAAGCCTCACATATGCCCTCGTTTGTAGTCACGGTCCGATTATCCGGCAATGTGACGCACGCAATATGTCGACGTGATGCATTCGAGCTTTCTCTGCGCGCAATTCAGCGGCCATATTCGTTGCCTCAGGGGACATTCTTTTTAACCTAGCTCTAACTACCAGAGCTTGATCCTTCTTGATAAGCAAGGAGGCCAACTCTGCCTTAGCTAAAGCTATGTCCCCACTATCACGGGATTTGACTGCCCGATCAACCTTCTGCTCTAAAGCCGTTTGCGCCGCTAATCTATCTAGATTGAGCCGACGACTATAATCAGCAGCAAACGTTCTAATTTTGGATTTTAATTTATCCCACCAGGCATTTCCCACAACCGCTCCCGTCAGTTCCCTCTGTATCATTAGTAGCAGCTGGTCCCGGAAATCTTGCTCACCAAATAATGATGAGTTTAATTTCCAGTAACCAGCCATCTAACCTTTAGGTTTATCTAAGTTTACACGGACCCGGACAAGCCTATGATCCGTATAAACTATCTCATGGAAACTTGGACACCCTAAGAGCCCATCGACTCTCTTAACTAAGACTCGGTCTAGATAACTAGCCGAGCCGCCATTATTAGTCCAAATCCACACTACCCCCGGGGATGTTCGTTCCGGTACTTATCGACAAGATCAAACCCGTCGATAAAGTCCCGAAACTGTTTAACTCCCCGGTTGTTAGTACCCGAAAATGGCCCTATGCGATCTATATCGGGATCAAGGACGGCATTCCAATCACCCACTAAATCTACCCGCCGTGATGTCGTCAAAAACGGCTCGATCTGCCGAAACAAAGCAGGCCGCTCAGCATGGGCATTGGGCGCATAAACCCCAATGAGACGAAGAGCCTTATCCTTTATGGTAACGTCCAGCACGCAAAGTCTGCCCGCCGGATCCGCGAAGACAAGGTCACACGCAGCCTTCAAAACTTGCATACCAGCCAAGAGACACCTCTCGAACGTCCATCAAAACAGGCTGAATAGAGGAGAACCCCTAGACAGTATGCTCTCATAGTCGGGATTGGGCGGTCTCTTGTACACAACAAATATTCACCCCAGAACGCTGAAAGGTCACGAGAGAGCCTCGCCCCTGCGAGACTCCGACCTCAGGCCTCAGGCATTCAGACTTGCTAACCAGAGAGCCATGATGAAAACCGATTAGGTTGCTCTCCTGCATTGAACATGGCCGGGGACAGGACACCAACGGCCCTCCCAATGAGCCAGTACCCATCTCACTCTTGATGGTACCATCAGGAGACAGGCCGCCAATGTCCAGGGGGAAGGTTAGTTTTAAGGCTCTCTATACAGGGAGGGGTGAAAAAAAAATGGGAACCTCCTGGACAGTATTGTCGCAGATCTTTCACCACATCATCATCAAAAGCACGCCATCGGCGGAAAACAAACAAAAGTTTCATTTGCTTCCGCCATCATGGCCCATATTGGTTTCCCCGCAGCTTTAGATTGGACAACAGTGAGGACCCTCTTTGCCTTCGGGAAATTTTGAGGGTTCTCTACGTCTAAGTTGTTGAGTCTTTTGAAATTTAGAAGATGTTTTAAATTTTTGTCTTTTTTGGCCTGATCTTCGATATCCTTCGAGATTCGGCACACGTCTTCCCCTGTGCTGAAAAGTGGTTTGGATTTAATTTTTTTTTCAACTATTTCTTCCGGACAATCCGTCGATGGGCTACGTTGCCTTTTTGGGTTTTCAGTTTTATGAGGGGAATTATTTGGTGTTTTCTTTGGGGAAGGAATGGGAGATGAAGATTTGGATGACTTCTTGGACGTATTTGTTTGTATTTTGGACTTTGAAGGAGAGGCCATAGGTTGTTTATTTGGCACAGGGGAAGACGGTGCCGAAACAGCGAATCCTGGTTTTTTTTTTCCGGTCTGTGCTCCTTAGTTTTTAGCTCTTCTTTGAGTTGTAGTAATTTTTCTTTTTTTTCAAAAGACGGCTCATATTTGAGCATCTCTTGGCGTAGTTTTTTTGAAGATGAGACCGGAGAGTCGCCCTTTGCGCTGGTAGAGGAGTGGGGCTGTGTGTGTCTTTTGCTGTTGTAGGACGAGGTCCCTTTCTGGGTCTTCCTTTTAGCCTTACCTACGACCTGCCATTCCCCTCTTCCTTCCCCCAACCGCACTTGCGGCGGACAAAAACTTTTCGGGGAATGGGGGCAGAGATTTAGACCCAACCGGGGATTTTTCACACCGGTCCTGGTCGCAGGTATGCCCACCACAGGCGAGACGGATTTATCAGACTCGACTAAAGGGGATTTGGTTGGGCGGGGCCAGAACATCAGAGGCCTTCATCTCTGTGCAGGAAGAGGAAAGGTGACCAATCTTTCCACACTTCCAGCATGCCGGTTTACGCACTGTTACTATAATTGGCATCTTCTGGCCCTCTAAATCCAGACAGTTGGGGATGGGTAGGCCTTTTTTGACTGATCATCAACTCGAAGCTCCATCCCCGGTCAGATCGTCTGAGGAAGCATTGAGTATCTGACCAAACTGTGACAGATACGCGGCCAAATGCTCCCCGACAAGGAACCTCAAATACTGATACTATGGTCCTACGCCTGCCTTCGTATTCCGTTCTTAAAATGAGGTCTTTCGTTATGAGGTCCCTTGTGGCAGCATCCTCACAATCGGCAGGCGTGGGTAACAGTACGTCCCACAAGCAATATCCTTTCCCTTTTATGACTCGCTGAGGTTTGATGCCCAGCGAATTCAAGGTTTTTATAACAGTGTCTGCTTACTTTTAAAAAAACTCAATAACTTAGATGTAGAGAATGATGGCGGAAGCAAAACGAGTCTTTTTGCGTGTTTTTCCTCCGATGGCGTGTTTTGATGATGAGGTGGTGAAAAATCTGCGACAATACTGTCCAGGGAGGTTCCCAGTTTTTGTTCACCCCTCCTGTACAGAGCGTTAAAACTAACCTTCCCCCTGGACATTGGCGGCCTGTCTCCTGATGGTACCATCAAGAGTGAGATGGGTACTGGCTCATTGGGAGAGGCCGTTGGTGTCCTGTCCCCAGCCATGTTCAATGCAGGAGAGCAACCCTAATCGGTCTTCATCATGGCTCTCTGGTTAGCAAGTCTGAATGCCCGAGGCCTGAGGTCGGAGTCTCGCAGGGCGAGGCTCTCTCGTGACCTTCAGCGTCTTGGGGTGAATATTTGTTGTGTACAAGAGACCCGGTTTTTACTCACGACGATGAGAACATACTGTCTAGGGGTTCTCCCTCTATTCAGCCTGTTTTGATGGACGTTCGAGAGGTGTCTCTTGGCTGGTAAGCAAGTCTTTGAAGGCTGCGTGTGTCCTTGTCTTCGCGGATCCGGCGGGCAGACTTTGCGTGCTGGACGTTACCATAAAGGATAAGGCTCTTCGTCTCATTGGGGTTTATGCGCCCAATGCCCATGCTGAGCGGCCTGCTTTGTTTCGGCAGATCGAGCCGTTTTGACGACATCACGGCGGGTAGTTTTAGTGGGTGATTGGAATGCCGTCCTTGATCCCGATATAGATCGCATAGGGCCATCTTCGGGTACTAACAACCGGGGCGTTAAACAGTTTCGGGACTTTATCGACGGGTTTGATCTTGTCGATAAGTACCGGAACGAACACCCTCGGGGGTAGTGTGGACTTGGACTAATAGTGGCGGCTCGGCTAGTTATCTAGACCGAGTCTTAGTTAAGAAGAGTCGATGTAGGGCTCTTAGGGTGTGTCCAAGTTTCCATGAGATAGTTTATACGGATCATAGGCTTGTCCGGGTCCGTGTAAACTTAGATAAACCTAAGGTTAGGATGGCTGGTTACTGGAAATTAAACTCATCATTATTTGGTGAGCAAGATTTCCGGGACCAGCTGCTACTAATGATACAGAGGGAACTGACGGGAGCGGTTGTGGGAAATGCCTGGTGGGATAAATTAAAATCCAAAATTAGAACGTTTGCTGCTGATTATAGTCGTCGGCTCAATCTAGATAGATTAGCGGCGCAAACGGCTTTAGAGCAGAAGGTTGATCGGGCAGTCAAATCCCGTGATAGTGGGGACATAGCTTTAGCTAAGGCAGAGTTGGCCTCCTTGCTTATCAAGAAGGATCAAGCTCTGGTAGTTGAAACTAGGTTAAAAAGAATGTCCCCTGAGGCAACGAATATGGCCGCTGAATTGCGCGCAGAGGAAGCTCGGAATGCATCACGTCGACATATTGCGTGCGTCACATTGCCGGATAATCGGACTGTGACTACAAACGAGGGCATATGTGAGGCTTTTCGTGACTACTTTCAGGATCTTTTTACCAGGGAGCCCGGTCTGAGCCCTGCTCAGTTCGACGCCTATTTAGCTGACTTTCCCTGCCTCGAGGCAGCTGAAGCAACTAGGTGCGAGGGTCCCATTTCAGAGTCGGAAATCTGGGAAGCGTTGAAACAGGTTGGCCTGGACAAATCTCCGGGGCTAGATGGTCTTCCGTATGAAGTGTACTTGAGGCAGTCGCCCGTCTTTGTTCCGCTGCTGGCACTGATTTTTTGGCAACTGGATGAAGCAGGGGTCTATACCCCAACGCTTCACCAGGGGCGTGATCAAGTTGTTACGCAAGGACAAAAACGGTGGGGATGGGTTAGGTAACTTTCGCCCTTTAACTATGTTAAACACAGAGTTAAAGATTTTGGCTAAGGTCTTGGCTAACCGTTTGCAGGTTGTCCTGTCTCGTCTGATTGGCTCGGAACAGACTTGTGCTGTGAAGGGTAGGACGATTCAGGACAATCTTCATATGGTACGCCTGATCATTGAGCAAGTCGACAGCGAAGCCGCGCTGATCAATTTAGATCAGTCAAAGGCCTTCGATAGGGTTGACCATCGGTTTCTGGAGGCTGTTCTTTCGGCGGCCGGTTTCGGGCCGTACTTTCGCACCTGGATCCGACTTCTGTATGCGACTCCCGGTGCGCTGGTGGAAGTGAATGGGGTACGATCGGAGCCTTTCGTATTGTCTCGCTCCATTCGTCAAGGTTGTCCGTTGTCGCCGTTGCTTTACGTTCTTGCGTTGGAACCTTTCCTTCGCAAGTTAAAGGCGAATCGGTCCTACGCGGAATTACTCTGCCCGGTGGTAGCACATCGGCCAGGTATTCTGCCTATGCTGACGACGTTTCGGCTCTTGTGTCGAGCAGAGCCGAGATTGACGAAGTCAGCAAAGAAATCAGTTGTTATGAGATGGTGACAGGGCCAAGATCAACCGCGATAAGTCTGTTGGCTTGCGGTTGGGTGCGTGGAAGGAGTTTCTCTTCCCGGACCTTTCCACTGGACGGATGGGCCGGTCAAGATTCTCGGCGTCTGGTTCGGTCCTGATCTCCAGTTGGGAATGAATTGGTCGGAGGTCCGAGGAAGGCCGAGATCGCAATTAATTTGTGGTCTCGGAGGAATCTTTCCTTAAAGGGAAGGCGGAAGTTTGTGTTTCACATCTATCAATTCTCCTTTACCGACTCTCAGTGCTTCCACTTCCGTGTGGCACTTTGCTGGCGTTAGTGAGGCTCTTGTTCTCCTTCTTGTGGGGAGGCAAGGCCGCCAGAGTCCTCGGGGGATCTGTTGCCTTCATCCTTCTGAAGGCGGTCTGGGCATGCCAAGCATTGAGATTCGTCAACATATGCTTCGCATTAGATTTCTAGATCGAATGTGTCGCGAACCGGATGAGGAGGGCGCCTTCTGGAAGGAAGACGCCCGTAAGAACTTCCATCCCTGAGAAGTGTGCACTCGTGCGAGGAAGAGGCCCGCCGTTTACCCCGAGCCGAATGCTCCTTCTATCGCGAATGTCGTCTTGCTCTGAAGCGCCTCTTAAGGGCGTCGGATGGCCTCTCCAACGTCCAGGCGTTGTCTCTTCGGGCATTATATCAAGTGTTAGTCAGGGGTCCGTTCATGATAATCTGATTGACAGTCTCGGTCTTACGAGGCAGCAGGCTCGCTCAATATGGCCTTGGGCGCCCGGGTTGAAATGTCTCACTAACGATGAGGCATCACTCACCTGGCTGATGATTCGTGGGGCCCTCTGGGTCGCCAAAAGACTTTGTTCAGCTGGCTTGGAAAATTCTCCAAACTGCCGTCGCTGTAGTGGAGAGGTCGAGACCCTGTGTCACGCCTTTTTTTCAGTGCAGGGCGGTAGTGCCGTTGTCTGCAAGTTCGTTGAAGGCCTCATGGTTCGCATGCTGCGTGGAAAGCCGTTTGTCCTTCAATCCTCTTCCGTTTGTAGCAATGTGGCACCGCCGATGACGAAGGCTGAACAATATGTGTTCCACTGCTTGCTAGGAGTTATGAGAGTCGTGATTTGGACGACGCGACAGAAGGGATTCTATGGGGTGAGAAGTTTACCTCTTCCCAACTGATCTTGTACTTTAAGCATCAGCTTAAAGTCAAGATTAGGACAGAAAGGCGGCGGCTCCCTTCATCAGAATTCAGCAAAAGGTGGGTGCATCTTGCGCGTTTGTGTCGTGTGAAAGGGCTGACCTTGAGTGGCATTTTGATGCCGGTTAGGCATTAGGATATTGCTTTTCCTGGGTTGAACTAGGGCAACCCATCCAGAAATCTAGGTTAGATTAGGTTCGTTTGTTGACTTTTTAGTTTCTTTTTCTTTTATTTAATTAACTTAGCTAGGGTATGTATGCTCATTGGTCCCTTTTCTTTTGTCCCTATTTTCTTTAAGTTTAATTCCCATCCCCTCCCTCTTTGGGTGGTCATGGGTTGATTAGTTGGATGGGAGACTTTGAGGTTTCAGTTGTTTGAAAGGTCGAAATTGAATGGCAGGGTTTTTTTCGTTTCGTGCGAGTGTCTTTCGTATTTGTTGTTGTGTTTGAATGAGTGCGTGTTAATAAAATACGTGAGATGAATGAATGATTATGCTATTAGAGTCCCACATTGATTTCGGCCAGAGAAATGGGATTATTGCCAATTTTAGGTGATTGTGGGGGTTTTATTACTAATAATATTTTCCTTAGTTTCATGTAAATAGATTATGCTCATATTGTAAATAAACATTGGGGTTAATTTTTAGAATTATTGTTATATTTCCCTCCCCTCACAGACTTTTTTATTGTATATATGGGGTTTAGTTAGTTTTTAGTATTAAATGGTGTAATAGTTCAAAAGGTACGTATAAATGCGATGTTTTGGTGTAAGGAATATTATTACGATTGGGTCAGTGTTTGCGGCTAGCTTTAAAACTAAGACAGAATAGACCGTCCTCTCCCCATTTACGTGCCTTGTGCCAATTTCTGTTTCATTTGCAGAATAAATATTTACAAGTTTTTTCAACGTGATTTTCAACTAGTTTTTTTTTACTTCAAAAATTTAAATAACTTTGTGAAAACATTATAAAGTCAATGAAATTATAGATAAACGGTATGTAATCGATCAAAACATATTGATTTTTAACTAGTTTCTAAAGTTTTGACACAGTTACATTACAAATTTTATGTTTTACAAAGGTTTACAATACATAGTGATTTACGTGCAAAAAGCAAGCTGTTTGGACTAGTTTTCAACGTTTTCAACGCTTACTTCAAAATTTAAATAACTTTGTGAAAACATTATAAAGTCAATGAAATTATAGATAAACGATATGTAATCGATCAAAACATATTGATTTTAACTAGTTTCTAAAGTTTTGACACAGTTACATTACAAATTTTATGTTTTACAAAGGTTTACAATACATAGTGATTTACGTGCAAAAGCAAGCTGTTTGGACTAGTTTTTCAACGTTTTTCAACGCTTACTTCAAAATTTAAATAACTTTGTGAAAACATTATAAAGTCAATGAAATTATAGATAAACGATATGTAATCGATCAAAACATATTGATTTTAACTAGTTTCTAAAGTTTTGACACAGTTACATTACAAATTTTATGTTTTACAAAGGTTTACAATACATAGTGATTTACGTGCAAAAGCAAGCTGTTTGGACTAGTTTTTCAACGTTTTCAACGCTTACTTCAAAATTTAAATAACTTTGTGAAAACATTATAAAGTCAATGAAATTATAGATAAACGATATGTAATCGATCAAAACATATTGATTTTAACTAGTTTCTAAAGTTTTGACACAGTTACATTACAAATTTTATGTTTTACAAATGTTTACAATACATAGTGAGTGCAAAAGCAAGCTGTTTGGACTAGTTTTCAACGCTTACTTCAAAATTTAAATAACTTTGTGAAAACATTATAAAGTCAATGAAATTATAGATTTGTAATCGATCAAAACATTTTCAACTAGTTTTAAAGTTTTGACACAGGTACATTACAAATTTTATGTTTTTTAAAAGGTTTACAATACATAGTGATTTACGTGCAAAAAAGTTTTTAACGCTTACTTCAAAATTTAAATAACTTTGTGAAAACATTATAAAGTCAATGAAATTATAGATAAACGGTATGTAATCGATCAAAACATATTGATTCTAACTAGTTTCTAAAGTTTTGACATGGTTACATTACAAAATTTATGTTATACAAAGGTTTACAATACATAGTGATTTACGTGCAAGCAAGCTGTTTGGACTAGTTTTTCAACGTTTTCAACGCTTACTTCAAAATTTAAATAACTTTGTGAAAACATTATAAAGTCAATGAAATTATAGATAAACGGTATGTAATCGATCAAAACATATTGATTTTAACTAGTTTCTAAAGTTTTTTGACACAGGTACATTACAAATTTTATGTTTTACAAAGGTTTACAATACATAGTGATTTACGTGCAAAAAGCAAGCTGTTTGGACTAGTTTTTTCAACGTTTTCAACGCTTACTTCAAAATTTAAATAACTTTGTGAAAACATTATAAAGTCAATGAAATTATAGATAAACGATATGTAATCGATCAAAACATATTGATTTTAACTAGTTTCTAATGTTTTGACACACATTTACATTACAAATTTTTATTTTACAAAGGTTTACAATACATAGTGATTTACGTGCAAAAGCAAGCTGTTTGGACTAGTTTTTCAACGTTTTCAACGCTTACTTCAAAATTTAAATAACTTTTTGAAAACATTATAAAGTCAATGAAATTATAGATAAACGATATGTAATCGATCAAAACATATTGATTTTAACTAGTTTCTAAAGTTTTGACACAGTTACATTACAAATTTTATGTTTTACAAAGGTTTACAATACATAGTGATTTACGTGCAAAAGCAAGCTGTTTGGACTAGTTTTTCAACGTTTTCAACGCTTACTTCAAAATTTAAATAACTTTGTGAAAACATTATAAAGTCAATGAAATTATAGATAAACGATATGTAATCGATCAAAACATATTGATTTTAACTAGTTTCTAAAGTTTTGACACAGTTACATTACAAATTTTATGTTTTACAAAGGTTTACAATACATAGTGATTTACGTGCAAAAGCAAGCTGTTTGGACTAGTTTTTCAACGTTTTCAACGCTTACTTCAAAATTTAAATAACTTTGTGAAAACATTATAAAGTCAATGAAATTATAGATAAACGATATGTAATCGATCAAAACATATTGATTTTAACTAGTTTCTAAAAGTTTGACACAGTTACATTACAAATTTTATGTTTTACAAAGGTTTACAATACATAGTGATTTACGTGCAAAAGCAAGCTGTTTGGACTAGTTTTTCAACGTTTTCAACGCTTACTTCAAAATTTAAATAACTTTGTGAAAACATTATAAAGTCAATGAAATTATAGATAAACGATATGTAATCGATCAAAACATATTGATTTTAACTAGTTTCTAAAGTTTTGACACAGTTACATTACAAATTTTATGTTTTACAAAGGTTTACAATACATAGTGATTTACGTGCAAAAAGCAAGCTGTTTGGACTAGTTTTTCAACGTTTTCAACGCTTACTTCAAAATTTAAATAACTTTGTGAAAACATTATAAAGTCAATGAAATTATAGATAAACGATATGTAATCGATCAAAACATATTGATTTTAACTAGTTTCTAAAGTTTTGACACAGTTACATTACAAATTTTATGTTTTACAAAGGTTTACAATACATAGTGATTTACGTGCAAAAGCAAGCTGTTTGGACTAGTTTTTCAACGTTTTCAACGCTTACTTCAAAATTTAAATAACTTTGTGAAAACATTATAAAGTCAATGAAATTATAGATAAACGATATGTAATCGATCAAAACATATTGATTTTAACTAGTTTCTAAAGTTTTGACACAGTTACATTACAAATTTTATGTTTTACAAAGGTTTACAATACATAGTGATTTACGTGCAAAAGCAAGCTGTTTGGACTAGTTTTTCAACGTTTTCAACGCTTACTTCAAAATTTAAATAACTTTGTGAAAACATTATAAAGTCAATGAAATTATAGATAAACGATATGTAATCGATCAAAACATATTGATTTTAACTAGTTTCTAAAGTTTTGACACAGTTACATTACCAATTTTATGTTTTGCAAAGGTTTACAATACATAGTGATTTACGTGCAAAAAGCAAGCTGTTTGGACTAGTTTTTCAACGTTTTCAACGCTTACTTCAAAATTTAAATAACTTTGTGAAAACATTATAAAGTCAATGAAATTATAGATAAACGGTATGTAATCGATCAAAACATATTGATTTTAACTAGTTTCTAAAGTTTTGACACGGTTACATTACAAATTTTATGTTTTACAAAGGTTTACAATACATAGTGATTTACGTGCAAAAAAGCAAGCTGTTTGGACTAGTTTTTCAACGTTTTCAACGCTTACTTCAAAATTTAAATAACTTTGTGAAAACATTATAAAGTCAATGAAATTATAGATAAACGGTATGTAATCGATCAAAACACATTGATTTTAACTAGTTTCTAAAGTTTTTGACATAGTTACATTACAAATTTTATGTTTTACAAAGGTTTACAATACATAGTGATTTACGTGCAAAAGCAATCTGTTTGAACTAGTTTTTCAACGTTTTCAACGCTTACTTCAAAATTTAAATAACTTTGTGAAAACATTATAAAGTCAATGAAATTATAGATAAACGGTATGTAATCGATCAAAACATATTGATTTTAACTAGTTTCTAGTTTTTTAAAGTTTTGACACAAAAGGTTTACAAATTTACTCTGTACAAAGGTTTACAATACATAGTGATTTACGTGCAAAAAGCAAGCTGTTTGGACTAGTTTTTCAACGTTTTCAACGCTTACTTCAAAATTTAAATAACTTTGTGAAAACATTATAAAGTCAATGAAATTATAGATAAACGGTATGTAATCGATCAAAACATATTGATTTTAACTAGTTTCTAAAGTTTTGACACAGGTACATTACAAATTTTATGTTTTACAAAGGTTTACAATACATAGTGATTTACGTGCAAAAAGCAAGCTGTTTGGACTAGTTTTTCAACGTTTTCAACGCTTACTTCAAAATTTAAATAACTTTGTGAAAACATTATAAAGTCAATGAAATTATAGATAAACGATATGTAATCGATCAAAACATATTGATTTTAACTAGTTTCTAAAGTTTTGACACAGTTACATTACAAATTTTATGTTTTACAAAGGTTTACAATACATAGTGATTTACGTGCAAAAAGCAAGCTGTTTGGACTAGTTTTTCAACGTTTTCAACGCTTACTTCAAAATTTAAATAACTTTGTGAAAACATTATAAAGTCAATGAAATTATAGATAAACGATATGTAATCGATCAAAACATATTGATTTTAACTAGTTTCTAAAGTTTTGACACAGTTACATTACAAATTTTATGTTTTACAAAGGTTTACAATACATAGTGATTTACGTGCAAAAAGCAAGCTGTTTGGACTAGTTTTTCAACGTTTTCAACGCTTACTTCAAAATTTAAATAACTTTGTGAAAACATTATAAAGTCAATGAAATTATAGATAAACGGTATGTAATCGATCAAAACATATTGATTTTAACTAGTTTCTATAGATTTGACACAGTTATATTACAAATTTTATGTTTTACAAAGGTTTACAATACATAGTGATTTACGTGCAAAAAGCAAGCTGTTTGGACTAGTTTTTCAACGTTTTCAACGCTTACTTCAAAATTTAAATAACTTTGTGAAAACATTATAAAGTCAATGAAATTATAGATAAACGATATGTAATCGATCAAAACATATTGATTTTAACTAGTTTCTAAAGTTTTGACACAGTTACATTACAAATTTTATGTTTTACAAAGGTTTACAATACATAGTGATTTACGTGCAAAAGCAAGCTGTTTGGACTAGTTTTTCAACGTTTTCAACGCTTACTTCAAAATTTAAATAACTTTGTGAAAACATTATAAAGTCAATGAAATTATAGATAAACGGTATGTAATCGATCAAAACATATTGATTTTAACTAGTTTCTAAAGTTTTGACACAGGATTTACATTACAAATTTTATGTTTTACAAAGGTTTACAATACATAGTGATTTACGTGCAAAAAGCAAGCTGTTTGGACTAGTTTTTCAACGTTTTCAACGCTTACTTCAAAATTTAAATAACTTTGTGAAAACATTATAAAGTCAATGAAATTATAGATAAACGGTATGTAATCGATCAAAACATATTGATTTTAACTAGTTTCTAAAGTTTTGACACAGTTACATTACAAATTTTATGTTTTACAAAGGTTTACAATACATAGTGATTTACGTGCAAAAGCAAGCTGTTTGGACTAGTTTTTCAACGTTTTCAACGCTTACTTCAAAATTTAAATAACTTTGTGAAAACATTATAAAGTCAATGAAATTATAGATAAACGGTATGTAATCGATCAAAACATATTGATTTTAACTAGTTTCTAAAGTTTTGACACAGTTACATTACAAATTTTATGTTTTACAAAGGTTTACAATACATAGTGATTTACGTGCAAAAAGCAAGCTGTTTGGACTAGTTTTTCAACGTTTTCAACGCTTACTTCAAAATTTAAATAACTTTGTGAAAACATTATAAAGTCAATGAAATTATAGATAAACGATATGTAATCGATCAAAACATATTGATTTTTAACTAGTTTCTAAAGTTTTGACACAGTTACATTACAAATTTTATGTTTTACAAAGGTTTACAATACATAGTGATTTACGTGCAAAAAGCAAGCTGTTTGGACTAGTTTTTTCAACGTTTTCAACGCTTACTTCAAAATTTAAATAACTTTGTGAAAACATTATAAAGTCAATGAAATTATAGATAAACGGTATGTAATCGATCAAAACATATTGATTTTAACTAGTTTCTAAAGTTTTGACACAGGTTACATTACAAATTTTATGTTTTACAAAGGTTTACAATACATAGTGATTTACGTGCAAAAAGCAAGCTGTTTGGACTAGTTTTTCAACGTTTTCAACGCTTACTTCAAAATTTAAATAACTTTGTGAAAACATTATAAAGTCAATGAAATTATAGATAAACGGTATGTAATCGATCAAAACATATTGATTTTAACTAGTTTCTAAAGTTTTGACACAGTTACATTACAAATTTTATGTTTTACAAAGGTTTACAATACATAGTGATTTACGTGCAAAAGCAAGCTGTTTGGACTAGTTTTTCAACGTTTTCAACGCTTACTTCAAAATTTAAATAACTTTGTGAAAACATTATAAAGTCAATGAAATTATAGATAAACGGTATGTAATCGATCAAAACATATTGATTTTAACTAGTTTCTAAAGTTTTGACACAGTTACATTACAAATTTTATGTTTTACAAAGGTTTACAATACATAGTGATTTACGTGCAAAAGCAAGCTGTTTGGACTAGTTTTTCAACGTTTTCAACGCTTACTTCAAAATTTAAATAACTTTTGTGAAAACATTATAAAGTCAATGAAATTATAGATAAACGATATGTAATCGATCAAAACATATTGATTTTAACTAGTTTCTAAAGTTTTGACACAGTTACATTACAAATTTTATGTTTTACAAAGGTTTACAATACATAGTGATTTACGTGCAAAAAGCAAGCTGTTTGGACTAGTTTTTTCAACGTTTTCAACGCTTACTTCAAAATTTAAATAACTTTGTGAAAACATTATAAAGTCAATGAAATTATAGATAAACGATATGTAATCGATCAAAACATATTGATTTTAACTAGTTTCTAAAGTTTTGACACAGTTACATTACAAATTTTATGTTTTACAAAGGTTTACAATACATAGTGATTTACGTGCAAAAGCAAGCTGTTTGGACTAGTTTTTCAACGTTTTCAACGCTTACTTCAAAATTTAAATAACTTTGTGAAAACATTATAAAGTCAATGAAATTATAGATAAACGGTATGTAATCGATCAAAACATATTGATTTTAACTAGTTTCTAAAGTTTTGACACAGGTACATTACAAATTTTATGTTTTACCAAAGGTTTACAATACATAGTGATTTACGTGCAAAAGCAAGCTGTTTGGACTATTTTTTCAACGTTTTCAACGCTTACTTCAAAATTTAAATAACTTTGTGAAAACATTATAAAGTCAATGAAATTATAGATAAACGATATGTAATCGATCAAAACATATTGATTTTTAACTAGTTTCTAAAGTTTTGACACAGGATTTACATTACAAATTTTATGTTTTATTTAAAAGGTTTACAATACATAGTGATTTACGTGCAAAAGCAAGCTGTTTTGGACTAGTTTTTCAACGTTTTCAACGCTTACTTCAAGCTGTTTGGACTAGTTTTTTATTTAAATAACTTTTGAAAACATTATTAAAGTCAATGAAATTATAGATAAACGGTATGTAATCGATCAAAACATATTGATTTTAAGTAGTTTCTAAAGTTTTGACACAGTTACATTACAAATTTTATGTTTTACAAAGGTTTACAATACATAGTGATTTACGTGCAAAAAGCAAGCTGTTTGGACTAGTTTTTCAACGTTTTCAACGCTTACTTCAAAATTTAAATAACTTTGTGAAAACATTATAAAGTCAATGAAATTATAGATAAACGATATGTAATCGATCAAAACATATTGATTTTAACTAGTTTCTAAATTTTTGACACAGTTACATTACAAATTTTATGTTTTACAAAGGTTTACAATACATAGTGATTTACGTGCAAAAGCAAGCTGTTTGGACTAGTTTTTCAACGTTTTCAACGCTTACTTCAAAATTTAAATAACTTTGTGAAAACATTATAAAGTCAATGAAATTATAGATAAACGATATGTAATCGATCAAAACATATTGATTTTAACTAGTTTCTAAAGTTTTGACACAGTTACATTACAAATTTTATGTTTTACAAAGGTTTACAATACATAGTGATTTACGTGCAAAAGCAAGCTGTTTGGACTAGTTTTTCAACGTTTTCAACGCTTACTTCAAAATTTAAATAACTTTGTGAAAACATTATAAAGTCAATGAAATTATAGATAAACGGTATGTAATCGATCAAAACATATTGATTTTAACTAGTTTCTAAAGTTTTGACACAGTTACATTACAAATTTTATGTCTTAGAAAGGTTTACAATACATAGTGATTTACGTGAAAAAAGCAAGCTGTTTGAACTACTTTTTCAACGTTTTCAACGCTTACTTCTAAATTTAAATAACTTTGTGAAAACATTATAAAGTCAATGAAATTATAGATAAACGATATGTAATCGATCAAAACATATTGATTTTAACTAGTTTCTAAAGTTTTGACACAGTTACATGACAAATTTTATGTTTTACAAAGGTTTACAATACATAGTGATTTACGTGCAAAAGCAAGCTGTTTGGACTAGTTTTTCAACGTTTTCAACGCTTACTTCAAAATTTAAATAACTTTGTGAAAACATTATAAAGTCAATGAAATTATAGATAAACGATATGTAATCGATCAAAACATATTGATTTTAACTAGTTTCTAAAGTTTTGACACAGTTACATTACAAATTTTATGTTTTACAAAGGTTTACAATACATAGTGATTTACGTGCAAAAAGCAAGCTGTTTGGACTAGTTTTTCAACGTTTTCAACGCTTACTTCAAAATTTAAATAACTTTGTGAAAACATTATAAAGTCAATGAAATTATAGATAAACGATATGTAATCGATCAAAACATATTGATTTTAACTAGTTTCTAAAGTTTTGACACAGTTACATTACAAATTTTATGTTTTACAAAGGTTTACAATACATAGTGATTTACGTGCAAAAAGCAAGCTGTTTGGACTAGTTTTTCAACGTTTTTCAACGCTTACTTCAAAATTTAAATAACTTTGTGAAAACATTATAAAGTCAATGAAATTATAGATAAACGGTATGTAATCGATCAAAACATATTGATTTTAACTAGTTTCTAAAGTTTTGACACAGTTACATTACAAATTTTATGTTTTTAAAAGGTTTACAATACATAGTGATTTACGTGCAAAAAGCAAGCTGTTTGGACTAGTTTTTCAACGTTTTCAACGCTTACTTCAAAATTTAAATAACTTTGTGAAAACATTATAAAGTCAATGAAATTATAGATAAACGATATGTAATCGATCAAAACATATTGATTTTAACTAGTTTCTAAAGTTTTGACACAGTTACATTACAAATTTTATGTTTTACAAAGGTTTACAATACATAGTGATTTACGTGCAAAAAGCAAGCTGTTTGTACTAGTTTTTCAACGTTTTCAACGCTTACTTCAAAATTTAAATAACTTTGTGAAAACATTATAAAGTCAATGAAATTATAGATAAACGATATGTAATCGATCAAAACATATTGATTTTAACTAGTTTCTAAAGTTTTGACACAGTTACATTACAAATTTTATGTTTTACAAAGGTTTACAATACATAGTGATTTACGTGCAAAAGCAAGCTGTTTGGACTAGTTTTTCAACGTTTTCAACGCTTACTTCAAAATTTAAATAACTTTGTGAAAACATTATAAAGTCAATGAAATTATAGATAAACGATATGTAATCAATAAAAAAACATATTGATTTTAACTAGTTTCTAAAGTTTTGACACAGTTACATTACAAATTTTATGTTTTACATAGGTTTACAATTCATAGTGATTTACGTGCAAAAGCAAGCTGTTTGGACTAGTTTTTCAACGTTTTCAACGCTTACTTCAAAATTTAAATAACTTTGTGAAAACATTATAAAGTCAATGAAATTATAGATAAACGGTATGTAATCGATCAAAACATATTGATTTTAACTAGTTTCTAAAGTTTTGACACAGTTACATTACAAATTTTATGTTTTACAAAGGTTTACAATACATAGTGATTTACGTGCAAAAAGCAAGCTGTTTGGACTAGTTTTTTTCAACGTTTTCAACGCTTACTTCAAAATTTAAATAACTTTGTGAAAACATTATAAAGTCAATGAAATTATAGATAAACGGTATGTAATCGATCAAAACATATTGATTTTAACTAGTTTCTAAAGTTTTGACACAGTTACATTACAAATTTTATGTTTTACAAAGGTTTACAATACATAGTGATTTACGTGCAAAAGCAAGCTGTTTGGACTAGTTTTTCAACGTTTTCAACGCTTACTTCAAAATTTAAATAACTTTGTGAAAACATTATAAAGTCAATGAAATTATAGATAAACGATATGTAATCGATCAAAACATATTGATTTTAACTAGTTTCTAAAGTTTTGACACAGTTACATTACAAATTTTATGTTTTACAAAGGTTTACAATACATAGTGATTTACGTGCAAAAGCAAGCTGTTTGGACTAGTTTTTCAACGTTTTCAACGCTTACTTCAAAATTTAAATAACTTTGTGAAAACATTATAAAGTCAATGAAATTATAGATAAACGATATGTAATCGATCAAAACATATTGATTTTAACTAGTTTCTAAAGTTTTGACACAGTTACATTACAAATTTTATGTTTTACAAAGGTTTACAATACATAGTGATTTACGTGCAAAAAGCAAGCTGTTTGGACTAGTTTTTCAACGTTTTCAACGCTTACTTCAAAATTTAAATAACTTTGTGAAAACATTATAAAGTCAATGAAATTATAGATAAACGATATGTAATCGATCAAAACATATTGATTTTAACTAGTTTCTAAAGTTTTGACACAGTTACATTACAAATTTTATGTTTTACAAAGGTTTACAATACATAGTGATTTACGTGCAAAAAGCAAGCTGTTTGGACTAGTTTTTCAACGTTTTCAACGCTTACTTCAAATTTAAATAACTTTGTGAAAACATTATAAAGTCAATGAAATTATAGATAAACGATATGTAATCGATCAAAACATATTGATTTTAACTAGTTTCTAAAGTTTTGACACAGTTACATTACAAATTTTATGTTTTACAAAGGTTTACAATACATAGTGATTTACGTGCAAAAGCAAGCTGTTTGGACTAGTTTTTCAACGTTTTCAACGCTTACTTCAAAATTTAAATAACTTTGTGAAAACATTATAAAGTCAATGAAATTATAGATAAACGATATGTAATCGATCAAAACATATTGATTTTAACTAGTTTCTAAAGTTTTGACACAGTTACATTACAAATTTTATGTTTTACAAAGGTTTACAATACATAGTGATTTACGTGCAAAAAGCAAGCTGTTTGGACTAGTTTTTCAACGTTTTCAACGCTTACTTCAAAATTTAAATAACTTTTGAAAAACATTATAAAGTCAATGAAATTATAGATAAACGATATGTAATCGATCAAAACATATTGATTTTTAACTAGTTTCTAAAGTTTTGACACATTTACATTACAAATTTTATGTTTTATAAAGGTTTACAATACATAGTGATTTACGTGCAAAAGCAAGCTGTTTGGACTAGTTTTTCAACGTTTTCAACGCTTACTTCAAAATTTAAATAACTTTGTGAAAACATTATAAAGTCAATGAAATTATAGATAAACGATATGTAATCGATCAAAACATATTGATTTTAACTAGTTTCTAAAGTTTTGACACAGTTACATTACAAATTTTATGTTTTACAAAGGTTTACAATACATAGTGATTTACGTGCAAAAAAGCAAGCTGTTTGGACTAGTTTTTCAACGTTTTTCAACGCTTACTTCAAAATTTAAATAACTTTGTGAAAACATTATAAAGTCAATGAAATTATAGATAAACGATATGTAATCGATCAAAACATATTGATTTTAACTAGTTTCTAAAGTTTTGACACAGTTACATTACAAATTTTATGTTTTACAAAGGTTTACAATACATAGTGATTTACGTGCAAAAGCAAGCTGTTTGGACTAGTTTTTCAACGTTTTCAACGCTTACTTCAAAATTTAAATAACTTTGTGAAAACATTATAAAGTCAATGAAATTATAGATAAACGATATGTAATCGATCAAAACATATTGATTTTAACTAGTTTCTAAAGTTTTGACACAGTTACATTACAAATTTTATGTTTTACAAAGGTTTACAATACATAGTGATTTACGTGCAAAAGCAAGCTGTTTGGACTAGTTTTCAACGTTTTCAACGCTTACTTCAAAATTTAAATAACTTTGTGAAAACATTATAAAGTCAATGAAATTATAGATAAACGATATGTAATCGATCAAAACATATTGATTTTAACTAGTTTCTAAAGTTTTGACACAGTTACATTACAAATTTTATGTTTTACAAAGGTTTACAATACATAGTGATTTACGTGCAAAAAGCAAGCTGTTTGGACTAGTTTTTCAACGTTTTCAACGCTTACTTCAAAATTTAAATAACTTTGTGAAAACATTATAAAGTCAATGAAATTATAGATAAACGATATGTAATCGATCAAAACATATTGATTTTAACTAGTTTCTAAAGTTTTGACACAGTTACATTACAAATTTTATGTTTTACAAAGGTTTACAATACATAGTGATTTACGTGCAAAAAGCAAGCTGTTTGGACTAGTTTTTCAACGTTTTCAACGCTTACTTCAAAATTTAAATAACTTTGTGAAAACATTATAAAGTCAATGAAATTATAGATAAACGATATGTAATCGATCAAAACATATTGATTTTAACTAGTTTCTAAAAGTTTTGACACAGTTACATTACAAATTTTATGTTTTACAAAGGTTTACAATACATAGTGATTTACGTGCAAAAAGCAAGCTGTTTGGACTAGTTTTTCAACGTTTTCAACGCTTACTTCAAAATTTAAATAACTTTGTGAAAACATTATAAAGTCAATGAAATTATAGATAAACGATATGTAATCGATCAAAACATATTGATTTTAACTAGTTTCTAAAGTTTTGACACAGTTACATTACAAATTTTATGTTTTACAAAGGTTTACAATACATAGTGATTTACGTTAAAAAAGCAAGCTGTTTGGACTAGTTTTTCAACGTTTTCAACGCTTACTTCAAAATTTAAATAACTTTGTGAAAACATTATAAAGTCAATGAAATTATAGATAAACGATATGTAATCGATCAAAACATATTGATTTTAACTAGTTTCTAAAGTTTTGACACAGTTACATTACAAATTTTATGTTTTACAAAAGGTTTACAATACATAGTGATTTACGTGCAAAAAGCAAGCTGTTTGGACTAGTTTTTCAACGTTTTCAACGCTTACTTCAAAATTTAAATAACTTTGTGAAAACATTATAAAGTCAATGAAATTATAGATAAACGATATGTAATCGATCAAAACATATTGATTTTAACTAGTTTCTAAAGTTTTGACACAGTTACATTACAAATTTTATGTTTTACAAAGGTTTACAATACATAGTGATTTACGTGCAAAAGCAAGCTGTTTGGACTAGTTTTTCAACGTTTTCAACGCTTACTTCAAAATTTAAATAACTTTGTGGAAACATTATAAAGTCAATGAAATTATAGATAAACGATATGTAATCGATCAAAACATATTGATTTTAACTAGTTACTAAAGTTTTGACAAAGTTACATTACAAATTTTATGTTTTACGAAGGTTTACAATACATAGTGATTTACGTACAAAAGCAAGCTGTTTGGACTAGTTTTTCAACGTTTTCAACGCTTACTTCAAAATTTAAATAACTTTGTGGAAACATTATAAAATCAATGAAATTATAGATAAACTATATGTAATCGATCAAAACATATTGATTTTAACTAGTTTCGAAAGTTTTGACACTGTTACATTACAAATTTTATGATTTACAAAGGTTTACAATACATAGTGATTTACGTGCAAAAGAAAGCTCTTTGGACTAGTTTTTCAAAGTTTTCAACGCTTTTTTCAAAATTTTCATAACTTTGTGGAAACATTATAAAGTCAATGAAATTATAGATAAACGATATGTAATCGATCAAAACATAATGATTTTAACTAGTTTCTAAAGTTTTGACACAGTTACATTACAAATTTTATGTTTTACAAAGGTTTAAAATACATAATGATTTACGTGCAAAAGCAAGCTATTTGAACTACTTTTTCAAAGAAATCAACGCTGACGTCAAAATTTAAATAACTTTGTGGAAACATTATAAAGCCAATGATACTATAGATAAACGATATGTAATCGATCAAAACATATTGATTTTAAGTAGTTTCTAAAGTTTTGACACAGTTATATTACAAATTGTATGTTTTACAAAGTTTTAAAATACAAAATGATTTACGTGCAAAAGCAAGCTGTTTTGTATACTTTTTTAACGTTTTCCACGCTTACTTCAAAATTTAAATAAATTTGTGGAAACATTATAAAGTCAACGAAATTATAGATAAACGATATGTAATCGATCAAAACATAATGATTTTAACTAGTTTGTAAAATTTTGACACAGTTACATTACAAATTTTATGTTTTACAAAGGTTTAAATTACATAATGATTTACGTGCAAAAGCAAGCTCTTTTGGCTACTTTTTTAACGTTTTCAACGCTTACTTCAAAATTTAAATAACTTTGTGGAAACATTATAAAATCAATGAAATTATAGATAAACGATATGTAATCGATCAAATCATATTGATTTTAACTAGATTCTGAAGCTTTGACACAGTCACTTTACAAATTTAATGTTTTACTAAGGTTTAAAATACATAGTGATTTACGTGCAAAAAGCAAGCTGTTTTAATAACTTTGTGGAAACATTAGAAATCAATGAAATTATAGATAAACGATATGTAATCGATCAAAACATATTGATTTTAACTAGTTTGTAAAGTTTTGACACATTTACATCACAAATTTTGAAGTAAGCGTTGAAGCTAGTGGTCTTACCTACGAAGTTTACTTGAGTTTGTCGCACGTTTTTGTTCCTTTGCTGGAACTGATGTTCAACCACTGGATGAGGCAGGGGTCTTTACTTCAACGCTTCACCAGGGGTGTGATCAAGTTGCTGTGTAAGGACAAGTACGGTGGGGATGTGTTAGGGAACTTTCGCCCTTTTACGATGTTAAATACGGACTTAAATACGGATTTTGTCGATGATCTTAGCCACCCGTCTGCAGCTTGTCTAGTCTGATTGGCCCTGAACAGACTTGTGCTATGAAGGGCAGGACTATTCAGGATAACCTTCATATGTTACGCTTGATCTAAGAACAAGTCGACAGTGAAAACGCGCTGATCAATTTAGATCAGTCCATGGCCTTCGATTGTGTTGACCATCGATTTCTGGAGGCTGTTCTTTCGGCGGCCGGTTTCGGAGCCGACTTTCGCTCCTGGATCCGACTATTGTATGCGACCCTCAGTGCGCTGGTGGAAGTGAATGGGGTAACATCGAAGCCTTTCGTATTGTCTCGCTCCATTCGTCAATGTTGTCCGTTCTCGCCTCTGCTTTACGTTCTTGCGTTGGGACCTTTCCTTCGCAAGTTAAAGGCGAATCCGGTCCTACGCGGTATTTCGCTTCCTGGTGCTTCTACCTCGGCCAGGTATTCTGCCTATGCTGACGACGTTTCGGTTCTTGTATCGAGCAGATTCGAGATTGACGAAGTCCGCAAGCAGCAGATCAGTGGGTATGAGATGGTGACAGGGGCCAAGATCAACCGCGATAAGTCTGTGGGCTTGCGTTTGGGTGCGTGGAAGGGAGTTTCTCTTCCCGGACCTTTCCTCTGGACGGATGGACCAATCAAGATTCTCGGCGTCTGGTTCGGTCCTGATCTCCAGTTGGAAATGAATTGGT
This sequence comes from Acanthosepion pharaonis, assembly GCA_903632075.3. Classification (NCBI taxonomy): domain Eukaryota; kingdom Metazoa; phylum Mollusca; class Cephalopoda; order Sepiida; family Sepiidae; genus Acanthosepion; species Acanthosepion pharaonis. The sequence goes on from CAHIKZ030003126.1 coordinate 26,290, forward strand.
CGGAGGTACAAGGGAAGGCCGAGATCGCGGTTAATCTGTGGTCTCGGAGGAGACTTTCCTTGAAGGGAAAGGCGGAAGTATGTGTTTCACACATCTATCCGATCCTCCTGTACCGACTCTCTGTGCTTCCACTCCCGTAGGCCCGACTAATGTCATTAGTCAAGGCCTTGTTCTCTTTCTTGTGGAGAGGCAAGGCCCATATGGTATGTCGCGAGATCTGTTGCCTTCATCCCTCTGAGGGCGGTCTGTGTATGCCTAGCATTGAGATTCGTCAATATATGCTTCGCATTACCTTTCTAGACCGAATGTGTCGCGGCTTGGATGAGGTGGGCACCTTTTGGAAAGAAGATGTCCGAAAACATTTCCCACCCCTGAGAAGTGTACACTCGTGCGAGGATGAGGCCGGCCATACACCTCGTGTTGAGTGCTCCTTCTACCGCGAATGTCGTCGTGCATTGAAGCTCCTCTTGCGGACGTCGGATGGCCTCTCCGACGCCCAAGCGTTGTCTCGTAAGGCATTATATCGATTGTTAGTCAGGGGGTCCATTCGAGATGGTTTGATTGACGAGCTCGGTCTTACGAAGCAGGAGGCTCGCTCGATATGGCCTTGGGCGACTGGGTTGAAATGTCTCAATAATGATGAGACTTTGTTCAGCAGGCTTGGAGAAATATCCAAACTGTCGTCGCTGTACTGGGAAAGTCGAGACTATTGGTACTATTGGTGCTGCAGGGAAAAGTTTTTTGTCCTGGAAGCCAGTTCTGTTTGTAGCAATGACGTAGGCTGAAAACTATGTGTTCTGTTGCTTACTAGAGGTTATGCGAGTCGTGATTTGGACGACGTGTCAGAAGGAATTCTATGATGGCGAGAAGTTCACCTCTTCCCTACTGATCTTGTTCTTTAAGCATCAGCTTAAAGTCAAGATTAGGACGGAAATTCGGCGGCTCCCAGCATCAGAATTTGGCAAAAGGTGGGTGAATCTTGCGCGAATGTGTAGAGTAAAAGGGGTTGACCTAGAGTGGCATTTGGACGTCGGTTAGGTACAGAATTTTGTCCTATCAGTGTTGAACATAGGCAACCCACCCAGATATTAGGCTAGTCTAGGTTTTCGATTTTGAATTTTTAGTTCTTTTTTTTCCGGTTAACTTAGCTAGGGTATGCATGCTCATTGGTCCCTTTTATTTCTGTCCCTATTTTTCTTTAGTTTAATTCCCCGTCCCCTCCCTCGTTGGGTGGTTAGTGATGTCAGTTCTCTGGTGGATGCGGGGCGCCTTTCGTTTCGTGTGTGTGCTTTCGTATTTGTTGTTGTGTATGAATGAGTGAGTGCTTGTGTGAATGCTTGATGGATTGAATGTGCTCTTTATTTTCATAGTCCCGCATCGTTTTCGTCCGGTTAACTGATATTTCTGCCACATTCAAAGTTTGTGGGGTTTTTTTTTAATACTAACACAAATTTTGTTTAGTTTCTTGTAAATATATTTCGTCATATTGTATATACTCATTGGGGATTTTTTTTTAAATTGTTGTTTTTATGCCCCCCTCCACAGACAATATTTGTACATAAGGGGAGTATTTAGAATTTTTCATTGAGTCAAAGATGCTGTTTGGTGGATGTAGTAAGAAAGGTATGGATAAATGTGTTGTTTTGGTGATAGGAATATTGTTTAGTTTGATAGGGTCAGTGGTTGTGGCTAGCTAAATTTTATTTTAAGACAAGTGATGACCGTCCTTTTCCCCACCCCCTTTTCGGCCTTGTGCCACATTTGTTGTATTTTCACGACAATAAATATTGGAATCAAGAGATTCAATCCAGAGACTCTGCCCGACTGCGACTAAGTCAACACATTCTCCAGGAACGGTCTTCCTAGGAATATACAAAAGACTATATGTAAATATTGTGTACACTTTCTTGTCTCAATACATTTTGTTCTAAGTACATTTTGTGTTGCATTATTATTCCATGCATTAGTCAAGTTTCAACAATAACAAAGATTGCAAAGTCCCAAATGAAATGGGCAATGGCTTGAAAACTTCCATTTCATCTCGCACAGCGAGGTGATGACTAAAAGAAGCTATTTACCTTTACTAAAGAAGATAAGCCATATCTATTGACTAACGAGTCAAAATTCAACATAGTTGTATTGGATGATGTTACTTATGTTCATAAAATGCTAGGGAAGCATTTTGATCCTATATGCATGCGTAGCAACATGGGAAACATAATCGTATTAGGAAGCATGATAACGATCAATATTGGAATGGAGTTTGTTTTCGTTTTGTTTTTCCAAAATGGACCAACAATTGGATATTCAACATGCTGCAATGTGGCTAATTATATGTTGTAATGGAATGTCCCACACTCCCTATAGGATATACCTGGCGGACTTGCTTCGGCAATTAGTTGGAGCTGTGTTGGAGAGGAACCCAGACAGGGCTATGCCGAAGGACAGTCTCTCGTCTGGGATGGTAAACAGCTACCGACCCCGTGTATACGGGGTCTACGGGGAATTTTTGTCCGAGCCAACGGGCGGCTCGATTTAGCCCCGCATTAAAAAAAAGCCTTGTGCCACATCCTGCCTCGCGGAAAGGTAAGGTAAATAACATTGCTTCAGGAATTACTAGCTTGCTAACCGATTCCCTGTCTTTCAGTAGTGTATTTTTTTTACAATAAACCTCTCTTTCTTTCATCTACGAGCGTGTTGCTGTTCCTTTCACTCGAGAACCACCTTTGTCTGTTTGTAACTTTCTTTAAGGATACAACATTATATAACATCGAATGTTTAATCCTCAGCACACATTACCGATGGTACAAACAATAAAGCATTCATAAAAACAATAAAGACTTTCTTACTGGTCAACGCTTGAATTCCTTGAATGGCCACCTCAGAAAATCGATCTCCTAATGAAGCTCGACTTTAGGAATGTCTGGAAGGTCAGTGTTATTCCGTACCTATGGAATATAATGAGTATGTCCCAATCCTGCTAAATCCAGTGAAATATACTGCATGTTGATTTATTGTGGTGTTCATCACTAGTTCACAGTGAATTCCCAGACAGGTTTCCTGATATTCCTTGAACTGTTTTTGATTACAACACTTCGTTACGTTAAGTTCTTTTTAATTTACATTTTCTTACGTTCGTTTTTTTACTGACTGTTTTTGCCAAAAGTTTGATTTGTTTTCTTTGTTTCTTGTTCTTTTTTACCCTCCGTCATTTTTTTAAATTTACCCCTTGTTGTTCTTATTATTTTAATATTACTTTTTACTTTTCTCTTATTTTATAATTATTTTTTTAATATATTTTCTTTCCATTTAATTTTTCTGTAACCCACTCCACAAGACTATATTTATTTATTTATTCTACGTCCGACTTTCATGTCTTTGTTTATTTATTATTTCTACGCGTTCTTTGTTATCTTCGGAAATATCTGTTTAAATCTTCTGTGTTTTATTTGTTAAATCCTTTGTGTGTTTGGATTTTCTAACTTTTCGTGCTTATTTTGTCTCATCTGTTCGTTTTTTCTTAATTTTTTTCTCGTGTTTCTTTCATTTTTTGGTCTGACTCGTTTTTTAACGGTGGCAATCTCTTGTTTCGTATTTATGTTTGTAGTATATCGTTTTATTGTATTATTTAAAAAAAAAGAGATTTATTGCGTAACTGTTTTCGTCTGTATTTCCTTATTTGTGATTTGTCTTTAACGTTTAATTTTCCGTTTCTAAAACGGCCAAAATTTAACAAATCAGAATAAAAAAGCTAAGGTAAACCTAAACAAAGATGGAAATGTAGCGGTTGGAGAGACGCTCTCTTGTTGGATGTCCCTGCAGAAATCCAAAATCAACATCACGGAATTCATGGAGAAATCCAAGAGCTACGCACATCTGGTCAAAGTATATAGGCTCTTGACAAATCCCTAGGAACTACAGAAGTTTGAAAAAAGTAATGTATCAGTCTTTGTGGACGACAAGCGTTCACGCATTATTTGTCGCTCCACACAAGACACTGTGATTAAAGAGTTACTGCTACCAACAACGCCTGCCGACAGCAGCCAAGACTTAATTACAAAAGACCTCATTTTGAGGACTGGATATCAGGACAAGCGTAGGACCAAGTTTCAGTATATGAAGCCCCTCCTCAGATTGTTGGGGAACACTTGGCCACTTATCTGTGCCAATTTGAACATATACTCAGTGCTTCTTCTGACAGTCTGACCGGGGATGGAGCTTCGAGATAATGATAGAAAAAAGCCTTCGTCTCCATCCCTAAGTACCTAGATGTAGATGGCCAGAAAATAGGCCGAAGACCAACTTGCTCTTCCTACCCTGGACTCTGCACCCCCACCACCACCACCACCGCCGACCCAAATGCTCCTCTGGCCGAGTCTGCTGTTTTCGTCTCGCTTGTAATGAGCATATCAACAACTGGGATTGGTGTGGTAAAACCCCCTGTTGGGTCCATCTCACGGCCCCCATTCTCCGAAAAGCTTTTGACCGCCGCTTGTGCAGTTGCGGAGAAGGAAACGGGTGAATGGCAGGTTGTTGTTAGGACTAGAGGGAAGCTTCGGGCAGCGGGTCCTCGTCTCACAGAAGCCCCTACGGCAAAAACAGCCCCATTTCCTCTGCCAGTTTTAAGGGCGACTTTCCAACCAGCTACTCGGACAAACTTCGGCAACAGCAACTGAAATTATGAACCATCTTTTGAAAAGAAAGAAAAACTACAACAATTAAAAGAGACAGAAACGTCTCCAGGCTAGAAAACTAATTGGCCCATCATCTCCATCTTCTAAACAGCAGAACATGGCTCCACTTCCTATGTGGCACCTTGCATTATTAGAAATATTCATAGAAATATGATTTAATTTTTTCTTACTCGGTTACTAAACAGGTTGTTGATTTTTTTTTTAAAACGGAAAATAACTGAGTTGAAAATAATTCACTAAGATTGTACTAGACGATCTTAAGGGAAGAAGAAGGAAAGAAAAAAAAAAAAAAAAGAAAGAAAAGAAGAAAAAGTTGTATGATGCATGACCCAATTGAGGGTGGAGATAGGAGTCAGAAAGAGATTTAGGTCAGCGTCTTGGCCGATTTTCGAAAGACAATTGGAAGAATAGAATTATAAATAATAAGAAGAAAGAAAGGGAAAAAGACATGATATCAAAACGGGCCGCTGATGTAGACCAGATATCGTCAAAGCATCTGACCGACTTTTTGCGTGGAGAGACTCCTTATCAATTTGGTTTAGAACAATAGAAATGAAATTTTTAATCAGAGAAAAGTGTTTTTTGGGTTGAGGGGAGTTACCGGTGGAACGATATACAGATCTTGACCTGTTAAGAATTGGACACCCACGTTAATAAAGTAGAGACATTTCAATGTAGATAATTAAGATTTTCGACTATCAGAAAAAACAAAGAGGTAAAAAGAGGGACAATTGCTTTTGGCTCACAGAGGGAGCCAAGAAGGCGGAAAAGATCCTTTCTAAAGTCAAGACTAATTAGCAGCGGGCTGTTTGACAAAGTCCAGGTGAGAGAAAGCCAAAGATTGTCATTTTGCGTACGTGCAAAAAGGAAAAAATTGGATTTTGTTTTTTTTAAACAAGAACGATGTAACCACGCCCGCAAACAGAGGGGAGAGGATGTTCGATCAATAACAATTGGTCGAATAGGATCACGTGACCTGCGGAAGAAAAAGGAAAGAAATGTTTGACCAATAACAATTGGTCGAATACGATCACGTGACCTGCGGAAGAAAAGGAAAGAAATGCTCGATCAGGAACGATTGGTTGAAAAGCGGTCACCTGACATACGAGAGACTAAGAGAGATGGATATGCGCCGCCCACCAAAGGTACTGCGAGGAAGTAGGGGCGAAAACAATAGCGATAATGGGAAGACAGAATTAATGCAGTTTTGGAATTATCGAGAAAACCCTGACGCCGACAGACCCACCCCAGTTTGTTGCGGCGTCAATAAAAGCAGGGCCCCAATCGACAAAATGAGTTCATCCCGGAAGGCAGCGAGAAAAGAACCCTCAGACAAGAAGAACTTCCAGCCCAAGTAGATGAAGAAGAAGATTGCCTGAAAGCCTGAGAAGAATTGGAGCTGCAGACAAGCCGAAAGTCGATGAGAAGTTAAAGTTCAGCTCCGGACGGCAGTGAGAAGAGACCACCTCAGACGACAGAGAGTTGCGGCTAAGTTGAAACAAGAAATCTTCCACCAAGTTGAAACAGGAAAACTACCAGCCCAAGCAGACGAAGAAGAAGAAATACAACTCAAGTCGGAGAGAAGAATCAACTGCGAATGATCGATAGAAATTAGCCCCAGTGTCGAACTGAACCACACTCCGACATACATACATGATTCTAGAAAGTAGGTAATTCGACATTTTTCTATTGTGTGATAGAAGCTTGGTGCCATAGTCCACAGAGCGGGTCGGGAAATGAGAACACTTTTGTTTTTATGTAACGGACTTTAAGATATAAAAGGTTGTTACCCTTTTTATCAACAATTTTGTTTGGTGTCGTGAGTTTTTATTTTATTTGTGTTTTGCCACCCCCGTCGGACTCAACTTGTATCGGCCCCGATCCCTGCTGGTCCCGTCTGTCTAAGATCTAAACACAGCGTGGGTAGACAGACCGGAGATCGGTATAGTTGCTTTTAGTGACCAGGTATTGGAAGCGAGTCGGGAAAGGCGAGGCTGGTGATCATCTGACCAAAGGGTTGGAGCGGCACGCTTGGACCCAGGAGGAGCGACCAGGAGGAGCGACGTCACCGTTGGCGCCGTAACCAAAGGATCCGACACTGGGCCAGGTGTGTAACCGTCACACCTATAACAAAATAACTGTTTCCCACCCCTTCGAAAATGACTACCCTTAAGAAGGCTCCCAGTCCCAAATCCTTAGCCCAGAAAAGGCGGTCGGAGTCTCGCAAGGCGAGGCTCTCTCGTGATCTTCAGCGTCATGGGGTGAATATAAGTTGTATGCAGGAGACCTGGTTTCCTTCTCGTGAAACCATTTCGGGAAATTTTAGGTCTAAAAAATATCGATAGGTTTGATCTTGTCGATAAGTACCGGAATGAACACCCTCGGGAGATAGTATAGTCTTGGACAAACATATCGCGTACGTCACATTTAGATCAGTCCAAGGCCATCGATAGGATTATCTGGAGGCTGTTCTTTCGGCGGCCGGTTTCTGGCCGTACTTTCGCACCTGGATTTGACTTCTGTATTCGACTCCCGATGCGCTGGTGGAAGTGAATGGGGTACGATCAAAGCCTCTCGTATTGTCTCACTCCATTCGTCAAGGTTGCCCGCTTTCTTGCGTTAGAACCATTCTTTTGCAAGTTAAAGGAGAATCCAGTCCTTCGCAGAATTTCCCTACCTGGTGCTACCATTCTGCATATGCCGATGATGTTTCGGTTCTTGTGTCGAGCAGAGCTGAGATTGACGAAGTCAGCAAAGAAATCAATGGGTATGAGAAGGATGCCAAGACCAATCGCGTTAAGTCTTTTGACTTGAATTTGGGTGAGTGGAAGGGAGTTTCTCTTCCTGGATCTTTCATCTGTACGGACGTGTCGATCAAAATACTCGGCGTCTGGTTCGGTCCCGATATCCAGTTGGAAATGAATTGCTCGGAGGTACAAGGGAAGGCCGAGATTGGAGTTCGTCTGTGGTCTCGGAGGAATCTTTCCTTTAAAGGGAGGGCGGAAGTATGTGTCTCGCACATCTACCCGATTCTCCTTTACCGATTTTCTGTAATACCACTTCCGTCTACCACATTAATTGCATTAGTAAGGCTCTTGTTCTCCTTCTTGATGTACCGTTTACCGTGAATGTCGTATTTCTTTGAAGCACCTCTTACAGGCGTCGGATGGCCACTCCGACGCCAGGCGTTGTCTCGTAGGGTATTATATCATGTGTTTGTTAGGGGATCCGTTCGTGATGAACTGATTGACGAGCTCTGTCATACGAAGCAGACGGATTACTCAATATGGCCATCGGCGCCTGGGTTGAAATTCATCAATAATGATGAGGCATCACTCACCTGGCTGGTGATTCGTGGAGCCCTCTGGGTCGCCAAAAGACTTCGTTCGGCGGGCTTGTAGAAATCTCCGAACTGCATTCGCTGTGATGGAGAGATAAAGACCCTGGGCCACGCCTTCTTTCATTGCAGGGTCATTGTGCCGTTTTGCACGTTTGTTGAAGGCTTTCTGCATGCTGCGCAGAAAGTTCTTTGTCTTTGAGGCCAGTTCTGTTTGTAGCAATGTGGCGCTACTGTTGGCGAAGGATGAATACTACGTGTTCTTTTGCTTCCTAGGGGTCACGATGGTGGATGCGGGACAACACACTTGCCCTTTTTCAACAGCGTGATCAGATCCCTGGAGATCCGATCGGGGACGGGCCCTGGCGGAACCAGTTTCAACAACTTCACTTTCAGTTTCACGACAGTCAAAAAGATGTGCGACAGCCTCAAGTACAATTCAGGGGAAAACCATCCAGACCCGGCAACTTGCCTCTGTCGACCTTTTTCAAAGCCGCGTAGACTTCGCCCTCTGTGATCTGCCCCTCGCAGCTAGCCGCTTCAGTCGGCGAACGCCGAAGAAAAGTCAGCCAAATAGCTACGAAACTTCTCGTCGCGTAGACTAGGCTTCTTGGTAAACCGACTCTCGAAATGCCACCGTAACACCTCACACACCTCTTCAGTCGACCTCAGAGTACGCCCCTTTGGGTCTTGACTTCCCGAATATAACGATCGGAACCCCAACGGATTTCTTCCTTGCGCAATTCTGCGCCCATGTTCACAGCTTCGGAAGACATTTGGCTTAACTTATGTCTAATTACCTGACCCATGTAGCGCTTGCTAGCCAAACGCTCCAGGGCCTCCCTAGCCAAGGCTATCTATAAAGGATCTCGCCAGCCAACGCCCAGGAGAGACTATCCTTGAGCCTTTACCTTGTTAGCTCTATCTAGCGCGAGCCGTTTGCTAAAATCGGTGGTGAAGGACCTAATCCTATCCTTAAGCCTCTCCCACAACCTATTCCCGATAACGGCAGCCACTAGTTTCCGGTGCACTACGCTAATTAGCTGTTCCTGGAAGTCCCACCTGTCCAGAAAAACAGATTGAACTTCCAGTACCCAGCCATGCTAGGCCTACTGTCTAACGCCACCCGAGCACAAACAAGTTTGTGGTCCGAATAGCCTAACCAGCGGAACGTGGAACAATCTAGTAAATCTACATCGGCCCTTCTGACTAACATTCTATCCAGGTAGCTAACCACCTGGGTAGAAGGTCAACTATGATTCCACGTCCACATCTTCCCCCCGGGGTGATTGGCCCGATATCAATCGAGGAGATCAAAATCGTCGATCAGATCAACGATCGCCCGACCTCCCGCTAGATCCCTGCCCCCTATCTAACTTGGGATCCAGGACAGCATCCAGTCCCCCATTAAGACTAGGCGCGTTGAATACACCAGGAACGGTCCCAACCGCTGAATAAGCGAGATGGTCGTTTACCGCAACGACCGGAAACGAACCACTTTTCACGGCAATATCGGCCACATCCAGAGTACACCTAACCAGCAAAGAAACCGCTTCGGCATGTCGGTCCCCGTATGCTGAATAGACAACAAAGTCGTTAGACAGCACACACGCATCGACGCTGCAAACAAAGTGTGTATCTTGGATCGCGGCGACATCCACACCAAACGACAAGAGGTCACGGAGCAGGCGGGCAGCCTTACCCCGATCCCTCAAGCCATTCGCATTCAGGCTGGCTATCTTAATAGACATCTTTTAAGTCTGAAACGAGAAAAAATAACGGTTAACCTATGCGCATACCAGGCGGAAATCCGACCATAGGGGACAATCCCGTCGACGTCCATAGGGTATGTTTGTTTAACTGCCCTACATACCGAGGTATGTAGTAATACGGGGATCCTCCCTGCACAGAATCTTAACAGTTTTTTTTTTTTAGATTGGGTGTTCCCAACTCCATTATTCTTATGCCCGGGAATATATCCTTGCATTCGTAAATATGGTACCAAACTTTTAGATACCCACCCGTGTCCCTGTTGAATGCTATGATCCCAGGGGCCTGAGGGAAATTATGGGGATCCTCCACTGATTTTCCATCAATTGACATAAGCTTAAATAGAGGCTCTAGACGAGCTTTTTTATGAGCAGACAAGCCCTTCTCTATTTCCTGCCTATCCACCCTGCAAATCAAATCAAGGCCAGGGAAATATTTTTTCTTCTTTTTTTTCTTTTTCTTTGGTCGGGTGGGGCGGGGAAGAAATGGACGTGTGAGGTAAGGTAGATACTGAACTGAGGGAGGAGATGGAAGGAGAAGGTGATGGAGCCCGAGAAGGGGAGGAAGGAACGCTCCTTGCTTTTGGGACTGCAACTGTTTCTGTAGGGGATGCAGGGACGGATAGGGACTTGGTTTTGACTATTTACTTATCAGCCCTACTTCGCCCGACGTGTTCTTGATTCAGCACGACTTTCTTTCCATCTTCCCTACTCCTCTTTAAGGATGAGGCACGAGGTGGAAGCATTTGCTTCCATCTCTGCCTCAGGTTGCTGTAGCTTCTTGTCTTGTACTTCTTGTTGCTGCTGCTTTGTCTTGTACTTCTTGTTGCGCTCTTTTGTCGGCTTTTTTTTCCTTATGTGCCTCCTTCACCTGCTTTTGTAGCTGCTGAGGATGCTTCTCTTGCTTTCCATAGTTTGGCTGCTCCTGAGGTTGTCGCTGCTTTTTGGGCGACGGGACATCCTGTTTTTGAGTCGAGGGCGCGTTTGATTTTCCGTCGTCCCTTTACCGTCTTCCAGTCACCGTTGCTGCTTCTCTCAGAGTGTGACAGGACAGAAAATAAAATTTGAAGGGGAATTTATGACAAATGTAACGTTAAACGATAAAACCTTGAAGTTAAGACTTTTCTTCCTGAAAAATACGTATAAAGTTTTTGGAACGGATGGGTGAAACAGTTTGATTTATGGAACAGTCCGAGCAATTCGTTTTGCCAAAAAGTTAAAGGTCTTACCAACGAAGCAGAAAGTTTAAAAGAAGAATTAAAAACTAAATTCCCAGAGTTTTTTCTGGTGTGTTAGGTGCAAGAAAATGAAAGCTGAATTCGAGCTAAAAGCAAATGTACAACCGGTTTTCAAAAAGAAAAGGAATGTACCATTTGCATTGTTAAAACAAATTGATGACAAGCTTGATGGACTCGAAAAAATAGGCTTCACCAACTCTATATAAAGAAAAAGTCGAAAGAGATACGGGTCTGTGCGCATTTTTCCAAGGGCTGAAACAATTCCCTCAAAGGTTATCATTACCCACTTCTGAGTGGGCGACGAATGTTCAAGATTACTAACCATAAATACACATCGAAGAATGTATAAATCCAAACTTTTGCCTTTTGGCATGAAAGTTGCACCAGCTATTTTTCAGCAAGTAATGTACACGATACTGAGTGGACTTGACTTTGCATTCGCTTACCTTGACGATATTTTGCTGAAAGGTGAAGACCCGAAGAACACAAGAAAACGTTTTTGAAGTTTTCAGAAGAATTCAGGGCTATGGATTCAAGCTGAACGACGAAAAATGTGATTTTTTATAAAAAAAATTAAATATTTAAGTCAAATAATTGACAAGAAGAGACCAGATCCAGCACAAGCCAGTGCTATAAAAGACATGTCTGCTCCTGAAAATGTCTATTCCGTACAAAGTAACCTGGGGTTAGCAAGTTATTATAATGTATTTGTGCCAAATATCCATTGTTTGCGAGCTCCGTTAAACGAACTATTGAAGAAGTTTGGACGTCGGAAAGCCAGGAAACATTTGAGAAAATTAAAGAAATGCTAACGTCAGACTTGTTTTTGACACATTACAATCCAAAAAAAGAAATAATCCTAGCAAGTGACACTAGTTCGTACGGTATAGGAGCCTGCATTATGCATAAACTAGATGGTCGACTAAACTTATTGCACACGCATCCAGGACGCTTCTTCCAACTGAAAAAGATATTCCGTGATAGAAAAGGAAAGTTTATTTTTTCCCTCAAATAATTTCATAAATTCATTCACGGGAGAAGGTTTATCTTACAAATATTTTTCTTGGTCATGAGATAGATGGGAAGGGGATTACACCCGTCTCTCTTAAGGTCGAAGCAATTCAAAACTTCCCACAACAAACTACACTTCGACAGCAACGTAGATTTCTTGGTTTAGTTAACTACTACAGACAATTCATACCTCATTGTTCGCAAGTGCTGATTCCGTTAACAAAACTGTTACAAAATTAAAGGAGGAACAGCAAGATTATTCTAACTGACGATGCACTATCAGCATTTAATAATGCCAAGGAAGCCTTGGCTAATTACACCAAATTATCTTACGTTTCGGATAGTGAAGAAGCGACACTTACTCTTACTACGGACGCATCTGCTGATACTGTAGGAGCCGATTTACACCAGGAGAGTGATAATGTGAAGAAACTTTATTCTTTTCCGTGAAATTGAATTCAGCGCAACTCAAATATTTTTTCTTACGTGAACTGCTTGCTATATATCTATCTGTTCGTCATTTCCGACATCTGTTAGAGGGCAGGAATTTTATAATTTTCACTGACTACAAACTTTTAGTGTATACGTTGCACTCTAAAACTGATAAGTATAACCCTCGGGACATAAGACAGTTGGACTACATCGCAAAAGTCCGATATTCGTCACATTAGCGGGAACGACATCGTTGCTGACACTCTCTCTCTAGAGCTACTATGAATTCCGTCAAGTTACAGTCATTAGATTTTGAATGTTTAGCCAGAGAACAGCAAAGGGATGCCACCCTAGAAAAACTGAAAAGGGACACGTCACTGCTCATTGAGCAACGACTAATTCCTTTCAGTGCGGCATACTGTTTTGTAACGTTAGCACTAATCATCCTAAACCCTACGTACCCCCTATTATGCGCAGACAAATTTTCGACCACTTTCATTCTATGTCTTATCCAGGCAGTAAAGCGTCAACTAAACTTATTTCTGACCTAAAACACCGGACGCAGACATGTATTAAATGCCAGAAGTTGAAAGTTCAGCAACACACCAGATATTCTCCTGGTCACTTTTCTTCATCGGATGGTCGATCCTTTAATGGAAGTAGACGGATACGAATACGAATACTTGTTGACAATAGTGAACCGTTTCACACGTTGGCCAGTGGTGGTACCCCTGTGATCAACCACCGCTAGTGTCATCGCACAAACGATTCTACGTGTGTGGATAGCCACATTTGGATGCCCGTCTGTCATCACCGCGGATCATGGACTCCAATTCCAGTCTACTCTCTTCACTGAATTTACTAACCTGTTGGGTACTAAACATATAACAACCACGGTTTACCATCCGTGCGCAAACGGTTTGGTAGAAAGGTTTCACAGGCAACTAAAGGCAGCACTTACAGCTAGCGAAGACACACGATCGTTGATTGCGTAGTGTGTAAAATTATCGAAAATCGATAATCGAAAATCGATCGAAAAATGTTGATTTTAACAATTTTCAACAGTTTACAATATGTTTGGAAAAACATTATTTTTACGAAAAAAAAACTAGATTATTTGGCTGCTTTTTGAACGTTAATCACGGTTATTTGAAAATTTAATTTGGTAATTGAAAACAGAAAACCAATAAAATTATTGAAAATCGATATGGTATCGAAATATTGATGTTAACAAGTTTGAACAGTTTACACAAGATTATATTGAAAATTTTGGGTTTTACAAACATTTGAAAAACAGAAATTTACGTGCAAAATCTAGCTGATTTGGTTACTTTTTAAACTTTAATGTAAAATTATTAAAAATCGTCATGGTATCGGTAGAAAAATGTTGATTTTAACCCTTTTCAACAATTTACAATGTTATACTGAAAATATTTAGTTTTACAAACTTTTGAAAAACATTGAAATTCACGTGTAAAAACTAGCTTATTTTATGAACGTTAATCATGTTTTTTGAAAATTTAATTTGGTATTCTAAAAAATAGGAAAGCAATAACATTATTGAAAATCGATATGGTATCGATCGAAAAATATTGATGTTAACAAGTTTCAACTGTTTACACAATGTTATATTAAAGATTTTGGGTTTTACAAAGTTTTGAAAAACATTGAATTTTACGTGGAAAACTGATTTGGCTATTTTTGACCGTTAAACACGCCTGTTTGAAAATTTAATTTGTTAATTGAAAATATTAGATAACCCATAAAATTTTTGAAAATCGATATGGATCGATCGAAAAATATCGATTTTCACTAGTTTCAACATTTTACACCAATTATATTTAAAATTTTATGTTGTACGCTCTTTTGGAAAATATTGACATTTAAGTGAAAAAAAATAGCTGATTTGTGTACTTTTTGAATGTTAAACACGGTTGTTTGAAAATTAAATTTTTTGTTTGAAAACAATAGATTTTTGAAAATCGATATCGTATCGATCGAAAAATATTTAAATTAACAAAATTCAACAGTTACACAAAGTTACATAAAAAATAACGAATTTTTCAAGCTTTTGAAAATGTGACACTATTTAGCCATGGTAATTATTTAACTATTATTTTAATTATTATTAACCTTAAAAATTAAACAAGAAAATACTGAGAACGGAAAAGGAGATAACCCGAAAATTTATTTTTTATTTTTAATAAGATCGAGTTACTTTTGTCAAAACCCCGAAAATTGGCGTGAACAGTGGACATATGCGAGTTTTTGACAATTGATTAATGATATTTGTAAAACGACTGGCCGATAAAACACGAGAATCAGAAAAAGCGTTTAAGATATCAGGCGGCAGGCCATGTATTGTTCATAAAAATTTTGACATGAGACAATATTCCGAAATTATTTGCCGATACTGGGTAGAGAGAATTACCATTATTTATTTTTCCAAGATATCATTTTAAGTACCGGCAAGTTAAGAGGCCATGTGTTGATTATATAATTTTGTCATGGGAAAATATCTCGGAAGAATTGCTGATTTGAAGATAAAGAAATAAATATTTTCAATTTATTTTTTTTTCTCAATTTCTTTAAAAAAGGGTTCCCGTAGACGCTAACTTCATGAAGGGACCAGATAGCAGACTTTGACAATTGATTGATGATGTTTGTAAAAATACTGGTTAAGAAGACGCAAAGTGACCAAAAGCGTCGAAGATCTTAGAGATTTTAAGTGGCCATGTGTTATTCGTAAGAATTTTGGCCGGTGGAAAACAAAAATTCTGTGTTATAATTTTAATGAGGCCACGCCCACGTCCGCACGGCCGGGACGCCATTGGTCAAGTGGTAGCAATGGTGACAGGAGAAGGTAATTTGATGAGAAATACGGGGAAATTATTGAAAGGATTCTGTACTGTAGAATAACAATAGAATAAACAGCACTAACCGGCGTAAGGGTCCCAGCTAGCGTCCAGCTTTCAGACAAAAATAAAGCAGGTTGTAACTCAATACAAACCCTGCAAACTGACTGGAATCAAGCTGGTATTTATACAGAAATACCCCCACTTATGTACCAGCAGCCAATCACAGCCCAAGCAATGGACTATCCCATTTGAGCACAATGAGATGCTCCATGGCACCATAAATAGCTCTCTTTCTCAAGGTGGAGTGTTCATTCACTCAGCTTGTTCCACAACTGAGTGTTTATCTTCACAACGTGATTGTTCTACATGTATGAGGTATCAATGTGTGAAGGGGGTGTTTGGAAGGATAGCTGCAACCTCTCCACACGGACAAAGGTATCCCCCACCAAATGGAAAGTGATTAATTTTCCAGAATGGGAAGTAATCAATTTTCCTGGTCAGACAACAAAGAGGTTTCTTGTCAGAAATCGGGATTTACCAAAAACCCCAGGCTGCATCTAACCCCACACCAATTTTTGGTCGGTGTCCATATAAACGAACGCCTTCGGACAGTTCACGAGTTTTGAGTTGAAGTTGAGCTGGAGTTGCAGTTCGAGTAGTAGAAGCTGACCGAGAGATTCCACAACCTCCGACTTCGCCTATCCTACCAATGGCAAGTTATACTGACGAACGAAGCTAAGCCAGCACTTAAAAACTAAACCAGTTGACTTAGAGGACCAGAACTTGCCTAAGAAGCGTAAAAGTGTCACTCTCCGTAGAAAACGGGTTGAATACACTCCTGTATATAACAGACGGATAAAAGTTGATTTGTTTTCTTTCAACATACTTGAACCTCTTGGGTTTTTATTTGCTTCTTTTCTTTACGCTTGTGCGATATCATCTCCAGTCTAGACTCATCTTACACTACGGCCCGACCCCTAATTGATCTCGTCTAAAGATCAAAATCACAACTGGGTAGATTAGACTTGATATCGAAGCAGTTACTTTGGTAAGCAGACGTTGGAAGTGAGCTGAGAACGACGGAGCTGGTGTCGAACCGGTTACAAGTTGGTGTGAAGCCGTTAGAATCGACCGACTATCCCACTTGGTACCCTGACCAAAGTATTCCGCCGGGTAGCGACGACCACCGATCGACTGGAACACAGGCTGGTGGCTAAGAGTCAACCCCAAAACGCTGGCAGAAGAAATATCAGAGTTTCGCGCCGCTACTGGGTTCCACGGGCCGACAGCTCAGTTTCACAAAAATCATTGAATTTTACGTGCAAAAACTAGTTGATTTGGCTACTTTTTGAACGTTAAATAAATGTTTGTTTGAAAATTTAATTTGGTTTTGAAAATATTAGAAACCAGTATAATCATTCAAAATCCGTATGGTATCGATCAAAATATATTGATTTTAACAAGTTTCAACAGTTTACTCAAAGTTATCTTTGTGACGGGGGGGGGCAATACCACACCGAAATAATAATGATAATAAAGGAGAATATGCTGGAAAACAGGGGAAAAAAGGCGTTTTCAAAAGAATTATATGTTTAAAATACTGTAAAGTCTTTGAAAATGTATATGTTACAGATTTTTTAGAAAACGAAATTCAATCTTTTTTTCTTTAAGCATACAAATGTTATCAGATTATTAATAGAAAATATAATTCAGAAAGCCTTGATCTAAAGGTTAATTTTATTGATAACAATGTAATGTTTACCAAAATTGCTCAGAGCTCTTAATAGATAAAGTTAAAACAATAGCAATACGATCAGGGTTACTGAAATATGAAACTAGTGTGAAGTTTTAATTTAGAAGTGTGTCGGGAAATGGACCGATCCCGTTCCCAATAAAAGTATGTCAGCACCTTCGCACTAGAAAAACAAATATTTCACCAGTTCTCTAGATAAAGAGCCGAGCCAACCTGAAGAAGAGTAAAGCAGAGTTGGCTTGTTAGCAGAGTCGAGTTGGGGACTCGAGGAGGAGAGGAAAGTGACGTCAGAGATTTGAACAAAGCGCTCGCTAACATGTGCTGTTGATATAAGTACCGCTGTTGCTGCTACCACTAATATTACTACTACTATTACTACAGGAATATCGACGGTTGTAATAATTGTCGCTAAGAACAGACCAAAAAGTGTTAAAACGAAGCCACCTCTCTCTTTTAACGAAATTACGCGAAGTATTTTCTTTTGTTTTGCTGATCATCATTCATATACAAGAGACATTCAACTTTTTGCCACGAGAATTGTATTATTATATGTATTGTTTATGTAATATATATATATATATATGTTTGTATAAACTTTTGTCCCTCTAAAATCGGGTCGACTTGGCTATATTTATTTGCTAACACGATTCTCACCCAACTCGTTGCTGGTGAGTGGGATCGAATTGACATTTGAAACTGGAGACTCAGGTCTAACCTGTAATACTGGACCAGATAGCACCAACGGCTGGCCTTGTGGATGACGTCGGCCCAGTTGTGTTAGTATACAGTGTCACATAGACGCCTTGACTAGAGATCGCGTTACAACTGACACCGTGCGAGAGGATCAGCGTTACATTTGGTTGCCGTAAACCAGGATTCAAACCAAAGGATACCCGGAGGATGTTAAAGGAAAGGAAAGGGAGAACCCTTGCGAGGTCGAAGTACGACTAAAATTAAAAGGACTGAATCGAAGGATTATATTAATTCAAAGAGTCAATAGTTACAGGAGCAACAAAACAGCAGCAGAAGTACACCCCAGGTAAGTCACTGTTTGGTTTCCCTCTATTATTGATTTTTTTATCGTTCAATTGTGATGCGCGAAAACATCCTGTAAGTATTAGTGTGACCCTCACCCATCAAATTACTCATTAGTTGAGATACACCGTGTTGTGGTACGATCCACCTAATTTACATAGTGGAGTACCGACCATATAAATATGGGTTGGTACCGGGAAGACGATGGAGGAAGTAAGAAGCGATCCACTGACCTTTGTTGGACTGTGTTTTTGACTTCCATTTTTGATTGTTTTTGGATTTTTTTGTACTGCTGTGTGGCGAGCCTGTTTCTCATCCGTGAAAATTTTTTCCATTACTGTGACTGACTTTTTGGACGATCTTTGTTGAAACACCGACCCTTTCTCTGATAAGTTATTGTTTAAGTTTTTATTCTTTTAATTTTTTTCCATTTCTTTTGTTTGTTTTTAATTTGTTTTTGGGATTCGGCCCACATTTTTTCTTTTTTTAGTCCGGTTTGACAAAGTCTTATCGGACGACTGCTTTCTTATTTTTGTTTATTTTCTCTCAGTTTTTTAAAAAAAAGAACAGTTTAGACAAAAGAAAAAAGAAAAAGGAAGTTTTGTGTTTATTTCGTTTTATTATTTTTTTACTCCCTTCTTTCTTCTTTTTTTTTTTTTTTGGTTTGACTAGTTTATTTTTCTTTTAATTTATTTTCTTTAGCGGCGTCAGCCGCAAAACTTTATTTTTTTTTATTCTTTTTCTTGTACATTTTTGAATTTTTGTGAAAAAAGAGAGAAGTTTCTGGTTTTTCTTTTTATTTTCGGCTGCCTTCGGGCGCCATTTTATTTTTGTTTAAAAAAAAAAGTCTTACCTGTTTATTTTCTTTACAGTTTATCTAGTTTGTCATTTATTTTATTTTACTTTTTGTTTATCTTCAAAGTTTAATTTCCTGGGTTATCCAGGCCTTCTTTTGTTTTATATTTTCCCCAACTCCTCTCCCCGTGTTTGTGAAAATTTTTGAAGACCCACAAGTGATAGTCTCCACGCTTTTTGCAACATGGCCGACGGTGCCAGTCGGTCCAATGTAAAAAAAGACCTTTTTGGTTCGGCCGCTAAAGCCGACCCCACTGAAAAGCTAGTAGGAAAGCGGGCTGATGGAAGCCCAAAACCTGACCAAAGTATCTCCAAAAAAGGAGATGCTACCAAACCTGTCCAAGGTCCAGAGGAGGCACAAAGTAAGACAACCGAGGAGTTGCCCTCCTGCTGGAAGTCCCCCCCTAGTTGTATTCTGAACATGGCGGATTTCCTGGATAAGGCGAAAGGCTACGCCCATCTTGTTAATAAAGATGGGTTCGTCAATAATGTCTAGGAACTCGATATGTTCTCAAAGAGAATGGTGACCGTTTTTGTGGTCGACAAGAAAACCCGAAAGATTTGTCGCTCCACAAAAGACACTGTGATCAAATCACTTTTGTCCCTGGGGATAAAACCCCAAAGAGTTATAAAGGGTACGGGTTTCTTCATGTGGGACATTCTGCTACCCACACCGGAAGATTGCCTGGCCATGGCAAAAAAGGAACTAATCACTAAAGATCTGATATTGAGAACGGAATATGAAGGCCGCAGGCGGACCAGGGTGGCCGTTTTCGAGGTTCCTCCTCAAATTTCGGGAGATCTCCTGGCTGCATGTTTTTATGCAGTACGGCCAAATTTTAGGGGCTCTCTCCGACAATTTGAACGCGGAATGGACTTTTGACATCATGCTCGACCAGAAGGCATTCAAGTCCGTCCCCAACTGTTTGGTGTTCGGCGACCGGAAAATGCCGGTCATAGTGACTGGTAGGCGACCAACTTGCTGGAGGTGTGGAGAGACTGGTCACCTTTCCTCCTCCTGCCCAGGGAAGAAGGCCCCTGGAGTTCCGGTCGTAGGTGACCAAAATCCCCCCTTGGCCGATAAGGATCCGCGGCGCCTGTAATGGGCCTAGCTGCGAGGCGGACCGATGGGCAAAATCCCTCGGTTGGGTCCAATCCTACATTGCCCCCGAAACCAACGCCTGCCACTAGTGTGGTTAAGGAGAAGGATGAGGGGAATGGCGCCTCGTAGTTAGGGGCAAGGGGAAGACCCAAACAGCGGTTCCTCAGTCCCAACATGATACCAGGGACAATGTCACCTACAGCCCCATTCCTCTATCAGCTCTGAGGGCGACGCCTCGGCGTCTTATGAAAAAAAAAACGCTAGCGAAACCCAGAAAGCAAACGAGCCAAGCTGGAAAAATACTTGACTTAAAAAATTAAAAAGAACAGTTGGAGGCTAAGCGGGGTAAAAACCCAAAAATCGCTGGGGGCACCGGCCCCTCTATTCTCTGCCCCGTCTTACCCTACTTCATCGAAAAAACCCTTCATGAAACCTCATCCACCAAAATCTCTGTCAAATTCACCATCTAAAACATTTCATTCATCAAAACCCTCTCCTGTCAGGACGCCTTCGGGCATGACACCCTCCACCACTCCAAACATCACACTCATTCCAACACCTATTCAGTCACCACAGAAAAAAAAGGTAAGAAGCCCAGACTCCCAAACTGCTACGGAGAAAAAAAAAAAATCAAGCCACCATATCTCACAGGGGGAAGACGTCTGCCGCGTATCCGGGATCAGGCGGAAAGGGTCTTCGGGCAAACGAAGAATCAGAAGCCCTTGAAAATCTTGTGGAATTTCCGGCACATCAAGGGTGTGGATGTGGAGGTGCCGGAAAATTTCCACAGGGCCCGAAATCAACTAACCGTCATAAGAACTGGCCCGGGTACGCGGGAGATCTGGGGCGTGATAGAGGAGGCAAAATCGTCCTTAAAAGTGGTGCCCCCAGCTGTCGTCCTACTTGAGGAAAACCTGGATGAGACTAAGAAATGTAAAGGGAGGGTCCCTATTTATGTTCACCCATCCCTTTATAGAGCCCTTAAACTAACCTATCCTGCGGACATCGGCGGCTTGTCCCAGGATGACACGCGCGATACTGAGATGATGTCTGGTTCGTTGGGACAGGCTGTCGGTGTCCTCACCCCAGCCATGTTCTATCCTGAAGGGCAACCCTAATCGGTTTCACAATGGCACTTTGGTTAGCTAGTTTAAATGTCCGGGGCCTGAAGTCCGAGTCTCGCAGGGCGAGGCTCTGTCGTGACCTTCAGCGCCTCGGGGTAAATATATGTTGTTTACAAGAGACCCGGTTTTCTTCTCATGATCGTGAGGACATACTGTCTAAGGGGTTCGCCCTTTATTCAGCATGTTTTGATGGTTGTTCGAGGGGTGTCTCTTGGCTAATGAGCAGGTCTTTGAAGGCTGCATGTACCCTTGTCTTCGCGGATCCGGCGGGCAGGCTATGCGTACTGGATGTTACCATAAAGGATAAGGTTCTTCGTCTCATTGGGGTTTATGCGCCCAATATCCATTCCGAGTGGCCTGCTTTGTTTCGGCAGATCGCGCCGTTCTTGACGACGTCTCGTCGGGTAGTTTTCGCGGGGGATTGGAATGCCGTCCTTGACCCCGATATAGATCGTATAGGGCACAAACAAGGTACTAACAACCCGGATGTGAAACCATTTCGGGACTTTATCGATGGGTTTGATCTCGTCGATAAGTTCCGGAATGAACACCCTCGGGAGGTAGCATGGACTTGGACAACTAGTGGCAACTCGGCTCCTGGCTCGCTTGCGAGCTACCTGGACCGAGTCTTAGTTAGGAGAGTCGATGTAGGGCTCTTAGGGTGTCCAAGTTTCCATTATATAGTTTATACGAATCATAGGCTTGTCCGGGTCCGTGTAAACTTAGATAAGCCTAAGGTTAGGTTGGCTGGTTACTGGAAATTGAACTGTTCGCTTTTCGGTGATCAGGGTTTCCGGGACCAGCTGTTACTAACGATCAAAGGGAATTGACGGGAGCGGTTGTGGGAAATGCCTGGTGGGGCAATTTAAAATCAAAGATTCGAACGTTTGCTGCCGATTTTAGTCGTCGACTCAATCTAGATAGATTAGCGGCGCAAACGGCTTTAGAAAAAAAAGTTGATCGGGCCGTGAAATCCCGTGTTAGTGGGGACATAGTCTTAGCTAAGGCAGAGTTGGCCTCCTTGCTTATCAAGAAAAATCAAGCTCTGGTAGTTAGGGCTAGGTTAAAAAGAATGTCTTCTGAGGCAACGAATATGGCCGTTGAACTGCGTTTAGAGGAAAATCGAAACGCGGCCAGGCGACATATAGCGTGCGTCACATTACCGGATAAGCGGACCGTGACTACAAACGCGGGCATATGTGAGGTCTTTCGAGATTACTTTCAGGAGCTTTTCACCAGGGAGCCCGATATGAGCTCTGCTCAGTTCGACGCCTATTTGGCTGACTTTCCCTGCCTCTCGGCAGCTGAAGTGGCTAGGTGCGAGGGTCCCATAACAGAGTCGGAAATCTGGGAAACGCTGAAGCAGGTTGGCCTGGATAAGTCTCCGGGATTAGATGGTCTTCCCTAGGAAGTTTGCTTGAGGTTGTCGCACGTTTTTGTTCCTTTTCTGGAACTGATGTACAACCACTGGATGAGGCAGGGTCTTTACCTCAACGCTTCACCAGGGGTGTCATCAAGTTGCTGCGTAATGACAAGGACGGTGGGGATGGGTTAGGGAACTTTCGCCCTTTAACGATGTTAAACACTGACAGATTTTGGCGAAGATCTTAGCCAACCGTTTGCAGCTTGTCCTGTCTAGTCTGATTGGCCCTGAACAGACTTGTGCTTTGAAGGGCAGGACTATTCAGGATAACCTTCATATGGTACGCTTGATCTTAGAACAAGTCGACAGTGAAGCCGCGCTGATCAATTTAGATCAGTCCAAGGCCTTCGATAGGGTTGACCATCGATTTCTGGAGGCTGTCCTTTCGGCAGCCGGTTTCGGAGCCGACTTTCGCTCCTGGATCCGACTATTGTATGCGACCCCGGTGCGCTGGTGGAAGTGAATGGGGTAACATCGAAGCCTTTCGTATTGTCTCGCTCCATTCGTCAAGGTTGTCCGCTATCGCCTCTGCTTTACGTTCTTGCCTTGGAGCCATTCCTTCGCAAGTTAAAGGCGAATCCGGTCCTGCGCGGAATTCCGCTGCCTGGTGCTTCCACCTCGGCCAGGTATTCTGCCTATGCTGACGACGTTTCGGTTCTTGTGTCGAGCAGAGCCGAGATTAACGAAGTCAGTAAGCAGATCAGTGGGTATGAGATGGTGACAGGGGCCAAGATCAACCGCGATAAGTCTGTGGGCTTGCGGTTGGGTGCGTGGAAGGGAGTTTTCTCTTCCCGGACCTTTCCTCTGGACGGATGGGCCGATCAAGATACTCGGCGTCTGGTTCGGTCCTGATCTCCAGTTGGAAATGAATTGGTCGGAGGTACAAGGTAGGCCGAGGCCGCGAGTAATCTGTCGTCTCGGAGGAGACTTTCCCTGAAGGGAATGGCGGAAGTATGTGTTTCACACATCTATCCGATCCTCCTCTACCGTCTTTCTGTGCTTCCACTCCCGTATGCCCGACTAATGTCATTAGTCCAGGCTTTGTTCTCTTTCTTGTGGAGAGGCAAGGCCCATATGGCATCTCGCGAGATCTGTTGCCTTCATCCCTCTGAGGGCGGTCTGGATATTCCTAGCATTAAGATTCGTCAATATATGCTTCGCATTACCTTTCTAGACCGAATGTGTCGTGGTTTGGATGAGGTGGGCACCTTTTGGAAAGAAGATGTCCGAAAACATTTCCCATCCCTGAGAAGTGTGCACACGTGCGAGGAGGAGGCCGGCCGTACTCCTCGTGTCGAGTGCTCCTTCTACCGTGAATGTCGTCGTGCTTTGAAACTCCTCTTGCGGACGTCGTATGGCCTCTCCGACGCCCAAGCGTTGTCTCGTAACGCATTATATCGATTGTTAGTTAGGGGGTCCGTTCGAGATACTCTGATCGACGAGCTCGGTCTTACGAAGCAGGAGGCTCGCTCGATATGGCCTTGGGCGCCTGGGTTGAAATGTCTCACTAACGATGAGGCATCACTCACCTGGCTGATGATTCGTGGGGCCCTCTGGGTCGGCAAAGAGTTTGTTCAGCAGGCTTGGAGAAATATCAAACTGTCGTCGCTGTACTGGGAATGTCGAGACCATTGGTCACGCCTTTTTTTCAGTGCAAGACGGTAGTGCCGTTAATGCAAGTTTGTTGAAGGCCTCATGGTTCGCATGCTGCAGGGAAAGTTTTTGTCCTGGAAGCCAGTTCTGTTTGTAGCAATGTGGTGCCGCAATTGACGAAGGCTGAACACTATGTGTTCTGTTGCTTACTAGGGGTTATACGAGTCGTGATTTGGACGACGCGACAGAAGGGATTCTATGAAGGCGAGAAGTTCACCTCTTCCCAACTGATCTTGTTCTTTAAGCATCAGCTTAAAGTCAAGATTAGGACGGAAAGGTGGCGGCTCCCATCATCAGAATTCGGCAAAAGGTGGGTGAATCTTGCGCGAATGTGTAGAGTGAAAGGGGCTGACCTAGAGTGGCATTTGGATGTCGGTTAGGTACAGAATTTTGTCCTAACAGGGTTGAACATAGGCAACCCACCCAGATATTAGGCTAGACTAGGTTTTCGTTTTTGAATTTTTAGTTTCCCCACTTTTTTTCCCGGTTAACTTAGCTAGGGTATGTAAGCTCATTGGTCCCTTTTATTTCTGTCCCTATTTTTTACATTTGTTTTATTCCCCAACCCCTCCCTCGTTAGGTGGTTAGTGATGTCAGATTTCTGGTGGATGCGTGGCGCCTTTCGTTTCGTGTGTGTGTTTTCGTATTTGCTGTTGTGTATGAATGAGTGAGTGTTTGTGTGAACGCTTGTTGGCTTGAATGTGTCCTTATTTTCTTAGTCCCGCATCGATTTCGTCCGGTTAACTGATATTTCTGCCACATTCATAGTTTGTTGGGGGTTTTATTACTAACTCAATTTTGTTTAGTTTATTGTAAATAATTAATTCACTTTGTAAATATTCATTTGGGGATTTTAAAAGTTGTTATTTTATGACCCTCCTCCCATGAAAAATATCTGTAAATAAGGGGACTACTTAGGACTTCATAGAGAAACTGAGGTATTATGGTGGACGTAGTAAGAAAGGTAGGAGTGAATGTGATGTTTTGGATTATTGTTGGCATGTTTGGGTCAGTGTCTGTGACTAGCTAAGTTTTAGATTGAAGACAGAAGAAGACCGTCATTCCCCATCCCGCCTTTTTGGCCTTGTGCCGTATTTTGTATTTTAAATACAAATAAATATTAGGAAGTAAGAAGAGATCCAATCCAGAGACTCTGCCCGATTGCGATTAAGTCAACCCATTCTACAGGAACGGTCTTCCCAAGAATATACCAAAACTAACTGTAAATATTGTGTACCTTTTCCTTGTTTCAATACATTTTGTTTACGTACATTTTGTGTTGTATTATTATTATTCCATGTTTATCCAAGTTTCAACACACCGCCAGAATAGATGAGCGTCGCTGGATCAGACAGTACGGAGGGCGAAGCGATGGTTCTCGAAATAACGGCGGCCTTTAGGGGGTCTGTTGGAAATAAGGGAAGGTTAAGGAATAGGGACAGAGCCCAGATATTTCAGCTATTTAAAGAGGTCCCAGACTTTACCTACAATGTGCACAAGACAGGGCACAAGACAGTAAAGGCATTAGTGGATACTGGAGCGTCGGTTGACATAATAAATTCCAATGTGTTTATACAGCTGGGGTTACATAGAAAACTTCAGCCAGTGGATTTATTCATTAGCCAGGCAGATAGTAGTCAGATGAGAATAGAGGGTATGGCATGGCTACCATTCAAATTTGCGAGGACCACAGGTGAGCTTAAGGTGTTTGTTGCACTTGATTTGTGTGGAGAATTAATGTTATGGAGTGCTTGGCTTAGGCTGAATAATGCTCAAATCCACTTTGATCCGGCTACTATGGTTTTGGAAGGAGTAAAAGTTCCATTAGAGAATGAAGTGGGAACGAAGTGCGCCGTAGTAGCACAGACCGAGGTGAAACTTCCCCCTAGAATAGCTGTTTCATGTGAAGGAAGGATAGATACAGTGGAGAAACTAACGGTAGGGTTATATCAGATAACACCTACAGAGAGGTATGATAATGGTAAAGAAGAATTGACCTTGTGTATTTCTGTGGTAGAAGGGATGAAAACGGTGCCCCTATTGCTGGCTACTACAGCCAATTAAACTATTACAATAAAACAGGGACAAGAGTTAGGTTACGCCTGTCCGGTAAAAATTATGACGCAAGTGAGAACTATAAAAGAAGGGCAGAGACCTGTAGCCCCGAAATAAAAGAAGAAGACTTGATAGTGCCTGAAAGATATAAAGATGAGATAAGAAAACTTACAAGGAGTTAGGACAGACTGGGACAGGGCAAATGAAAATAGATACTGGTGACCACCCACCCATGAAACAGAGGACCCTATCCATAAGAGAAAATTAGTGGAAGAAGCAATAAATGATATGTTGGACTCAGGAGTAATAGTGAGGGTTAGGTCCCCATGGAGTTTTCCAATAGTCATTGTGGAAAAGAAGGATGGATGACATAAATTTTGTGTGGATTTTAGACAGTTAAACGCCATTACAAAACCATTACTCCTGATCGATGATATTCTGGCTCTTTTGGGAAAATCAACCTGTTTTTCTACGTCGGATATCTTAATAAGGTTATTAGCAGGTAGCCTTGGATGAAAAGGATCAGGAGAAGGCAGCTTTTACTTGTCACGTGGGTCTATTCAATTTCTGTGTGATGCCGTTTGGGTTATCTAATGTCCCAGATGTATTTACTCAGTTGATGTCCATAGTGCTAGGAGGTATGGAAGATTTTGCTATGGCTTACCTGGATTTCTAAGACTGAGGAGTACTTTGGACACCTACAGAAGATGTTGAAAGGGCAGAGAGAGCACGGGTTGAGATTAAAATTGCTTAAATGTCAATTTGTGAAGGACAAGACGAAGTATTTGGCTTTTGTTATAAACAAAACGGGAATAAAGCCTGGTTTAGATAAGGTAGAAGTGATAAGGGCTATGCCGGAGCCCAAGACAATGAGAGAGGTTCGTGACTTTATAGGAGTCATTGGATATTAAAGGCACTTTGTTCATGCGTTTGGCAGGACCCTTGATAACCTTGATGAAAAAGTACGCTAGATTTAAGAGGACGGAGGATTATCAGCGTGCATTTGATACCTCAAGGATCAGTTGACGGCAGTACCCTTGCTGACTTACCCAGACCTAAGTAAGCCGGTGTTGCTTTACACAGATGCCAGTGACAAATGTAAAGGTGCGGTACTTACCCAGCCTTGTCTGGATAAGGATGGACCAGTGCCAGGTATACCTGAGGAAGTATCTATATATTTTTTGTCTCACAGACTATCAGAAACCCAGCAGAGATGGACCAGTGATAGAAAAAGAAGCGTTTGCCATTTTATATGCTGTCCAAAAACTGAACTGTTACTTGAGTGGAGCTGTTTTTACCATTAAAACTGATCATAAGCCCCTCAAACACTTATTGGGGGCGGAATGGACGAATAAGAAGATCCAACAGTGGGCATTTAAGCTTAAAGGCTATCAGTGCAAAATAGAGTATCTACCTGCGCAGATCTGTTATCTAGGATCCCAGAAAAATTAGGGTCTGAATCCGTTAGGTTAGAACCGGGTATGGACGACAGAGCGTATCAAGTGAACGTGATAAATTCTCACACCCTAAGTAAACGTCCAGTTTGGGAAGCAGAGGATGAGGAAGAAGAATTTATTAGGAACCTTCATTGGGAAGCTATCATAGAGAAGAATCAGGAAGATTGCAAAATTAGTTCTCTGAGGAGTAAGGTAGAGGCAGGGACTACCTCTAAGTATGTCATACATAATGGGGCGTTGAACTAGATCTCAGGACCAGAGGAGGACAGAAATCTTAGACCAATGTCATGAAAGATGGGACACATGGGAATTGATAGAACCTATGAATTAATAGGCAGGAATTATTTTTGGTCTATAATGTATAATGATGTATTGAATTATGTGAACAAGTGCATAACGTGTCAATCGCTGAGTCGAGATAATAGAGTCGCCCAAGTGAGGGAGACATATATTCCCAATTACCCATTTCAGAATATGGATATCGCAGGTCCATATGGAGAAACTCTTCATGGAAATGCGTATTTAATAAGCTTCGTGGACTGGCTAACGAATTGGCCAGAAGCTTTTGCAATACCTGATAAGAAAGCACAAACTTGTATCAAATATATCTTCAGGAGATATTTCCTAGATATTGAGCCCCTGAGTAGTTGGTCACTGACAATGGACCAGAGAATGTAAATCAAATCATGGAAGAGACTCTGAAAGAATTACACATTACCACCTCCCCATACCATCCCCAGAGCAATGCGAAAGTAGAAAGGTTCCACCGGACCTTAGTGGATGTGCTAACGAAGTTGGCAGGTGATAATAAGGAGAGCTGGGAATAGTACTTAACTCAGGCGCAGACTGCCGTGCGATTTTCTATAAACGAAACTGCGAAATTTTCCCCTTATTATATGCTATTTGGCAGGGATATGGTCTTACTGATAGATAATTTGCAAAAACCCAGAAGGAAATTTATGGGAGAAGATCATCATAAATTGATCTTGGAGCAACAACATAAGGTTTTTACTCAGGTGAGAAGAAAAATCAGGAGAGCCCAGAAGAGGCGTAATGATAGAATAAATAAAAACAGGAAGGAAATTAACTTCCAACTGGGTGATATTATAAAGTACACCCGAGGGAAGGTAAATTGGATAGAATATATTCCTTTTTATAGAATAGTGGAACAGACGGGACCTGTTCCTTACATAATTTGGGATCATTAGAGACTGGTAGCGAAGAAGAGGAGTAGGAAAATATGATTACCCCAGAGAGTTTGGAGAGAATAAAGGGGATCGACAATCATGGAAGTAGCTCCCTGGAGGAAGGTAATGAAGCGGATGGTGTACTGAAGATGAGTAGTGAAGGGTCGGATAGTTAGAAAGAGGATGAGATTCCATTAGCCCATTTGAAAGAACGGTTAGAAACCGGAAAAGCATTTAAGGACGTAGAATTACCTATAAAGCTACGACTGGGAGGGGCAGAGAAAACTAAGGCCCCAGAATAGAGAAAATGAGAAGATTGATAAGGTACCTACAGAAGAGCCCGAGAGGTGGACCGGACTGCGGTTATCAGTGATAACTGGTGTGTGGAAGGGCCCCCATTGCGTGCGTGAAACCGCTGGCTGTGGACTGGATTATTTCCTCGGGTGCTTATGCAAATCAAAAATTAGAAGCTGTGGATAGGTACAAGGTGGAAGCGGACATTTTAGCCTTGAATTTGGCCATAACAAAATTTATATTGCTAACAAGAAAGAAGCGAATAGTTGTAAAGTTGATGCTTTATCCACAAGCCCAATTTATATATATATATATATATATATATATATATATATATATATATATATATATATACAGAAAATAATTATTATTCCATATGAGGAATATCGGAACTGTGCTATGAACTGTTGAGGACTACTAAACTGACAATTTAATTGAACCTTACATTTTTTTTCCTTTTTACTTTTGGATGAAGTAATATCTGCATGCGAAAGGTATAATGGACAATTGCATGAGTGGAATTAATTTTTTCTTTTTTTGACATAGTCATTCGACTATATATGTCAATTACGAGTCATAGTCAAAAAAGGGTAAGGGAAAGATGTCCTATTACAAAAAGATACAAAATAGCGAAAATTGTTAAATTAGTGAAGAAAGTGCATTGAATGGATGTATTCTATCAGAAATGATACAAAACAAAACAATTTAAGAAAATTAGTGAAGAAAATGCAAAACAGATTAAATTTTATTAAAAAATGAAGATAATACAAAAGGAATATATTTTACTACACAAACATGTAAAATTGTGAAATTCTCTATAATTTGTGAAAAAAATGACTTCAATATGTATATATTGTTACAAGATAGAAAACTTCTAAAATTTTCAAACTATTTAAAGAAAATGCAGAACGATTTATCTTTCATTATAGCTGAATTTGGTAAACTTTGTGAAGCAACACAAAAAGCAATATATTTTATGATAAAAGATACAAATCATCATAATTTGGTAAAATTATTGAAGAAAATATATTAAATGTATATATTTTATTATAAACGATTAAAAAATATTTTAATTCAGTCAAATCAGTGATGAAAATGCAAGAGGATATATTTCATTAAAAAATATCCAAATTTGCTAAAATTAATAAAGAAGAGTGAAAAAGGAGTATATCTTATTACAAAAAGATACAAAATAGCGAAAATTTTAAAATTTATGAGGAAAATGCATTGAATTGATATATTCTATCACAAATGGTACAAATTGAATTTGATAAAATTTGTGAAGAAAATGCAAAATATGTTAAATTTTATTAAAAAAGATGAAAAATGTCTAAAATTGTTAAACATTGTAAAGAAAAGACGCAAAGTAATATATTTTACTACACAAAGATATAAAAATGCTAAAATCTCTATAATTTGTGAAGAAAATGACTTCAATGTGTATATATTGTTACAAAACGATAGAAACCTGCTAAAAATTTGTAAGCTATTTGAAGAAAACACAAAAAGGTATACCTTTTAATACAAAAACATGCAGGATAGCTGAAATTGGTAAACTTTGTGAAGCAACACAAAAAACAATATATTTTATGATAAAAAGATGCAAATCAACCTAATTTTGTAAAATTAGTGAAAAAATATATTAAATGTATGTATTTAATTACAAAAGACTACAGATTTTTCATTTTGTCGAATCAGTGATGAAAATGCAAAATATTAAAAAATATACACATTTGCTAAATTTGCTAACATTAGTGAAGAAAAGGTAAAAAAAGTATATCTTCATACAAAAACATATAAAGGTGAAAATTGTTAAAATGAATGAAGGAAATGCATTGAATGGATATATTTGCATCACAAATGATACAAAGTGGATGAATTTGATAAAATCTTGAAGAAAATGTAAAAAAGGTTAACTTTTATTAAAAAATAAAGAGGCAAAATGTCTAAAATTTTAAAACTTTGTGAAGTAAAGACAAAAAGCAACTTATTTTACATTTATGTTAAGCCAGTGAACGAGATTTTTGCGCGTCATCTCCTCAGAAATTGTCGCCAGAAACATGATGAATTAATCTACCAATTCCTACAGACAGTGAGCGCATTGTCTAAAGACTGCAGCTACAACCCAGTGACTGCAGAATCCTACAGAGAAGAAGCCATTCGGGATGCATTCATAAACATTCTGGACTCTAATCTTATTTGACAGAGACTCCGGAAGAAGGACCACAAATAAAGCAAATGAGGGGACTATATTTAAATTTTTTAAAAGTGATGAAAATAAACGTGAAAAAAGTAAGAGAAATAGAAAAGAGAATAATATGCATGATTGTATCAAATCAAATTGCCGTCTGAAATCTGAAATTGCGACATTCATTTTTCAACCAATATGTGCTTCTATATTCAAATAAAAATATGTAAAGGACAACAAATAAAGTAAGTGAGTGTAAACATATATAACGGACCACAAATAAAGTAAATGAGGAGGCTATATTTAAATTATAAAATTGATGAAAAAATAATTAAGAAAAGGAAAAGAGAAGAATCCGCAGGTTTGTATCAAACAGCCATCTAAAATGTACTTGTGACATTCATTTTTAAACCAGTAAAACGTGTTTCTATTTTTAAATAGACGCATATAAAGGACATCAAATAGGGTAAATGAATTGGATATATTTACATAAAAAAATTAAAATTCAAGAAAAACGAATTAGAAAATAATAGAAAACCGAAGAATCTGCAATATTGTATCAGATAAAAGTGCCA
This sequence comes from Acanthosepion pharaonis, assembly GCA_903632075.3. Lineage (NCBI taxonomy): Eukaryota > Metazoa > Mollusca > Cephalopoda > Sepiida > Sepiidae > Acanthosepion > Acanthosepion pharaonis. The sequence continues at coordinate 58,330 of CAHIKZ030003126.1, forward strand.
TCTGAAACATTAATTTTTCAAATTGTATTATGTGTTTACATATTCAAATAAATATATGTAAAGGGCCACAAATACAGTAAATGAGATGGCTATATTTAAATTAAAAAATTGATAATAAAAAATGAGAGAAAATTACGAGAAAAGGAAAAGAGAAAAATCTGCAATATTGTCTCAAATAAAAGAGCCGTTTGAAATAGTAATTGAGAAATTAATTTTTCAACCCGTACAATGTGATTCCATTTCAAAATAAACATATATAAATAGCCACAATAAAGTAAACGGGGTGGCTATATGTAAATCAAAAAATGGATGAAAAAGCGCCAGAAAATAAGAGAAAGGGAAGTTTCTGCATAATTGTATCAATTAAAAGCGCCGTTTAAAATAGTAGTTGCGACGTTAATTTTTCAATCTGTATCTGAATGTTTCGATATTCAAATAAACAAACATAAACTACCACAAATAAAGTGAAATAGGTGGTTATATTTCTATTAAAAATGATGGGAAAAGCATATGAAAATATGAGAAAGGGACAAGACATGGATCTGCATGACTGTATCAAATGTCATCTGAAATAATAGTTGCGACATTTCAACCTGTATAAGGTGTTTCCATTTGCAAATAAACATATATAAGTTTGCAAAAATAAAGTAAATGAGGTTGTTATATTTAAATAAAAAAAATGACTAAAATGCGGGAGAAAATAAGAGAAAGTGGAAGGTAAAGAATCTGCATGATTGTATCAAATAAAAGAGCCGTCTGAAATAGTAGTGGCGACATTCATTTCCAACCAGTGTAATGTATTTCCATTTTGCAATAAGCACATATAAAGGACAGCAAATAGAGGAAATGGGATGGCTATATTTAAATTAAAAAATTAATGAAAAAATCATGACAAAATAAGAGAAAGGGAAAAGACAAGGATCTGCATTATTGTATCAGATAAAATTGCCGTTTGAAATAGTAGTTGAAACATTCATTTTTCAAAGTGTATAATGTGTTCCCATTTTCAAATAAACATTTATAAAGTAAATGAGGTGGTTATATTTAAATGAGAAAATATAAGAAAGGGAGAACAGATGGATCTGCATGATTGTATCTGTTGGGGTGCATCCACCTTCTCATCAGAATGGACTGATCTCTCTACTACTAATAGGACAGTTCTATAGAGTTCTGGGAAGATCAGGTGACCATCACACTTCCGTCTCTCTACCGGAAGATACAGTTGGACTTTATACTCTTTCTGATTGTTACTGACTAACCTGCGTTCGTTTGACTACTAATCTCTCTGTTGTAAATACCTCTTCAGATATACCAGTATTTTCCCCTACGTATGTGTTTGTCCTTATTTCAATACACGCACGCGGAAACACTCAACATCTCAACAGTGGCGACGAGGATTCGAACGGATAAAAAGAACTTACGTTGAAAAATAAATATCGCAACAGCGAAAGAAACGATTTCAACACGGGAAAATTTAAAGAGTTCAAGCATTTTTTCACAGCAAAAGATTGAAAAGTTTATCTATAAAAGAAAAAAAACTGTAAGTTAGACATTAACTTATTTATTCTATTGGAATCTATAATAACCAATTTTTTGTGCTAAAAAAAAAAAAAATTTTTTTTGTCGTGCCAGAGAATTTGATTAATTTATTGCCCCCCACCCTCAGAGAAAAAAAAAACACACATAATTTCGCTTTTTTTTTTCTCTACACATACATAATCATGGAGCAATTTCAATCAACTATGCTGGAACTCATTAAGTATCAGATGCAAAGACAACAAGAGAGTGAAGAACGTTTTCAGGAAAAACAATTGAAATTTTCAGAAAAACAAAAGGAAAAGGAAGAAAATGAAGAAAACAAAACGATTTCTGGAGCTACACGAAAAACAAAATAAAATACAAGAAGAAAATGAAAAGAAACAGTTAGCAAAGACTGAACATAAAGCTATACTGTCTAAGCGGATTTTTCTCAAGACACAATATGGTCGACGATCGAAAGTTTTACCTATAACCCAGAAGAGGAAAAAACTTTCGAAAGATATTATCATAGATATCAGGACTTTTATGAAGTCGATTGCCAAACATGTCCAGATGAGAAAAAGATAAGATTGTTACTACGGAAACTGGGAACGGCAGAACATAATAAATTTACGGACTTTATATTACCCAAAAAGACAAGAGACTTAAAATTCGACGAAGCGATTGAATTACTAAAAGGGCTCTTCAACCCCAGATTCTCATTATTTCACAAAAGGTGGAAATGTCTTAATATTCAAAAAAGCGAGCAGGAAGACTACACGACTTTTGCGTCAATCGTAAATAAGACGTGTGACGATTTTCGCCTGTCCGAATTATCGGCGGACAATTTCAAGTGCTCGGCTTAGTGTCTAAAAAAGATATTCGTGCTAGGCTTAGTGTCTAAAAAAGATAGCGAAATGCGAAGACGCATTTTAGCAAAGCTAGAAAATGAGTAAAACACGACACTACAAAAGCTAGCCGAGTACTGTCAGCATTAAGCAAGATTCAGAGAAAATAGAAGAAACTGCTATTGCAAATGTGAAGAAAGTAAATAGGAAGACTCGTTTCCGTTCTCCATCGCCTGAACGGAAGTGGTATCCTACCACAAGAATGAACAGAGACTATAAAAAAAATATTCCCTCCGAGTGCATGTTACGGATGCGGCCAGTGGCACTGGTACAATGACTGTCCATATAAAAATAAAGCTTGCAAAAATTGCAAGAAAGTAGGACATAAGATGTCCAAGTGTAGAAAATTAAGCAGAAGTCGAGTAAAAGTTACTAAGTCAGATGAAGATCAAGACCTGAATATTCGAAAATACCTAAAATGTAAAAATGTACAACAAGAAGGTTAAAATGCAACTGGATTCAGGATCTGACATTTCGATTATTAACACACAAACATGGAAAAATCTAGGAAAGCCAACTCTGCTAAAGTCCAACAAAATAGCCAGGACGGTAACTGGAAAAAAGATCAAATTTGAAGGTGAAATATGGATGAATATAACCTTCAACAACAAGACTATAAAATGAAAATTTTGTAATGAAAAACACGAACAACCTGTTTGGGACTGACGCAATCACTAAGTTCAATCTATGGGACGTGCCCATTAGTTCTTTTTGTAATAACAGTAGTGAAAGCAAAGACAACATAAAAAATTTACAAACAGAATCGAAAATAGCATTCTTCGAAGTTTTCGCTGAAGGACTGGGACGTTGCACGGAAGCATCAGCAAAAATACAGCTGAATTCAACCAATTTTTTAAAAAAAAAAAGCGTAGCATCCCTTTTGCCGCATTAGAAAAAATTGACCAAGAACTCGAAAGACTAACGAGAATTGGTGTGATCTCGAAAACGGAATACAGTGACTGTCCAGCTCCGGCTGTCAACGTAAAGAAGAAGTCGGGCGAAATTCGCGTCTGCGCCGATTTTTCAACCGGGTTAAACGACGCAATAGAAGAGTATCACTATCCACTACCAAGTCCCGAAGAAGTGTTCGCAAAGTTAAATGGTGGAAAAATCTTTTCGAAAATAGACCTTAGCGAGGCATACTTGCAAGTACCCATGGATAACGAAAGCGCAAAGTTGTTATGCATTAACACGCATAAAGTCTTGTTCAGATACGAACGTTTACCGTTCGGGGTGAAGACAGCGCCCGCAATATTCCAGCAAATAATGGATACTATGTTATCCGGTTTAGACTACACGATAGCATATCTCGACGATATACTCATGAAAAGTGAATCGGTAGATGAACACAAACACCATTTGCGCAAAGTTTTCGAAAGGATAAGAAGCTATGGGTTTAGAGTGAAAAAAAACAAATGCGATTATCAAGTATCTGGGACATATAGTAAATAAAGAAGGGGAAAAGCCAGATAAAAATCGAGCATCAGCAATAAAAGATATGCCGGAGCCAAAGGATATTAAATCCCTACAAAGTTTTTTAGGCTTGGTGTCATATTACCAGGATTTTATCCCAGACCTCCACATTCTACGAGCTCCCCTTAACGATCTACTAAAAAAAGAAAAACTTTGGATATGGACAAAAGAATGCAAGCAAGCATTTAAGGATATAAAAGAAAAGTTGACATCAGATTTATTTCTGGTACATTTTGACTCCAAAAGTCGATATCATCGTGGCGAGCGATGCCAGTACACACGGCGTAGGTGCGTGCATATTGCACAAGTGGAAGGATGGTAAAGTTCAACCGATCGCTCATGCAAGCAGATCGCTACTACCTGCTGAGCGAAACTATTCACAAATCGAAAAAGAGGCATTGGTGATTATCTTCGCTGTAACAAAGTTCCATAGATACATACATGGACGGTATTTTACACTGCAGACAGACCACAAGCCTCTGGTAACGATATTCGGTTCGAAGAAGGGTCTGCCAACATACACCGCAAATAGATTGCTTAGGTGGGGAACAATTTTGCTAAATTATAACTTTAAAATACAATATTTGTCCACCCACAAAATTGGTCACGCAGACAGTCTATCAAGACTCATTTCGAAAGCAACAGAACCATTAGAGGATACGGTAATCGCATCCCTCAGAGCAGAGGACGAGGTTGAAGAAAATTTGGCGAACGCAATTCGAGAATTATCAGTATCGCTTAAGGACATCAAAAAATAGGCAGAAAAGAACAAATATATTATGGATATAAAAGACAAGCTAAGCTAAAAAAGACGAAAAAATTCAAGAGACATTTTCTCTGTGTGATAATGTGCTAATATATAGTGAAAGGGTAGTAATCCCTAGTACACTCCAAAAAAGAATATTGAAATATTTTCATGCTGGTCACCCGGGCATAAATAGAATGAAGAGCCTCATGCGAGCATGCGTCTACTGGCCAGGTATGGACAATGACATCGCGTCTATGGTCGGCAGATGTAAAGGCTGCATTTTGGCATCAAAATAACCACAAATTCTACAGAAGCTATGGCCAAAAACAGACAGGCCATGGTTAAGGATTCATATTGATTTTGCGGGTCCAATTAACGGGTGGCATTATTTGGTCGTAGTTGACAGCTATAGTAAATGGCCCGAAGTTTTCCAAATGAAGAGGCCAACATCACAAAATACGATAAATAAATTGCATGAATTATTTGCAAGGTTTGGAGTGGTAGATACTGTGGTTAGTGACAACGGTACTCAATTCACGAGCAGAATTCTGACAGAATTTTCAAGTGGATCACGTGAGGATTCCTCCGTATCACCCACGCAGCAACGGACTAGCCGAAAGGTTCGTCCATACGCTAAAAAAGGCAACGGGTACCCCGACTAGAAAGGCGTTACAGCTATTCCTGCAAGTATACCGCATTACTCCGAATAAATCTGTCCCATCAAGCCTATCACCTGCGGAGCTAATGTTTGCAAGGAAGATCAGATCTGCATTTGATAAATTGATACCTAAAAATAAGATACACACACCAGTCGCAATGGTTCCTAAGCGAAAATTCCACACAAATGAAAAAGTTTTTTTCAAGAATTATAAAAATAATACGACATCGTGGGAACCAGGAGTCATACAAAAGCGGATTGGGAATATGGTGTACATTGTAAAAGGGAAAAAATTTACCCATAAAAGGCACATCAACCAGCTAAAGAAAATGAGTACTGAAGAATCGGAAGAAACTCCGCAAGTAGAAGCATGAATTTATCAAATAAAAGTGCCGTCTGAAACAGTAGATGTGACTTTCATTTTTCTACATATATAATGCGTTTCCATTTTCAAATACACATATATCAGAAATCACAAAAAAAGTTAATGCGGCGAGTATATTCAAATTAAAAATAAAATGATGAAAAAAGTCGGAGAAAATTTGAGAAAGGGAAAAGAGAAAGATCTTTATAAACAAAAAAACTGTCTGAAAAAGTAGTTGCGACATTTTCTTTTCAACTCGTGTAGCGTGTTTCCCTTTTCAAAGAAATACCTGTAAAGCCCATCAAATCATTAAATGAAAAATTGACGAATAAAGTTTTAGAAAATAAGAGAAAGGGTAATATCTGCATGATTTTATGAAATCAAATGCCCTCTGAAATAGTAGATGTGACTTTCCTTTTTCAACCTGTATAATGTTTCCATTTTCAAACAAACGCATATAAGGGACCACAAAAAAGTAAATGACGTGGCTATATATAAATAAAAAAAATGATGAAAAAAACGTGAGAATATACGAGAAAGTTAAAAGAGAAGAATATGCATGATTGTATCAAATAAAAATGCCGTCTAAAATACTATTTTAGACGGCATTAATGACATACATTTTTCTAACGGTATTATGTGTTTTCATTTTAAATAATTGCATATGAAAGACCAAAAATGATGTAAACAAGGTGGTCATATTCCAATTAAAAAATTGATGAAAAATACGTGAGAATATAAAGAAACGCAAAAGAGAATGATCTACTTGATAGTATCAAATAAAATAGCAGCCTGAACTATATATAAATCATTCATTTTTCAACCAGCATAATGTGTTTTCATTTTCAAATAAACACCTATAAAGCACCACAATTAATGTAAATGAGGTGGTTATAATTCAATTAAAAAATTATGAAAAAACCGTGGGAAAATATGAGAAAGGTGAAAGAGAAGGATCTACTTGATTGTATCAAACAAAAGTGCCGCCTGAAATAGTAGTTGCGACATTCATTATTGAACCGGTAAAAGATGTTTCCACTTTCAAATAAACACTTAAGAAGACACAAATAATATAAACGTCGAGGTTATAATTAAATTAGAAAATTGGAAAGAGAAAATAAGAGAAAGAGGAAAGAGAAGGGTCTGGATGATTGTATCAAATAAAAGTGCCATTTGAAACAGTAGTTGCGACTTTCCTTTTTACAACCATATACTGTGTTTCTATTTTCGAATAAATACATATAAAGAACAAGAAATAATATAAATGAGGTTGATGTATTTAAGTTAAAAAAATTGATGAAAAATGCATGAGAAAATAAGAGAAATTGAAAAGAAAAATATCTGCATGATTGTATATTATATAATTCCAAAATATAAAGCTCAATAATCTTATTTTGATAAAGTTATAAGAATAATTATATAACATTCGAAAAAAATAAATGATCAAAAACATCAGAACGATTAACAAAATCATACTATTATACATCATATCCAAATGAAAATAGCTTTCATAATTCATTAGTACTTGATGTGTAAACCTTTACTTCCAAAAACAGCTTGACATCTTTTGCTACCTGAGCGAATTAATATCTTGTATTCATTAACGGATATTTTCTCCCATTCTCCTTTCAAATTAGTCCATAGTTCTTCGACGTTTGTTGGATTCTTTTCCTGAGTTCTTTCATTCGGTAACTTCCAAAACATTCTCAATAGGATTCATGTCTGGGCTTTAAGCAGGCCACTCCATAACAGTAACATCTTCCTCAGAAAGAAATGTCTTAACAGACTCCGCTGTGTGACATAGCGCGTTAACTTGCATAAATGCATTAACTATTAATGATTAATTGCAGTTCTCAAATTAGGTACATGTTTCTTCAATATCTCTTTGTATACAGTTGCGCTAATTTTACCGTGTAACCTAACAAGAGGTCCCGTACCAGCAAATGAAATCATGCCAAACACCATCACACTTCCTCCTCCAAATTTAACGCTGCTTTTAGTGCACTGAGGAAAATATCGTTCTTTAGGACTGCGTCGAACGAACCTTCTCCCATCACAACCGAACAGGTTAAACTTTGACTCATCGCTGAAATGAGCACAATCCCACTGTTCTTCTGTCCATATGACGTGTTCAGTGGCAAATTTCAATCGGCTCATTTGATTCTTTTTAGAAATGTAAGGCTTCGTATAGGCTATTCGACTGTTCAGATTTATTTCATTAAGTCTTCGGGAAATAGTGTGCCTTGATATTTTAATGCCAAGGTTAGCATTAGCTCTTTTAGAGATAGCGGTTGCTGTCGCAAATCGACCCTTTTTGATTCATTACCAATCCATCTGTCTTCCCTTGCAGTAGTTTCCTCAGGCCTGTCAGGTGGTTTTTGGCTTCACGTGACCCAGTTTCCTCAAGTTTTCTTAAAATACTATGAATAGTAGCACATTGTCCATGACATAGTAGCACATAGTCCACAGTCTTGTACCTCATGGCCCACGTTCCAGTAGCAAGTGTCACAGGGCCGGGTTGCAAATGGTCAATGTCTCTGCATCACATGGACCATGTCCTGCTACCTCATTGTCCAAGGCCCGGTAAACATGGTCCACAGTCCGGTAGCAAATGGCACAAGAACTGGTAATAAATGGCCTACAGTATGGTAGTTAATAGACACCGTTCCATTAGCACATGGTCCGTAACTCGGTAGGACATGGTCTACACCTCAGTAGCATATGCTCCATGGCCCAGCAGCAAATGGCCAACGGCCGGGTTGCAAATGGTCAATGCCTCCGTAGCACATGAACAACAGCCTGATATGTTATTGTCCAAAGCCTGGTAGAAATTGACTGCGTAAAACATGGTCCATGGCCCAATAGCAAATGGCTCAAACTCCGGTAACATATGGCCTATGACACAGTAGGAAATGGAGAACGTCCTGATAGCACATGGTCAATAGCCTGGTAAGATATGGCCCAGGGCATGGTAGCTCATTGTCCATGGTCTGGTACCTCATAGTCCACGGTTTGCAAATGGTCAACGCAGCCCAGTAGAACATGGATCATACCTGGTACCTCATTGTCCAAGGCCCGGTAGATCATGGTCCACTGTCCAATAGAAAGTGGCCAAAGCGCCAGTAACAAATGGCCTATGGCACAGTGGTTAATAGACAATTATTACACACTCCATAGGCCGGTAGCAAATGGCCCACGGCCGGGTAAAAAAAAATGTCTCGCTAGCACATGGACCACTTCCTGGTACCTCATTCTGGTAGCATATGCCCCCAAGCCCCGGTAAAAGTGGCACGGTACGGGAAATGGACAATGTCCCATTAGCACATTGTCCATAGCCTGGTAGGACATGTCCCACATTGTCCACGGCCCGGTACGTTAATTCAGTGTCCACGGCCCGGTAGCACATCGTTCATAGTATTGTACCAAATGCTCGATGGCCTGGTAGAATATCGTATAGGACCCAGTAACTCATGGTACACGGTATAATATAACCCAGGATCAGTAGACCATATCCATAGCCTGGTAACACATGGTCCATAGGCTTGTATCACATAGTTGATCGCCCGGTAGAATATGATCCGCGGCACAGTAGCACATTGTCCACAGCTCTGTACCATATGGTCGACGGCCCGGTAACTCATGGTCCCATGGCCTGATAAATCATGATCCACGGGCAGGTAGAACATGTCCATTGTCCTGTAACACGTTGTAGATGGTCTGGTAGAATATGGTAACTCATGTTCCACAGCCTTGTAGATTATAGCCCAGGGCCTGGTAAATCATGGTCATGGCCCAGTAGAACATGTCCGCGGCCCACAGACGTCTACCTTATGTTCAATGGCCCGGTAACTCATGATCCCATGGCCTGGTAGCACATCGTCGATAGCCCAGTAGAATATGGTCCATGACCCGGTAACTCATGGTCCACGGCTCGGTAGAACATGGTACCGCTTCTTACTTTCCTGCTTGTTGAAAATAACCTTCTGTCATTCCATATCTCAAGCGAACCATCTGGTCCTTCTAGTTACTGACTTCTTTTTGGCAAAGTAATCTCTGAACTGGTTAAGTATCTCACCTTGCAGGGTTTTCTTTCAGATAAGCTTTTCGCTTCTCTAGATCAACTGCTTATGTATTAACTATTATTGCTGAAAGAGTCTACCAAGCATTAGCTAAGTATGGTGAAGCTTGAGCTGTTGCTTTGGACTTCTCAAAGACAGGTCTTCGTCACAAGTTATGGTATCTCTGGACGAACTTTTGAACTGATTCAGTTTTTCTTATCGAATCGCGAAATGATAGTTCTCTTGAATGGCCACTCTTCTAGATATTTTTGCATTAATGCTGGCATCCCCCAGGGCACTATCCTTGAACCTACGTTATCTCTAATTTTCATCAACGACCTTCCTTTTTAATCGTTTAGAGAACCTTTTTAGCCTTCCATCAGTGACACATTGCGCGTTCCTGGTCTAATGTTTGTCGCTGACATGAAGTGGAAATATTATATTGAACCAACTACTAAATATGCTGCTAGGAAAGTTGGCTGACAAATTCCATAACAACATTTGACATCCTGGTGGTTGAGCTATAGAAGTGAAACCCATACTGTTTATCGGAAAGAAATCCGTTCTAAGTGAGATGATTAACCATTTCAGAGTTCATCAGAACCACTAAGTGGAAAGCAATAAGCGGCAAAGCATTTATTTATGTGTGGAGAGAACATGAAAAAATCCATTTTCTTAAAACAATTGCAGGGATAGTGTCAAGTTCGTATGCTTTGTGGAGATCTAGTTTAGAGATGATAGCAGAAACCATGGACGGAGTTATACGTATATCACTCAGTAGAGATTACATTTTAGGTGGAAAATCAAGCAAAAATATACCTGATGAGTTGAGAGTGGTGTTGGAAAAGAATTTCTGAACAAACCATTCTGTTTTATCAGCAGTAGATGACAATACTTCAAACTGATTAAAGAGAGTATGGATTCAGGATTTACTCTTATTCAAAACATTCTTACAGAGTCGCCAGTAATCCCAATAACCAAAATTGTGAGAGACTATACGGTGTCTCATTCTATAAGCAAGCAGAAACTTAGCCTCTTTGAGGACACGCTTATACATATTATGAGCGGAAACAAACAGACTTCTGTTATCATCCGAAATATCAAATTGGTATAGCCTGAAGAGGTGATTGCTGTTGGCTATAGCGGCCGAACAGGGGCGAACCGAGGAGAATATTTCACATGGTATTTCCGCGATGGCACGAATGTCAGCTTTCACTCAGGAAGAAACAGGGGTGACACAATTTTCAATGAGAAGATTAAAAAATTCACTCCAAGGAGCGTCTCGAAGAAAATCACAAAATTAATCTCAGTCAATAATTCGTGAATTAGATTTAACCATTTTATGGTAGATGTAGTTGAGGTGGTTTTACTTCCAATGTCCTAGTTTATCAGCAATTATTTGAATAGACAGTTGTATGGGTAAGGGTAGATATTTATCATTACTCATAGAATTTAAATGTTTACCATTGATGTGAATCTTTACAGCTTCTTTTTTGCGCTTCCAATGAAAGTATTAATCTGTTTATGTGGAATTTAAACAGTTTTGTGCAATGTAAATTTTCAATGTAGTTTGGAATAAATTTAGTTGTGGTAAAAGTTATCTTTGAACGTTTTTTGTCGAGAAATAATGTTGAATTTTTTGAGCAAATTCAGAAGAAAAATAATGTTCTGTGATTGCGAACTTGAAGTGATAAGCAATTCTCTGCGGTGTAATAAACAAATTTGTATATGAAGATGAGTGAGTGATGTCTGAAAGTGTCGATTATGTTAAAAGGTAACTTTAAAAATTTCAGATGATAAAGTGATGTGGATTTGTTTAGCAACTGATTTCTGGTCACTATGCTCACTAATGAGATAAGTTTGCGTGTTGAATTTATTTACTTGGGTGGACACGTGATATGCACCAGAAAATTAGTGCCAAAATATTTAACTCTATCACGAGATGAAAAATAGATGTGTGTGGGTGGATGGCGACGCCCAATTGGTTGTTTATGAACCACTCAGAACGTGAATTCTTGGAAAATATGTGTGGAGCTGGTTTTGTACAAGAACATCGCTGTAATCCACTTTTAGATGTCTTTTGAACAGATTTTAACAAAATTTCGTAGTGATCCAATTTTAGATGGTGTTTGCACAGAAGTGTAGAATTACGATTCTACATTTATGTAAAATCAAAAACTTTGACTTAATATTAGGATTAGCAAAATCTGTAACTAGGGTTAACTCTATATATAGGGTTAGTGTTAGTATTAGCTAAATTATATGCCTAGATTCAGTTAAAATCTATAACGAGTGTTAGGGTTAACTCTATGCATACGGTCAGAATGGGGGTTAGATAAATTCTATACATAGTGTTAGGTAAACATTGTACATAGGATTAGATTTAGAGTTAGCAACATACCTATGGTTAATGTTATAGATGAGATAAAATCTATACCTACGATTACGAGAACCCTATGCTTTGGGTTATGGTTAGGTTTTTTTAAAACTATACATAAGGATAGAATGGAAAGTGAACGAGCTCTTGTTGCTACAAGCCATGACAACTATCTACAGGTGTTTACAACATACAACTGAACAAATGACTCTAGATAAATTGAACAGGAAAAGACAAGAATGCATGTTAAGGGATCGAGATTTCATCGCTACAAATCGTTGCAATTGAACGAACCAGTCTCTAGATGTAACATGAAAATAGAAGAACACATAGGAAATGAAAGGACTTTTTTCACTAGACAACGTGATGACTGGACGAACCAGCCTTGAGATAATTACGACATGAAAACTGAAGAAAGATTGGACGGTGAACGACCCTTATTTCTACACAGTGTAATAACTGAACAAACCAGCCTCTAAGTAATTACGAGAGGAAAATAGGAAAACGTGTTACAGGAACAAAATTTATTGCTACACACCGACGTAAAAGAAGAAACCAGTCTCTAAATAATTATGACATAAAAAGACAAGAACATATGAAAACTGCGCAAGACCTTATTATTAAACAGCATCGCAAAAGAAGAATCCAGTCTCTAATTACGGCATGAAAACAGAAAGTAGATTGGAAGGTGAACGAACATTATTTCACCCTGACAGCTTAAGAAGTCTCTAGATAACTACAACGACATGAAAATAGAGGAACTGATTGGAAATGAAGGAGTTCATGTTGCTATATACGATGGTAAGTGAACACTCCAGTTCCAGCTATCTTTCCCCATGACATTTACAATCAACAGAACAAATCTCAATATATTTAAACTGTCCTGAAAAAGTGGGTATGTCAACAGAACGAGCTTTTGATCCTAGACCCCAAGGCTCCTTAACATTCCATCTCCCGATGTTTACATTTATGATCATAGAACACAATCATAACTGAACATACACTTCTCTAAATATTTATTTATTCTTGAAAGAGAAAGTCTGTTTTTCATCTCTGAACAGATTGTCCAATATTCACTGCGATATAGGAAGACAGATATCAAGTAACAGTTCTGTACTATTTTCTTTGTTTCTAACGAAATTTTCTATCTCTTAATACTCTACTTAGCTTTTGAAATGCATCATTGGCCATCACAGTATGTCCTTCCCAGATAGTTAAATTTCTGACCATGTTTAATTTTAGTATCTTCAGTTTGTAATTTGTATTTTGTTTCATCCTTTTGCTGATAACCATGCATTCTGTCTTCTTATAGTTTCTATTTAGTCCTTTCTTCTCGCTTTCCTTCACTACCTTCTGTAGGAGCTTTTTAATTTTATTAGATTCATTATTGTTAACCATTATTATAGGTTTCGTATTTTCTGATATATACCTTCTTAGCTGTTTTATAGCAAATTTGTTCAGAGCATCAATCTTTAGTTTTGAGTAACCAGCGAGGATCCAGTATGAAGGATTGGCTGTTATTAATGAGACAAGAATTTCTCAATTTTGCCTTGGATTTCACAATTCATTCAACCAATATCTTAACTGTTCAAGCTCAAAGGAATCATTACTGCTAATTTTTCCCTCTGTTGTGGATTCCGAGATGAAATTCGGTCTCCAATGAATGACAAACGCAAGAATTAAATATAAGAAATAAAATGTATTTACACAATGATACAAAGGGTAATACTGTTAGTAAATCCAGGAACGCGGTTAGTAGCAATAACATATAGATATATACAGTCTCGAAGCAAAGGATTTTCGTACTCTCTTGTACTGGAATTTGTAGATAAGCCCCACTAAGATCTATTTTTGAAAATATCTTACCGCCGTTGAGATTTGTTGAGATTTCTGGGCTCGGTAGTGGATAATGGTGATCTTTTATCGCCTTGTTGAGTCCCGTCGAAAAATCTGCGCATACGCGAATTTCTCCTGACTTCTTTTTTACATAAACCACAGGCGCTGCCCACTCGCTAAACGCTGTTTTTGATAGAATCCCAGTTTGTTCAAGTCTCTCCAATTCTTTGTCTATTTTTTCTATAGTAGCGAACGGTACATTTCGCTTCTTTTTAAAAATTGGTTGAACGTTTTCTTTTAATTCTATTTTATGTTGCATCGTCCCAACCCGCTTGGAAATACCTCAGGAAATTGATTATATAATTCTTACTTCAATTTTATAGTATCTGATGGTTCAACCTCTAACTTTTTGCAAAAAGAGTTGATAGGTAGGTCCCAAACGTTGAACTTCTGCATCCAGTCGATACTTACTAGATTTTCAGTATCTTTCATGACGTATATCTTAAGTTTTTTTGTTTTGCCGTGAAATTTAACATTCACGATTATTTCTCCCTCAAATTTTATTCGTTTGCCTGTAATCGACTTGGCAATTTTTTGTGTGTGTAGCATGGTAGGTCTGTTGAGTTTTTCCATGTCTGTAAGTTGATTATCATGAGGTCGGAACCCGAATCCAGTTGTAATTTAATCTTTTAATTTAAAATTTCCAGTTCCACATATTTCCTTGCGTTGGTGTTGTCATCGTTATGCATCCTTGTAGCTCTTATTCTATTAGTATCTTTTCTATTTCTACATTGAGATGCCTTGTGGCCCTTTTTTCCACATTCAAGACAGTTTTTATATCTAAAGCGGCAATCCTTGTTCCAATGTAGTCCTCCACATTGATAACATGCTGATGGTGGGGGCTTATATTTGCTTCGATATTCGTCATAATTTGTCCTGTATGTTGTACGTTTTCTCTTATTATAAAATTTTCTTTTTCTTTCTGGGGAGGGTGAGAATCTTTTTTCATTGTCGTAAAATTTTAGTTTTCTTTCCGGGGAGGGTGAAGAACGTAGACTTTTGTATATGACAAACAGCTGATTCTTCAATGTCCTTTGCGTCTTTCTTTATACTTAGACATCTCTGGCAATCTTCCGATAATTGCTGTAACGTTAGACCCGGTTCATTTTGTAATTTTGCAAGCATTCTTCTGCGCATTTCGCTATCTTTTGTAGAAAGTAACCCTTGAACAAAGATGAGACATTTGAAATTGTCTGGGGTTAATTCTGCTAGTTTGAAGTCGTCACAATGTTTATTTACGATTGCGGCAAACGTGGAATAATCCTCGTTATCACCCTTTACCAGGTTAAGGCATTTCCACCTCCTGTGGAAGAGTGATGCTTTGGGGCTGAAGAGTTCTTTAAGACATGTCACTGCTTCGTCAAATGTTAATTCGTTCGTCTTTTTTGGCAAAATATAATCCACGAACTTTGTATATTTTTCAGTTCCTAATTTTTCAAGCAATAGACGTAGCTTTTTTGCTTCTGTCCAATTTTAACAGTCGATATTAAAGATACCTTCATGTCTTCTGAAGTAATCTCCAAAATTTTTGTCCTCATCTAGAGAATATTTGAAAATCTCTATGGTATTCCACACTGCGTCTTGCGAAAATTGTTGCTTCTTTTTCAATATCTAATTGCTTGTTGTCCGCTACTTTCCATATTAGTTCCTGGGGCTCTATTTGTCTTTGTAATTGCTTTTGCCATTTCTTTTTCCATTCGTTCTTGTAGTTGTAATTGTTGATCATTTTGGTGTTTTATCAGTTCTACCAAAATATTTTAAAAATCTTCCATGATAACTCAATTTTACGTATTTTTACTACTCGTAACTGTTTGTTGCTAATTTGTTGAGGACGACGAGGGAAGATTCTTCTTTAGTTGATTTTTTCTTTTCCGCTTGGGTTCGAATCTTCGTCGCCAATTTGTTTGTTGGACGACGAAGGAATATTTTTCTTTTGTTGTTTTCCGCGTCTGTTCGAATCTTCGTCGCCAATTTGTTGTGGATTCCGAGATGAAATTCGGTCTCCAATGAATGACAAACGCAAGAATTAAATAAAATGTATTTACACAATAATACAAAGGGTAAAAAATGTTAGTAAATCCAGGAACGCGGTTAGTAGCAATAACATATAGATATATACAGTCTCGAAGTAGGACTTCCTTGTAACTGACTTCTACAAGCGGTTACTATTACTCTACCTCCAACTCAATCTCAGTCTTCTGACTATCCGACTACTCTGACTGACTCTGGGTATTTAACGGCAGCAGTCCAAGTAACACTTTGGTCGAGTCCACTTATATGAAAAAGGGGAGGACTCCTTATTAAATTAATTCATAAGTTTGCCAAAAGGAAACAACACTTCACTAAAGACAGGTTCTTGATTTTTTTCATTAATTGACATATTTAATTTACAGTATCAACATTTGCCAAATTTATTTTCTTTTAACATTTACTAACTGCATTAAAATTATTCATCAGATGAAAACAAATTATGCTTTTCATAAAAATTTTAATTTTGATTATTTTTTTTTTTACTGTGGTTGTGTTTTCTACTTCAATGTCACGTTAAGGTCATAAATTTTTGACCAAATTTTCTATCTAACATGAAGCCAATGTAAGCCTAAATGTAAAAAGTATCAATATGTTCATATTACTAAAATTAAGCTATAACTAAGTTTACCCTAGCGCAGTGCTTCTCAAACTGATATGGCGGACAGGCATTTTTTTCTCACTGTGCCACGTAACTGTAATATTTTGTGGTAATATTAATTTATACCGGAAACGATATGTATAATATAATAAAAGTTGACTGTTTTTTATCTTCCATTTATTTTCCAAAAAAATATATAACCTTAATCTTTACTAGTGTGAAAGGTGAGCCTGCTTCTTCTTTGTCAGTTTATCCAGTCGTGGTTCAATTGAGGACAATGCCACGCGCAATGGAGAATGAATATCCATATTATTCCTGTACTTTGCCTTAATAACACTTGTGGTTGAGAAGCCAATTTCGCAGAGGAAATGGGAGGAGAGTTTTCAAAGCAATTTCACTAAGCTCAGGATATTCTGCATAACCTTTATCCATAATGAACCAAGTGAAGTAATGGTTTCAAAACTCTTCTTCAATCCTTCGTCAGCAGCCAGCTCCAACAGTTTATTCTCCATACTGACACTCAAGTCATCTTGCAAAGGAATAAACGGATCTCGGATCCATCCATTTCCTTTCCGTGGATCTTCTGCTGGGAAGTAAAACTGAAACCGGTCTGCCAGATTCGTCGAGTGTTCCTTGATGAAATTTAGTAAAGATGAAAAAACATAAGAATCTCTTGACACTCGAATCTTCCATGCTTCTACCTTTCGTTTCTGTCCGTCGCTCTTGTCTGCCATTGTAAAACACTAAAACATCCTTCCCTGCATGGGGTGTTGAAATCATTAAAGATGGCAAAGATATCAGCCAAATAAGCCATCTCTTGGCTAGCTAATCCACATCTGTGAACAATTGTTACCAATTTGGGTTTTTGTCCTGAAGAAACTCGAAAATCTCGTTTCCTAGCTCAAATACTCTTGACGGGTCTTTACCCCTTGATAACCAACATAGATCAGCGTGCAATAGCTGTTTGTGTTCAGCCCTCTTATTATCGCATAATGCCGTGAATAGTCTCGAATTTAAAGCATTCGCTTTTACATGGTTCACAATTTCTACAATTTCGCTGAGTACACTGTTTAGTTATGTGGACATTTTTTTTTTTTGGTTGCAAGACTTTCTCGGTGAAGGAACCAGTGTGTCGACTAGCATTCTGGAGCATACGCCTTAATCTCGGTAATCAGTCCCGAATGCCGCCCTATCATTGCGGAAGCGCCGTCAGAACACACGCCCACACAAAACTTGAAATCCAATCCACATTTGTTAACAATGTAGTCGCTCAGAGTTTTGAACAGTTCAGAACTAGTTGTTTTTGTTGGTAGTGAAG
This sequence comes from Acanthosepion pharaonis, assembly GCA_903632075.3. Taxonomy (NCBI): domain Eukaryota; kingdom Metazoa; phylum Mollusca; class Cephalopoda; order Sepiida; family Sepiidae; genus Acanthosepion; species Acanthosepion pharaonis. The sequence continues at coordinate 76,277 of CAHIKZ030003126.1, forward strand.
CGGAGGAAAAAAATCCTCCTTCAAATCAGCTTCATTTTCAAAGCGCACATGCACCATCAGAATTGTTTGATGAGCTAAATCTGTAAATTCATCAAGTTGCAAAGAAAAATACTTTGTCAATTTAATTTGTTCTGAGCTGATTTTCCATATGCTGAGTCATATCGTGAATTCGTCGAGCTCTAGTGTCATTTGAAAGTGGTACCTGAGCCTCTTTCTTTGCCAATGACTCGCCCAGCATTTCCATACAGACATCTTTAATACACCGATTGTGTATGGCGTTTTAGCCTTGGCAACTCTAAGTACTACTTTATAAGAAGCACAACTATTTATGTGTGTCACTTCAAAATCTGTTTCTGACGGCCTTTTCAAAGAACTCTTTTGGCTTTGAACTCATGCCTTCATGTTCAGTATTCAAATGTCTCTTGCGATTTGATGGCTTTATTGACAACACTTCTTCACAAAATACACACTGTGGTTTTTGTATTGCCCCTCCATCTGTGGCTACAAAACCTAATTGAATGTATGAGTAGTCATATTTTCGAGTAAAGCTAGTAGAAATTCTTTTTCTTTGCAATACTTCGGTTTCTTCATTTACATCGTCGTTATTTGTTTCAAAATTAATTGTGGGTTCGGCAACCGGATGTTTTGATTTAGTAAATTTGTCCATTGGGCCTCGCTTCGCCATCTGTAACTTAGATATAGAAATAATTAATATAAATTTCATAATCCTAGGTATATAGTTAAAATAAGATAATAGGATGCAAGTCGAATAAATGCAGTGGGAAATCTTTTATTGAAAAATATTTGTGAGAGTGTTGGGGATGCACAGAATGAACTAAGAATTTTGCTATGGTATTAAAATAAATCAGAAGGAATTTTTTTATGTCAGGTTGCGTGATCTTCTCTTGCATCCACAACAATAAATAATTCTTGATATAAACAAGGCAAAACATGCATGCAATTCAAACAAACAAATGCATTTAATATACAAATAAAAATATTATATACAAAATATTTTACAAGATGTTATTGTGTTGGTATGCTCGTAGTAACTGAACTTTTTGTATGTCCTTTTTGTGTTTTGTGTATATGTATTACAGTCTTTAAGAAAATTGTAATTAGTGTTTAGAATATCGTTATGTTTTTAGAATTGAGTCATTCAGAAGTAGTCTACCTTTAACTGTAAATATTAAGCATGTTCGATAATAGTATTAAATTGTAGTGAGTGTTAATAATTCACTTTGGATAAGTAAAATCTTGCGAGTAGAAGTTCTTTGTATTCTCAGAGTAATCTTCGAGTCGAGTTTTTGCGTGAGTCAGTTGTGGTTTCGTTTGCGCGGGAAAATTATAATCGCAAGTGACGTGGATTAGATTAGCGTTTCTCTGTGTTTGCTGGACTGACTGATTTATCGTAGATGATCAAAGAGAATGTATAGTCTGAGATTCTTGAACGACGAAGAAATTCGTAGAAGATATTGAACGGGAAAGATTTGTCGTCTCCATTCGCGAAACGGGAATTGTAGTCGTCACATTTTTAAGCTTGAGTGAGCGGTTGAAAAAATGGTCTGCTGCTGATCTGCCATGGTCTGCGTCTCCTTTGTCACACGTGCTTTGGGTTCTTTTTAAGAGGTCACGTGGGTGGCTCCAGAACGATCTTTGCGCCAAAATTTCGAAGTGCACGTGCGGGCGACCTGATTGGTAGAAAATGACCAATCAGAGGGCTAGATTTACGAATGAACGTTTGAATAGGGCATTACTCGAAGAAGGTAAGATTGGGCTACTAGACGAGCCCAATAAGAGAACGTTAATTAATAGTGTTAAAGTATGTTAAATATGTAAAACTTGTGTTAGCTAAGCCGATATACACACAAGTCATACACTGTGACTGCCCGCAGTAAACATAAGCAAGACACTTAAAGCCAGGCACCGACGCGGAAACAAACTTGTTTTGAACAGGAATAAAACACGTTTGATCCCATACTCTTTTTTTTTTTGCGGTTTATAATTAAGAAATACTTATCAACATTCACCTAAATCCACATTATTATAATTATATTGTAGCTAAATAATCTATTTCGAAAAATACCAAATTAAATAATTTATTTCAGATATAGCACCAAATATTTTAAGTTTCAGTAAAAGTTGTACCGACAACCTTCTTTTGAAAGAAAAATGTACCAAGTTTGGTCTGAACGTACATATTCTGACGGCCCTGGCTCTGATGGTGTACGTTTGGCTGGCATCTACCAATTGTTCAAATGATTCCTTAGCATGGCCTGAACACTGGCCACGTAACAGTAGTTGATGGTTGCCGTACCGGCACCGGCCACGAACCACCAGAGTAAGCACTGCCCTAGCCCAAGAAATACATAAATAAACTGACAAGAGACATAACTCAGTATATGTAATATCGAATTCCGTCCCTTGAATTAGATTTTAACATGATAATTTTCACTAATGATAAAAGACAAATTCCCTTCGTCTCACAAGTAGCGTTTTTTTTTTTTTTTTTTTTTTTCAGAAAATAATTAAACTGAACATAACATTTACAAAAGAATATAAATCGAAATATTTCTTCAGGAAAACACATTTATATATATATATATATATATATATATATATATATATATATAGATAGATAGATAGATAGATAGATAGAGAGAGAGAGAGAGAGAGAGAGTTAAGTAACGAAAGTCCTAAAATATAACTGCAACAAGTTCCTTTTTAATAAATGCTTCTCTTTATAAAAGTTTCAGATGTATTTTTATTCCTGAAGCTTGATTTGAATTTTGTTTTAACCTTGTGGATTCTACATACGACATCAGTCTGTTTCCGTTTTGCAAACACAACTGGTAACGTCTATTGGTTTATAATTTAATGGGTCATTTGGAAATTTTAGGGTCAGGTTGGGTGTTTGTGTATTTAGATATGGGGATCACTGTGGCCTACCTCCATATATTTCATTATATATTTTCAAGAAATATGAGATATATTTCAGGTAGCTGTTTCAAAAACTCAAAATGTTGCCAGGACCAACAATTGTGAGTTTTAGCCAGTGATTCTTTTAATTCACTTAAAGAAAACAGATGATTATAGCTCTCTGTATTTTTTGATTGGGAGTTCTTTTTTCTTTGTTTTGTTTTACATATTGAAAGTTTTAGTTTTGCTTTTAAGGATAAATTATCAGCCAGGGTTTTTACTATATCTTTTGTGTTTGTGAGTGGTATATTTTGATTGAAATGTTTTAGGGAGGTACTATTATTTCCCACCCTCTTTTTGATCATATCCTATACAGTTTTTGTATTTGTATTTATTTTAAATAAATAGTTCTTCCATGACGTTTATTTGGCTGCTTTTATAGTTCTCCATGCTTTGTTTTAATTTCCCGAGGCCACCATGGCATGCTCTGATAACAATTTTTGTTAAACCAATGTGTGGTTGAGATAGAAAATTTTAAAGTTTTTCCTAGCTATAGATGTAAGGGTTTTTGTAATATATACAAGATGGTCCTCATTGTTATTATTTGATTTTGGCATTAGCATTGTTTTTGGAATCTTAGCGTTTTGTAGTTTTCATCCTGATGTGGACTGAATTTTCCAATATCATAAGAAAATAGTTCCTACCTTAGGTAAAAGCATTGTGCATTCTTCAGTTGTAGTTGAATGTGGTAGGATCACCAAGAGGTTAAATCTATGGCCGAGTATGAGCCAGTTGCTAGATGAAGGTGTGTTTGGGTTTTATTATTGTGCAGTCATAGGTTTCTTCTCTTATCAGAAATTCTATAATTTTACATTTACTGTTTATTTTCTCTATTTCTCCATATCTTACTGTGCCCATTAAAACCTCCCAGTAATATATTCGGTTCTTGGATCTGTCATATTACATTATCAAGTTTCTGTACAGTCATTTGGTCATTTAGTGGTATGTATGTAGAGCATATGATTATGCTTTTATGTAGGTTTACTTATGCAGCAAATATCTGTATGTTTGTGCTTAAAAATCTGTGGTATCTTATTTGCTATTATAGAGTTTTTAATTTGATGAATGTCTTTTCCAAGCAGATAATTACTGAAGAAAAATTAATCATTGAAGTTAACAATCACACCTCTAACATTCATTTGAATTATCTTATTTGCCATGATTTAGGTTTCGTTTTAAAATAATTTTTGTTTGATAGTTTTTATCATTTGAAGGTTTTGATCCTCAAACTCCATTTCTGCATCCCTTGAATCTGTTTTTGGACAGGTTTAACTTTGTTTTTATTTTGGTCACTGTTCTTTTCTTTTGGGTTGGTTATGTTTAGCAGGAGATTACTTTGACTCTTCTTTGTCTACATAACTACTTTTCTTGTGGGCTAATCAGGAACTGTTTCTGATTTTGTCTTGTATACTGTTCTTCCATTGTTTGGTTTGGATGATTTGTGATTTATCTTGAGAAATACAAAGTGTGTTGTTTTTCCTCTCTTGGTCCTGTATTTGGTTTTATTATTTTAGGTATTCCAGTTCTAGTCTTATTTCTTTTAAAATGATGTGTAATGAGGTGACTATGATCTCTGAATTAGGGCTTGGTGTGACCAGTCGATTGATTGGATCTGGCCCTTCCAACCACCCATCTAACTCAAGTGTTGAAGTGGAGCATTGCAGTTCTTATGGCCACTTATCTGTCCAGATTCATGATGATGATGATATTTCATTATAATAAAAATATGAAATTTCATCATTCTAAAAATAGCTTTTCCACTGTGACAAGGAATGCAAACTTTCCACCACAAGCAAGAGAGAGCAGTAGTAGTTGTAGTATTAAAAAAAAAAAAAAAAAAAAAACAACACAGAATGAACAAGATGTATTTTTCCGTGCAAATCCAGATTTGACAGTTTCAAAAGCCCCCCTTAACCACAAAATTTTCGAAAAAATTATAAACATGTAAGACCAAATTTTAAAAGAAAGGAAACAAAGAGACAATAACCCTGAGAACATTTAACACAGACGAAACCAATACTGTAAATAACATTCATGATAATACACATTCTTGTCATTAATTTCAATACGTGTTGCAAAGTCTTGTTTGTTGTATTTTATTGTTGTAGTTCTATTCATTTCCATTTTCAGTATAAAAAAAGAAAAGGAATCCTCTATCAACTACTAATAAATGTAACATGGGATAACTTACATTAATAACACACATACTGACCCCACAACAGATCTGGTACTAGGTAATAACAGGTCCCCACCCATAGCAAACAAGTGACTTCGTTAGACGGTAGACTTAAGGCTCCCCAATTTATGGAAACGAGCGTAATGGGATGGTTTTCTATCACAGAAGCGCAATTCCACCTCAGGATGGCTACAGCTGAGGATACAAAATCTTATACAGTCACCTTACCATCTGACGCAGTTATGAATGTACCTGTATCTATCTTGCAGTCAAAAAATTACGAGCAATTAAAGCAATATGTCAAATCAGTTTATGAAAGGACTATACCAGAACTTTTAGAAGTTGACGGAAACCACCAATATAGCTGGTCATCCGTCAGTTTAGATACAGAAAATGCTGACCATATCTACACATAGGCGTGAGCGAAGAAATTGTCAGGCACAAGTTTATTCGGGCCCTACCACAATAATTAGTGCCAGTTATAGCCGCTTGGACAGCTTAGTAGAATTAGGGAAATTATCCAAAGAGCTGATACCTTTGCTAGTTAATAAAGAATCTGCGTTACAACTTTCAAGTAAAGAGAAAAGTATCAATATATTACATTCTGTGCAAAATCAAAGTAGTAGAATACCTGTGAGTCAATGACTTTACCATCTAAAACAAAATCCAAACATATGCAGAGCACATATCTACTATACAGAACAGGCCAGGACATGTAAATCATCATGTAAATGAAAATAAAATAAACACAATGTCCAAATGTCCAAATATTACAGAATTCGGAAAAACTAGTTGGGTGGATAAGCACTAGCTTCATTAGATTTGCTACTTTCAGAAGTCATCTGCTCAAACTCCAAGGTTTTCTGATGAAAATAATTCAAAGAAACGATAGGAAATCTTCTTCCGACCTTTGTCTGTCATGTTCTTTCAATGACCGAACATTTCTAACAAAATGAGTTCCACAAAAACGGTTTCAGTGACATTCGGCATTTGAAATGTTGGGTGTTATAATAGCAGAAAGATTGACACAAAGATAAATCCTCCTGAAATTTGTTGGGTGAAAGGAGTTAATCTGATGTTGATTCTGATGCTATGGCATGTCTAGTATAATGACGCAGAAATACCCTGCAGCCCGTCTTATTAAAAAGAAATGAAGACTCACTGGAACAAACGACATTGTAACCGTAATGATGGGTAAGTAGTAAAATGTCGGTCTACGATTCCTTTGATTGGAGGTCCGTTCCGATATGCCAATCTTATTTATAAAAGGTTACCACCATTTTTTTTAATAAATTTTTCCAGTAAAGAATTTAATACTTATCGCAGTCAGAAAAATGTAAGCATAAATACCTTCGACTCCACTTGATTTCAAGTAACTTCCTGAATGGCACCAACACTATTTGATCTCAAGTTGCATACCATGAAAAGGCCTCAAGTCGTTATTTGAGCATCTGGTCAAAAATATAGACCAACTGCTTCCCTAGGTCACCACTAATGTTTGATTAATTTTCTGCAGTAACAATTTAAAAAATTTGGATGCCAAGCAAACCATAAAAGGTAATTTTTAATGGCATTCAAATGTGCAGATTAAAGCATAATGAGGTCTCAATTTATTGCAAGACTTTCAGCTGAACAACTTAGCAGACTACGTCACCAGTTCATTACAAAAAAAAATTTATGTTAAAAATTTATACTTTTGAAGCATAATTAAAAAGTACGATTTTTTAGCAGAAATTCGATCCCAGATCATAAAGCTTCACAGAGCCTCAGGTGATTAATGAACTGACTACCATTCATCGATATTGTCAGCGCCACGATAATATTTCTTGCCCACTGATATTTTTTTTCAGTAATAAATGTAATATTTCTGGTAAATAATTCTTTTGCAGTGGTGATATGAAACTTAAGAAAGTCTGTTTGTTACTGGTGATATGGATGAACCTGTATATCAACTTCGCAATGAGGGTAGTATTTTTCTGCAATGTTGTAGTATTTTTTTGCAATTGCCTTCTTGTTTAGTTCCTAACACTATCCCTGCTGAGGCATTCTACTTCAAAATTTTCATCCTTAATTTCTGAGATATAAAAAATATTTTCCAACATTTTTTTATGACCTTATATTTTCTAAATGTCCTTTAAGGCCAAATTATATATATATATATATATATATATATATATATATATATATATATATATATATATATATATATATATATATATAAACAGCATCTTAGTGAAGGTTGCATCAAGCTTAGACTGTAATTTTAATTAATGCCCAGACAGTGGTACTATACATTAAAACTGCCTCTACAGTGACTCAAAAGAATCTGAGGTTCTCTGGTAGACCAGATTTATGATTCTGGGTTCCATTTTTTCAATGTTCATGAATGCTTTATAGGGTAGTGGACCGAGTAACATGCCACACTAGTAATGGTAGTAGCTGTAGAATTTTTCCAAGCCGAAACTGAAATGCCTTTCCCAATACTGGTGCTTGAGTTTGACATCAAGATAAAAATAGCGATGTTACTGAATACAGAGGATATTGATATTCAGTTCTATGGTAAATGAGACAAGTTCAAGCAACTGATTTATCGAGTTAAGTGTGCAAAATGTTGAAATGAATGTAGATTTTTTTGCAAGAAGTTTTGTTTGGTGAACCCATAGCAGATATTTTGAATAGTGCCAAGGCTGGGACAACCGTGTCCCCTTTGTAACCCACATGATGGGCAATGCGGAATGGGTTTCTGGTATTCAGTGACTTAGTACTAGTCTACGGTTTGCCATTCATGACATTGCTGCTCTCCAGAGTAGCCTTGTCAGTTTTACTCATACAGACTATGTTCACTGATCCATGAGGATGTTGTAAAAAGTATTATCATGTAATGACATCTACACCTGACTGCCATCCTTCATTCCAGTGGCAGTTGATTTAAATGGTTTACTCCTAATTTTCCTCCTCGAAGATGGACTGCCTTTACTAATGGATATGGAGTTTAATCTAGCCCTCATATTAACATGTACTGGATTCAGCAGGAAGTATGTTATCTATTAGATTTAGTCTGATTTTCCCTTATTTAGTACAAAGTTTACTCTTGCCATATAAGGATTATATGTAAACATGGTCTGATAGGAAGGCAGAAATTTCTGATAGATATTGGGTCAGTCAGTTTTATTATTTTTTTTTATGGCTGGAAAATGTCCCCCTCCCACTCATTCAGACAGGGTCAAGGTGGAGTAGTGGGAGAAGAAAGCAATACATTCATAATGAACTAGTTTTTTTTAAATTCTCATTTTTTGTCTTCCATGGAGTGGGTAGGGTGAATTAGGCATCTTTCACTACACACTAAAACAACAGACAGATATTGGATAAGAAAGGAAAATTACAAAGATTATATATATATATATACACATACATACACACCTACCATGTACCATGACGGTACAAGTGAAAAAAAAGTTTCTAAAAATTTGGTAAAAACTAACTTACATTTCCTCTTCTGGCTTGTATGCTCTGATTGGAAAGCAGAGATTTCTGGTGGATATTAGTGAAAGTCAGTTTTTCCTGTTTGACAGGCTCATTATTGGTGAGGAAAGTGTTTTATAAGACATGGAAACAACACCAGACTACACATTTCACTGAATAAAAAGGGTACACACATCAAGAACATACTTGTGTGATTCTTTCATCATAAATAAAATGTTGATCACATTTGGATATACTAAGTTACAAGAACCTTTTGGAAGCCTTCTACCATGACAACACTCCTGTAAATGTTTAGTTTGTTCGAAAGTTCCCAGTTAAAAAAAAAACCCGTACACCTAGACTTAATTTGCTGTTTAACAAGGGAAATAGTTTAGGCTTAAACTTGATACTCCTAAATTTTATGATGATTGCAAGCACTTCTGGACCCAGTAGGGAATGCTGAGAACAAAAAGTTGTTAAATTTAACATATTTCATGTCATCTGTGTAGCGCTGCATCAACTTTCCAGTGGCCAGTCTCATATAATTTACCTTTTCACCCTAAGCCCCGTGGGACATTTGTTACCAAAACCACCCAAATATTTCTTTTGTATATGTAAGGTACAAGGCAATACCTATAATTTGGATTAGCTTTGATAACATAGAATTTGTTTCATGATCTCTTATATGCTATCCCTACTTTGAGATTTGCAGGGAGTGTAATGATTATGTGGCCTGCTTAGTTCTAATTCTGACCGGCTGTTGTATTCACTTTTTAACAAACAAACAAAAAAAAACAAACAAAAATAACAAACAAACAAACCACACATATGAACAAACTTTATTTCAACATTTCTATTCAACTATTTGTGCAGCTTATTTAGTTTTTTTTTTTTTTTAATTTCTTCCATGTTTGGTCAAATGTGTAATAAGCAGACCCTCATTTCGTTTTGAGTGTCCTCTTCCTCGCTAGCCTTAAATATGGGTAAAAATCACAAACACAAAAATTGTGCAGAAATGTTAGACAAGTGAATTTGACAACTCATACTCATTGAAACTTCTTATTATGATTCATGACACCTTAAACATTTGGTATTCTATTAAAAATATTAACCTATTTATTACAAGCTATTATTTGCAATATATAAATACAGTCCAAGGCCTAATCTGGCAGTTCTTTTTTGAAGGTAGAGGAATGGGCCAAAAGATATCCATTTAAGATCCAAGCCTGAAACTTTACTAATTTTATGATGAGTAATTAAAAAAAAAAATCAATTTTCTGAATAAAATAATTGGCCAATTTTTAAACAAATGGTTATTATAAAGCCTTTGAAATTGAATTGAAAAAAAAAAAAAAAGCAAATTTCAGTTGTGTAAAGACATTCATTGAAGTGATGGAAGATTTTATTGGCAATTTGAATTTGGTTATCTGCTTCTGCTATGGCTAATATCAGGTACATGCCACATTCTCTCATCACTTGAAGCCAGCGTTATGTTAAAAGTCACACCTAAATACAAAGGCTGACTTCACCTGTGCTATATCATCCGACAAAGTCCATCTGAAATAATCATTTCTACCTTTGGGTAAAAAACAATAGCACTAGATGGAGTTAAAAAAAAATCATTCACTTGACCAATGTAAAAAGGTAGAATTAAAGAAAAATGGTATGGATAAAAATTGAGATGTTTTTAAAAATTGCGGAGTCCTGAGACTAACCGATTTAAAGTATCATTTGTTTTCTTTCAAACAATACATTAGACAAAAAAATAAAAAAGCATTTATGAAAGAAGAAAAAAAAACTTCACATTTTCCAAGTGTCATAAAATTAAAAGCAATAATTTTCTAACGTGAATACTAAGAGCTAAAAAAAAAAAAAAAAGTTTCTACAGCAACACGTGTATCTTAATTTAATCAAAATCAAGTTTTCAATGATTGAAAAAAAAAAAATTTCCAAAATTATCCATCAATGAGTTTATAGAAAATTAACAGACATCTTTGAAACTAGCACATTTAATAATTTATGTGGAAATTGTATCAAGCTTATTAATTAATAATTTAACAGTGTAATCATAGCAATTTTACCTTTATTCCCATTAATTATTAACAAAATACTTCAAATAAAGAGCTATCGTGTTAAAATATACTTATTCAACAATAAAAAAAAACGAAAATATAAAATAAGATTAACTGATGGCAACCAAAAGTCCTTGTTGCTCATAATGGAAAGGAAAATTGATGGTTCTTCATTAGAATGAACATTTCCATTCTCCAACTGCTTTAGGGGTGAATTTATCTTGCCTGGATTTAAGTAATCGATTTGTAACATGGCATACGGATGAAAAGGGTAAAAGAAAACTATTTTATTTTTTTGCCAGAAGGAGACATTTTCCCATGGCATTGGGAACGGATGTATGAATTTTGTTGAAGTGTTAACAAAAACAATGCTACCACAGGCTATCAGTGTATCCAATGGTGTGTGGGCTGTGACAAAGGTGCTGCCATTATCCTTGGTAAATTTGCCCCTAGGGATGCTTGGCATTCGGAGTATCCATCTCCCACCCCCATATTACCAGAGAAGAGAAATATGAGGAAAAGGATTCAGTTGTAGAATTGATTATCAGAAGTTTGGACAATTACACAGAAGTGTGGGAGCCAATAGTAAATGAATTCCCTAACATTATGTTAAAACAGATTATTGGAACCTGTAGAGAGGATAAATATGAATCAGTTAAAAGACCAATTAAAGATGTTGGGAGGATAGTAAGAAAATTATAATAAATTGGTCAAAACAAGAGATACTTTGATATTTGTTGCTGTAATAGTAGCAGCAATATGGAAATTTAATAGATATAGAAGGTCATTTGATGGTACTCTGGTAAGTGTGCAACAGCTTGGAAAGAGAGTTGCCTGGCAGTGTTCATTGTCCAACCAGAAGATGAAGAACTTGCATTGAAAGAAAGAAAAAAAAAATTAAATGTCCATTATGGAAATGACACAGCTTCTTGCTGTTCAAATGGAGGACAAATGTCAAGGCACTGCTTCCAACATTTAATCGCAAAATGACAAACACACCCCTTTTTTGACATGGATGTTCTTAGAGTTGTGTTGGTGGATTAATATTACATCTATTATTTATGAAGGACAAAACCATGCTCTATATAAAAGGTATAAATTATACATTTTCAAGAATTGAATTTCCACTTCAGTTTTCAAGTTGTAGTTATTTTGTTTTTTTTAAAAAAGGAAAAAAGACTAAATTCTATACTTAGCCCAAGTTGAAGAATCACTTTTCTGTAAGATGGAAATATTTTTTAAAACATGAATTAAGAACATGATTCAGACAGAGGTAAAAAATTCCTCAGTTGAAAAAAAAAAATGCATGTCATCAAAAATGTGACATAATTCAAAGAAAGCTGCAGTAAAAACTAATCGTCAAAAAAAAAAAAAAAAAAAAAAATTTTGTTTACATACTAATTTTATAAATATAACCTCAGAATGAGCAAATATATCCTAAGTTAAAATTATTACAGCATAAACAGGCTAGTTTGGGATACTTTCTAATAAAGCTTTTTTATTTTTTTTTTTACTTCATGAGGAATATTCTTGTATTGAAATCCAAAATGTATCAATGGGTACCAATGAATGTTTCATTTTTAGCCCTCAATCTCTAGAAATGGTGGCCAATTCTTCACATAAGTGAAATTCAATCTATCACGTATGTCATGACAATATTTCATGGCACACTTAAGAGGATTTTAACTAGTTTACAGTAAAGCCAACATTCTTTTCAACCTCAACAAGTGAGTGCGGTAATCAGTTTTGTTAACTGAAAGAACAGACTTTTGTATGAAAATGCATTTTCCTTATTTGCTTTGCTTGGTTTCAAATAATCATTTTTCAGAAAAAGTTAAGTGGGATAATGAGAAATGGCTCTGAAGCTGGGGGAGTCAATTTACAACTCAACCACCATGCCCAATTTAATGTACGAATTGAATGTAAACATTGACACACTAAGAAATAAATGTTTGGCTGTAACAAAATGTATAACTGCTAGAAATATTATAACATAGGCAGAGCCTCAACTAGGTCCCCGCAAGTAGGTCCCCCAGAAAGGGTTGGCAGTCAAATAAGACCTACCTTACTCAGACCAAACAAAAATCACATTAAGGATCCATTTACCAAATTTCAAGTTGTGTGTGTGTATAAGCAAAGCACATATAGATATAAGCTAATTTTTTTTTTTTTTTTTTTTTTAAGATGTGACAGGAAAAAAAACAAAAAACCAGAATAAACAGAATTGACACTTTCAAACTTCACTTTCCCTAACAGAAAAATTAAAATTTTTTTTTTTTTTCATTTACAGTGATTCTCAACTGACATCCCACAAAATATCAGCATGGCCTACACGTGTGAGAAAATAGTAATGGCATTGGTTTCTGAATAAATGAATAAGTATTTTTCTTAAGGCATAAGTATTTGAATAGATATTAACTTTTTCATTTTTTTTTTTTTACAAATTTATATTGAGTTATGAATTAATATTGTAAAAATTGCCCTTATGAAACCTTGAGCATTTGATTTAATAATTTTCCAATTTGTTTAAAATTTATTTCACTCTATAATTTTGCTAAATGTGTTGATATTTTCATTAGGTGCTGTTGCTTAAAAAGGTTGAGAAATACTGGTCTAATTTATATACTTATCTCTTTGATTAAATATTTTTAAAGTTTATTGTTGTGAAGAGATCCTGTTACTAGTTGCAAGAGTTACCTCACTTGCCTTAAACTCCGACTAAGAAATAGCACAGAGTTGGGATAATTTCAACCCAACTAGAGTGCAATGAAATGACTCCACTATATCCACGCCTAGCTGATCACCATTAATTTTTGTGCCAGGTTAAGCACTTGACACATCTTTAAAAAAAATTCATTTTCCATCCTATTTCTTTGCAGCATGTAACAATCAATCATGTATACAGGGTGTGACAGAAATACTGCCAACACAATGCTTAAGATTAGTTATGGGGTCTTCATCAAATTAATCCTACCATTATGTGGAAGGTATTTCTGCCACACAGGACAAGAAACGTTTCTAATTTTAAAATCCATTGTGAAAACTGAAAGGAAAGATTTTTTTTAGAACGAGCACTAAAATCAGTCTTTACCCTGTATTCAAATTAGAATTTGTGATATGGTGTATGTTGAAAGTAAACAATCACCAAGGGTATAATAAAGTGATCCATCCATAAAAATTGATATTTTATAAACTTTTTCTTTTGCATCTTAAGATAACGTAGTAAAGCGCTTTGTATTTCTTTGCCCACCTTGGTGATGTTTTAGTTAGAGAATGAGAGGCTAAATAAGGAGGTCACTTTTCTCCACAACCCCACACTGTTCTCTGGTTGGAGATACTTCCCTTTCTCTAAATTTTCATGCTAGATGCAGAATTTTACTAGATCTTTCAGTTAATCATGCAGGACAAAAAACATTTTTGGCACCTAAAAAGAAAAAAAATATTTTTTCATTCTAAAACATTTTCAAACTCCAATCCTTCCTTTTTTAAGTTGGTGTGAACATCTTTGAATAAAAGGAACTGCTGTATGACCCAACAGTGGGAAACACAAAGGGCATGCAGCGAGAGAGAAAAGAAAAAGACCTTAGAAATCCTATTTATTTTTATATATATATATATATATATATATATATATATATATATAAAAACACACACACTTTTTGCTCACCCCTTGCAAGTGGTGGGGTTTATCCCCACCAGCTGATGACAGCTCATTTTGGAGAGATATCAAAGTCAATTTGGCATTGTTTGAATCCTGTCTCCCTTACTGCTGGTATGAGGAAAAAAAAGAAAACAGCTTTGTTGCACTTTGACCCACTGGGAATTTTGTTTTGCTTCAAACTCAATTCTAAGCCTGAAATTGCCTGATGATTTAGGCTTTCCGATTTCAGGGAAAATTGTTTTTATCTATAATAGATAAAACAACTCAAACAATCAGTGTAATAAAAAAGTGACAAGCACAAAAGAATTAACAAAATTTCTTTAAATTATACTTTTATTCCTTGAAGCAGTTTAAAACTGGATCATCTGGCCCTAAAACAAAACGTAAAAAGAAAAAATATTAAACTTCAACATAAATATAAAATCATGTAGAAGACAGAGAGAGACAGAGACAGAGAAAGAGAAAGAGACAGAGACAGAAGTTTGTCTGTCAATGGATTTAATGTGTTCTAACGTGTTGGAGCATGAACTTTCTGGACACCCAATATATCATTCACTTACCACCCTTTCCGACAAAGAAAGAAAAGAAACACTTCCTTCATATTTCAAGATAAAGTCTTTATCAATTTACTTGACTGGAAGTTTACACAACTCAAAACACTGAATCCAGACTAAGACAATAGCCATTATAAATTTGTAATTTTATAGCAAAATCAAAACAATTTTAAAGTGAATGTAGAATTAAAGACTTGAATTGGTTTATATTTCCATTGTGATTGTTTCCAGCTCAGCCAGAGTTTTGTTACTTAACATTAAAAAAGAGGTTAAAACAACAGAATCTATGAGGCTGAAAGCTTGCATTTATTCTTCTTCCTTGTGCACAATCCACATTGACATTGTCCAACAGCCAATGGTAAAGCACCATCAACTGCATAGACTACAATGGAACACAGGTGTGCAGGAAGATAATTTTCTAAGGTGAGAAAAACTAAAGTATATATACCTTCTTTCTTTTGTCACCACCAAGCTCAAAATGTTTACAACGTTTAATGGGTAATTGTTTCCGGAATTTGCATTCGGTGCATTCCATTCGGAGGACAATTTTCTTTGTTGTTTTTGCCTGAAAACAAAAAGATTTAGGAGCTGTAGTTCATTCAACAATTACTGCTGGTAAAAAGAATAAAATACTTATATACAATACAGATAGCCATTTTAATTTTATAGGCCTATTTTCTTTCAGAGAATTCCCTAAGAATAGCAAGCACTCATGAGAGAATCTGCCACATCTTGATAAAAGTATTTAAGGATACACTAAACCAATTCAATCTAAGGCTATTTCATGAGATGGAAAGCTTTGTTCCAAAAATCAAGTTCGTAATCATTTGATAATTTTACTATTAACTTTTGAGATGACAAAGTGTTTAATTCATAAATATAAAAAAAAAAAAAAAACTTAAGCATTTAGATAGAAAGTAGTTGAGTGTCAAAGTTTACCTTTTTGTGGAAAATAGGCTTTGTCTGACCACCGTATCCTCTTTGTTTGCGATCATAACGCCGTTTACCTGAAATAGAGTATATGCAATGAATCGTGCAATACATTAAGTTAACAGCACCAAAACAAAAATTGGCACAACTAGACACACAATTTAGCACATTTTTGCACTTTTTATGAGGAAAACACATTGACTTGAAAACTTTCAGGAGATCCAGATTATTTCTGAATTATTATTTTTTTTTTATACATGTTATCACCCACTTATATAATTTCAAGAAATTAAATTCGGGGAGGGGACGGGCTGCTTAAAACCAGGACTCTTTGGAGAAAGTAAATCAATTTTTTTGTAAAACAGTTACCCGTTTCATCAAAAATCTGCTCTGAAATCTTGTAAAATAAAATTCAATAAAACTATGGCATTTTTTCTTTTAAAAGGCTCTGAAATAGTACAATAGTTAAAAATTCTTTAATGCTTTCAAGAATGCTGTTTGATATCATTAAAGTGATGATATTGGAAAAATATATTTTTAAAATAATTTTTAGTAAAAAAAAAAAAAAAAAAAAAAAAAAAGGGTTCCTAATTTCTACCTATGGGAATCTTATACATGACAAAACCCTCAAAAAGGTCAAGTGATTTAAGTGTTGCCTGACACTGCAATTACTTAACTTTTAATTCAGTTTTGTTTCAGCATTAATGTCTGCAAATCATCCCTTCAAAATGTTAAATACTTTTACTTTCCTTAATTGCTATTTCACTAAATATTTTTAATTTATGTATTTATTTTAGTTTGGCTCATACTTCAATTAATTTTTTTGTTTAAGGTAGTAAAAGAACCTAGAAACAAAATGCAAACTTCATAAAGCTTCCTAAAACTTTAGTGAATAAAATATTAAACAATTGCTGAAAATGTTAATTTGTAAAAATTACTATGCAAAAGAAAAAAGTTAAACATATTTATAAGTTCCATCATTTGTGAATAGTTTCATTAAAATCTGACATGTATTCTTATTTTTGCAAGATTTTTCAAAATCCTGGTTTCAAGTGTTCAGGAATAGCAATTTCAACTATTTTTTCATATTTTATGCCCAGAAAAATTTTTTTGTAATCATTTACACTCGGGTCCTCCATTAGGTCATGTAAAAAGCAGCCTATCACTATGAAAAAAAAGAAAAAAGAAAAAGGCTCATAAAACAACAAAAACAAAGTTTTGTTTCAATATGTTGTTATTAATTGTTGAAAGCTAAAGCATTAGATTTATTATTTACAGTAAGTAACATATTCTGGTGTCTTTCAGATAGAAATTATATAGATTGGAATGTCAAATATATGCTCGATTTGTTTAATTTTCATAAAAGCGGCCATTTTAAATGTTAAGAAATTTGTAAACAAAAACAAAATTTTGATTTTAAACTTCCTAAAATAAATTTATATATTTTTGACATGTTATTTGAGTAAAATTAGAAAATTTAAAGTTAAATTAATCTGATATGAAGCAAACAGTACTTATAGCATAAAAATTTGTATCCAAACATTTAACGATGTGTCTGAATTTATCAAAGAAATCGATTGTGATGAGGTGATGACATTACTATGGATGATCAAAATTGACAATTTTTGCAAAGTAAGCGAACGCGGTTTTTCGTTTTTAACTAGTACTTTTTAAATATTAACATTTTTATTCAGCAATTATGTAATATAAGCATGTTCACCGTTTTCGCGGGAAAACAGCATATAGCGTAATGAAAATGCCACAAACTTAACTAAAATAAAGTTTTATCGTCAAAATGCTTATGTTATTATTAAGATGAAAGACCAAAGTATTTTTTTTAATTATTTTTTGAAATTTTTTAATCCTAACACGTTCGAAATTTCGGTTGAATTCTTTTGTTTACGCCATCGCGGCGTCACAGAAAATAACTTTTTTTGCGATTTTTTTTCCGTTGAAAACATTGATTTGGAAATTCTTGTAAAAATCAAGTAATTGTCTGATTTTAATGAAATTTTCAGGACTTCACAAATGAAATTATTTTTGAAATATTTTTTTTAAAGAAAATTTTGGTAAAAAATATATTTTTTTTAAAATGTTAACCCACATTTACTTAATTTAATGAAATTTCGCTCAAAACCTTTTTGGATCCTGAATTTTTTTGTTAAAAGTAGGAGTCTTCAAAGATGGTAAATAACCTATTTTTTTTTTTTTCAAATTTGAGCTATCTAACTGAAAATCTGCTCTGAATCTAAAAAATAATGAATCCAATAAAACTATGTTACTTAATTAGAAAAGCTTTTAATTGCTTTTGTAAATAAGCAATATTAAGTACATTGTCTGAAGAAATAATTTTTTTTCTGATGAATAATTAATTTTTACAAGAATTTTTTCGCTTTTTAAGAAATTTTAATTATAATAATTTATAATAGTTTAAAATCATGTAAACTGTATTAGGAGGGTTCCTCGAGGTGATGTAGTAATTAAGTGGAAAAAAAAAAATTTACAAGTCCAAAATTGCTAAGTTTAATAAATTTAGTTGCGCTACTTTTTCTAAAAATAATTTTTATGTTGTAATTTTTTTTACTTACATTCCTTATTTCCATGTATGATATACAGAAATTGCCATTATTATAACAAAGTTACGTGATCTAAGGGTTTTGTCCCTTCACATGGCCTTTTCCTAACATTTTGTTTCTTACAGATTGTATTTTCCATTCAGCTTTAAAAGTGTAAACTTTAAATTTTAAAGTAATTTTTCTTTTTTTCATTTACTATTTCACTAAATAATTTTATTTTATGTATTGTATTTCCATTAGTGTGTGTCATACGCAAATAGAATAATTTTTTTTAAAAACTCAGACTTAAAAATTGTCATTTATGGTCATCAGTAGTAGCTGTCATCAGTTCATCATTCAACAATCCATCAATAGTTCAATCAGATGAACAGGACCGCTTGTTAATAATTGGTTGTATATTATTTTTTTATGCTATAAGTAACAAAGATTTCTTTCAAATCAGATTACTTTAACTTTTTTAATTTTACTAAAATAACGTGTCAGAAATTCTTAAATATTTTCAAAATCGATAAATTGGTGTTTGTTTACAAATTGCTTAAAATTAAGAAAATGGCCGATTTTAAGAAAATTAAAAAATATGAATTTAAATTTGACATTCAAATGTATATAGTTTCTATCTGAAATACACCAGAATTGTTTAATTCATGGAAATCATAAATTTAATGATTAAACTTTTTTTAAAGCTAAAATAAAATCTTCAAGAATGTTTTTTCGTTGTAAAAAATTCATTTTAAACTTCAATGTAGAAAAATTATGCCGAAATAGTGGAGATACTTAAATTGTAATATCTATTTTTTTTTTTTTATTTCAAACTTTCTTAATTAGATAATTGTTTAAGATTTAAGGATTATGTCATGTATATACATTTCCATACGTACAAATTATGAACGTTTTTTCAAAAGTTTTCTTTTTAAATTATTTTAAAAAATATTCGGGGTCAAACGACTTGTGTGCTTTTCAAATTTCGATTCGTAAATTTACTTTTTCATTAACGTTATTTATTACGTTAGGTATATGCATGAGATCATAAAAAAAAAAAAAAAAAAAAAAAAAAAGTCTAATGAAAAGACGTCAAAC
The DNA here is from genome assembly GCA_903632075.3 of Acanthosepion pharaonis. Taxonomy (NCBI): domain Eukaryota; kingdom Metazoa; phylum Mollusca; class Cephalopoda; order Sepiida; family Sepiidae; genus Acanthosepion; species Acanthosepion pharaonis. The sequence continues at coordinate 95,764 of CAHIKZ030003126.1, forward strand.
TTGACGAAAAACAAAATTTTATTTTAAAAAATGTCTATGTTACTTAGTAAGATTGAAAAGAACAAAGTAATTTTTTAATTATTTAAAAAAAATTTTCTGTCTTTTTTACTTGAAACATTCTAACTTTCAGATTTGAAAACTTGTTTTCGTCACAAATGGAAGTTTTTTTAAAAAAAAAATATATTTTTTGCATTTTTTTTCTTAATGACACATTAATTTTGAAAATCTTGGAAATAGTAAATAATTAAAATTTTAGAATGTAAAGTTCTTAAAAAAAACCAATGCCAAACTGTTTTCCTGAATCCTTGATGACTTGGCTGTCATACAAAAAAATGATAAACATCAAGATGAAATAATGGAAACTGACCTTGTGAAAAACGAAATTATCGCAAAAAACAGGTTTTGATCAATTAGTAAACTTCTGGACCTTTTAGATGGTGACGTGAAAAATTTATAGGATCCAGACTTTATAGGCTATTATTTTTCCACATGGAATTATTCACTGGTAATAAATCTTCGATTTGGCTGTGAAAAATGTCACTCGGGGTTAGCATTAAAAATTATGGTCAATTTTGTATGAAAACCACTTTTTCTTATTTAAGAAATAATTTTTTCACTTCAAAACAACTTTTTTTTTCAAACTTCAATCCTTTGTCTTTACATTAGTGTAAATATCATTGAATAAAATGAACTATTATATGACCCGGCGATGGGAAATATGAAAGGTATATAGAAAAAAAAAAAAAAACAGTGTCGTCTGCTAGTGTTTTTGTCACCCGGGCTGGTGACCCTCGAAATAAAAAAGTGCAGTTGAGTTATTTATTTATTAATTCATTTTTTAGAATAAATCTGGGGATATGTTTCAAAAAAAAGCAAAAAAAAAAAAAAAAAAAAAAAAATCCCCTTTTTTTTTACATTTTTTTTTTTACCCGTAAAAACTAAAAAACTTTTAGAAAAAAAAAAAATAACGTTTTTTTTTTTTTAAAAAAAAAAAAAAATAACTTGCTTTTTGTTTTTTCTTTATCCAGCTATTTTAGAATTAATGAAAAATGATAGGTTATAAAAAAAAAAAAAAACAGGCTTATTCTAAGATAAAAAAAAAAAAAACAATGGTTCACTTATTTAATTTTTTTTCACTAACATTTGAACACAGTTCATGCATGCAACAGACATGAAAAATCAAAACAAAAAAAGTCAGGACTTTCTCATCGCAAGGTGTTAATCCTTTCACATCAAGCAGGGTCTCTTTTTTTTTTTTTTTTTTTTTTTCACACCTTTAATTGATACCAAACAATCTGGACTTTTCACATAGTGATGAAAAACATAAGCCACGGCAAGCCCTAAAATGGTCATCACATACTTGTTAAGTGGATGGGTTTTTTTTATCTCCACCAGCTAAATGATGTTGACAGTTTATATTGTTTTTTTTTTGAGAGTTTTTTATTGCTTTGTCCAAAGACAATTTGGCTTTTGATGAACCCTTCCTTATCGCTGAGCTGCTATTTGGGGGGGGGGGGGGAACTCGTGTCAAATTTCTTTTAACCCTTATATATTTGAAAATTAAAAACATACTTTATCGCATTTTGCGTACAGTTGTTGCTGAAATAAGACTTTGTGCGTGATATTTTGCAACTATGTTAACCATAGAGGATATTATTGCTTCCTTGGACTTGCCCCATGGTTATTTTGATGATTTTTCCATAACCTCTGTAGCCAATGCGGCATTAATTACCAACGAAATTGTATGGTCATTATGGTCAACATTTTTGGGTGAGGAATCTCTTGTAGCTGTTTTGCGTCGTTTGTACGGAGTTCCTGACACAGTCAAGGCAAATTTCAACGGCTCAAATCATTTGTTGTTGCATTCAGGAAATGTGCCAAGACTGCTGCTAAGAAGATTGTCTTCTGTGGTAAGAAATTTAATATCTTAAAAGTTTTCCCATCTTTTACAGGTTTTTCTTCTGTTGAAGTTTTTTCAGTTAGTGCTCCCGAAAGTGGTGATAATTCATTGCTTTCTTCTTCTATTTCATCTTCAGCTGAAAGCATGGCTGATTTTTCTTCAGTTTCCACATCCACTCCACTGAGACCAAGCCAGCCAAATTATAAAAGCCCCGGCAAAAAAATTTTGAAGAGCCGAAATCTTTCTTTACAGCAGTCTCTTTCTGATTATGAGAAGGTGATTGCTGATCTTAAAGCTGAAAATAAGAGCCTCAAGAGAAAAATATTTGCTCAATTATCGGCAAAACAACGGACAACTCAAAAAAAAAAAAAAAAAAAAAAAAAAAAAAAAATGCTCCAGGATTCAATTGAGAAAATTTCTGCCTCAAAAAATGTTGGTGATATGGAAGGTATTGAGGAGGATTTGAATGCAACAATGGCTAATAGATTTGAGTCCAAGAAGGTCCAAACCAGCAATTTAGTTTTGATCCCAAAAAATCAGTTTTCCCCAGTGGATGGCTATTCCGGATCTATTTTTTGGGATGAAAGCCATAAGGACAGAATTTTTATTTCTTTACCTGTTGCACGGAAAACTAATTCTAAAATAACATCTAAGAATTTGCATCTCCAAGCTAAGATGTTGCATATTGTCTCAGCATTAATTTCTGGCGTCGATGAAAAAGACACTGATGAAGAAACTTTTTTTACAAGAAATTGGTTTGCTTTTTGGACACCACATTCAACACCACAAAAATGATGTTTTCCAAAGTTCTGTAGCTGAATGCCTCAAATCTAAAATCTGGCCGCATTTAACAGTTGTTCAGGCGGTAAACCTTAGACTTTGTCTTGATTTTCCTTGGGCAACTTTGAGACGTCTGAAAACCACCCTGGCAGCCTATGGAATTACAATTTTTCCTTCAGAATTATCCATGCGTTCTCATGAGAAAACTCTTGTTTGCCCTGAAAGTGAACTTGAAACCAAAATTGTACTCATGGACACAAAAAAATAAGTGTGATGATGAAAGAAAACTTGTGGAGGTTCCAGTGTCCCAGGTGAAGAATCTGCTTGAATATATGACTCAAACAATTCAGAGCATGCTGCAAAAAAGACAGTGACTGTTTCAGTCAAGCAGACAAAGTTTTTATCTTTTTTTTGGGTGACAAAGGAGACAAGAGCATGAAATTTCATTTCTCTGTCTGTTCTCCAAAAATTAGTGGGTCAGCATTTTCATGTAAAATATATTCTTTGTTTGCAGCTGAGGATACACATGAAAACCAAATGAAGGCCATGGCAAAATTTTTGGGAAGATTTTCAACGCATGCAGGACTCAAGTTTCAAAATATGCGGACTTCCTGTCACTGTTCTTTTCGGAGGTGATTACAAATTCCTATATGCAACTCTGGGACATCAAGGTGCATCTGCATCTTTTCCTTCTATTTATGACCAGGTTAGTTTGGATCATCTCCGAAACCACCCCAAAAGTCCACACACTCCTAAATCCTGTAATATTCCCTTGTGCCATATTATTGACTATGTGTTGAATTATGCAGAAAATGTTGTTGATGATCGGCAAGCCGGGAAGCTCAAGAAAAAAGGAAGAGATCATTTGTCAGTTGTCGGCTGTGCTGTTTATCCTATAAAGTCCTTGGACAATGTTGTTCTTCCTACTTTGCATGTGACTCTCGGGGTAGTTACAAAGTTTTTTAGGATTTTGGAAAAATATGCCCGGGCCATTGATCAAACTTTGGGAATTACCACAGAAGTTGAGAGGAAAATTTTGGAAATTGAACAGAGACAAAGGGACACACTTGCAGAAAAACAGGTGGCCCAGAGTGAACATGAGGGGTACTGCAAGCGTCTTCTGGACATCCAAAATATTCTCAGTCGTCTTGAAATCATGGAGAAACATAAAAGCAGGGCGTCGGCGACACTCGAACTAGAACAACTAGCCAAAAACGCAATGAGCGGGAAAAGAGGTTGGCGTCCTAAAAAAATTTCTGAGATTCTTCAATCATGTGGAGCAGAAATCTGCCTTGTTACAAAATATGACACTGATTCATACAGAGACGACTGGGTTATGTGTGACTCATGTGCTCAGTGGCAACACATGATGTGTGAGGGTCTTTCGGATGAAGACACAAGTGCCATGTCTGAGGTTGAATACACTTGTCTCAAATGTCGGGGACTTCCTGTCAAATTTGCAGCTGAAAATAGTTGTGAGAAACATCAAAAAAGTGTACAGTCAGCTTATTCTCATTTAAAACAACGCTCTGATACCATTTCGTCCATTGAACAGGAACTGAAAAACACTGTGGGGCCAACAAAAAAAAAAAAAAAAAAAAAAAATTGATCAAATGTTACAGGAAATGGACATAAAAAAAAGACAGGCATACCACGGTGGCCTTTTTTTTGTTGGCAATCACTGCAAAGTTATTTTGTCCAAAAATAAGGCTGGCATTTATAACTTCAAAAAACTTTGCAGTGTCTTGTCCCCTCAGTATTCTGATGTCAACCACCATTTGACAGAACTTTTTGAACTGTATTCAAAGGCCCATCAGATCATGGTACTGCAAACATTTTGGATGATCATCAACTGGATGATCTGGAATTTTGTTGTCAGAAAATGGGGAAAAATTTCCCAAAAATTTCCCATCAGAACCGATCAATGCAAAACTCCATGATTTTATTTTTCATCTTCCTCGTTTGGCCAGAATTCATTGAAGTGTAGGACTTTTCAGCGAGGAAGGTGGGGAGAGTTTGCATCACTTCATAAAAAAAAAGATCAGCGTATGTATGCCTGTGTTAGGGACCCTGGTTCAAAACAAAGAGTTATTAAAATAAGCATGCCCTTAAAGGTGAAGTGGATAGATCTGTTGTTGTCCCTGTTTCAAAAAAAAGTGTAAAACTTGCAATGAATTTTACAAAGGTGGTGTTTGTTCTTGTCTGAATGAACCTTCTGCATCCGGATCCTCTTAACTGAGTGTGAAGCTGCATTGACTTGATTCAAAGGAGGATCATCATCTGCTTCATTGAAGTTTTTCTTCTAAAATCTAAAAAATAATATTTGTCATAAAAACATTCAATTTGAAAAAAAAGTTTGTATTTTCTAAAAATCAAAAATTCTTCACTTGTCTGCATTTCTTCCTTTGATGCCTTGTGCTGTTAAGCACCTTTTTGATGACAGTGTGTGTATTTTGTTACACAATCTCAAAATGATTCATGTCTCAGACTTGAAAGAAAAAACTAAAAGTGGCATTTAGTTGACAGTTTCCAATTGATTTGATTATTTTATGCCTTCTGATTTAAAAAAAAAAAAAAAAAAAAAATTAATTCCCCATTAAAATGGAAAAATATTTTTTAGAATTTTATGAAAAAAAAATTTACAAAATTTCCAATTTTATTTTTTCATACTTTTGCTTTCAGAAATATACCTACTTTCATGGAATTATGATTGAATTTCACCAGATAATGAACTTTGATTTCAATTACACCAGCCAATTTTGTTTTTTCAAAAATGAAAGAACATACTGTTTGCTTTCAAAAAAATACCTACTTTCATGGAATTAAAAAATTGACATTTCACCATTTTTTTTTTCACATTTTAATGGAAAAAAAAATATTACACCAGCCAATTTTTTGAAATTGAAAGAACATTGTTTGCTTTCAGAATATACCTACTTTCATGGAATTTTGTTTGACATTTCAACAGATAATCAATTAAAATATTGAAATTTTTGATTATGATTTAGGCTTTTTTGATTTTCAAAGTTTTGCTTCAAACTCCCAATTTTGGCTGAAATTGTTTGAAATTTTTTGTTTAAAACTAAATTTTTTTTTGTTTAGAACTAGAAAAAAAAAAAAATTTTCACTATATTTTTTTCACATTTACCCCTGAAAAATTTTTTTTTTGACTCAATTACACCAGCCAATTTTATTTTTTAAATGAAAGAACATACTGTTTGCTTTCAGAAAATACCTAGTTTCATGGTGTTCAGATCAAAAGTTTTTTTGATATTTTATTCTGATGATGAAAAAACTGTCATTTTTCAAGATTATACCTTATCTTACCACTATAAAAGTATGAAAATCCAATTTTTTTTTATTTAGAGAAAATAGGACCTGAATTGACAAATGACTTGCTATTTTTGTAATGATTTATCAACTTGTTATTTAATCTTAAAATTATTTTATTACCATACATGAAAAAGTTATAAGCATAGAAAAAAAGTTGTTAAATATTCTAAAAGAAGCGGTACTGACGAATTTTGGATATAATGCTATTTTTACATCTATAATTAAAGATAAAATAAAAAGTGGAAAGGTTTTACAATCAAGGAAACAGCAATGAGAATAATCTTACTGTTTTCCCTATGTGTAGAAAAAATTCTTAAATCAAATGTACGGAGGTCGGAAGAAACATGATCCAATAAAAAACATCAAAAACACACTGTTAACGGTCATTTAATAAAATTCGCGAAAAAAATTTCCATCTGAAAGAATTTTAAAATCTGACAATTATTTCTATTTTTGCAAGATTTTCAAAATTAGTCATAAGAAAAATTAAAAAAAATTTCTCCATGTTATTTACTAAAGTTCCGGTGATGACGAATCGAGATTTTTCAATCAAAGTTGAAACGTTCTAATAAAGACAAAAATTTTTTTAAAATAATGAAAAATTACTTTGTTATCACACCTTAATAAACAAAATTTTGGTAATAAAATTCTGATTTCGTCAAGTTTCCGTATGGTCGAAAAATAACGCTCAAATAAGTTGTTAATGGTAAAGATAAATTGTCACTTACGACCTTCCGTAATAAATTTCCGCACGTAATATGTCAGTGGGTGATGAAAACACGCACTTGTCATTTGTCAATCAACACCGCAGTTCAGATAGGCTTTCTCCCATTTGAAAAAACATGTTTTCATCACAGAAAATAAGCAATCTTTGTTTCAAAATATACTAAATAAACTTTCTAATTTCTTTAAAAAAAAAAAAAAAAAAAAAAAAAATCATAATTGATTTTTAAATAAATCAAAAAAAGCAACATTCACTTTTGAAACAAACCGCCTTGTTGTTGGGATTATCGATCTTCTGTCCATTTTTCCGATTCAAAAAAATACAAAAGTTTTTTAAATAAAAATTACCAAACGTTTTAAAATTAAAAATCGATAAAATTCCTTTTATTCAAAAAGTTATTTAGATCATTCCTCCCCTGATAAAACATTAACATTTAAACGATAAAAAAATTATTTTAATCAAATTTAAACTTTTTTATTCTGGTATGCTATTTTTTATCGATCTCAGGGAGACGAGAACTAGTTACTTGTGGATAAAAGCAATTAAAGAATTACTTTAAACGATTTTGATGAAGTATGCTGTGAAGTTAATGAAAACGGTTTTTTTGAAAAATTGAAAAACATATTTTTTAAAAAATACATTATTCATTTGGCCTGAAATTCTTCCCAAAATAATGTCCTGATATGAACATTTACGTGAAAAAATCATGAAATTATTTTATATTTAATGTTAAAAATTTTTTAGTCATTTTTTTTTTTATAATTCAGCAAATAAACAAACGGTAATGTTAAAAAAAAAAAAAAAAAAAAAAAAATAAAACTGGTTATTTACTTTAATAAAGACTGTTTATAACTTTAAAACAAATCGTGAACTTATATTTATTTCTGAAGTTTCATGCAATAAAATTCATTTAAATAATGTTAAAAAAAATTAAAAATTCCGTGGAGATAAAAAAAAAAAAAAAAAAAAAAATTTTAAAAATAATTTAATCCATTGATGAATAAGTGTTGAAAATTTCATTAAAATGAAATTATTTGATTTCTGCAAGAGAGAAAAAAATTAACCTACCCCCTTCGAAAAGAAAATAAAACAAATTTTTTTCCTCTTATCGCGCTGTAAAAAAAAAAAAAAAAATTTTTTTTTTTTTAAACAATTTTTCGTATAGAAAAAAATCAAAAAATAATTAAAAATATTTTTATTTCCTCTTCATAACAAATAAACATATTGAGACAAAACTTTTTTCGTTGATTTATGGACCTTTTTATGATTTCTCTTTTTTTTTTTTTTTTTAAATGACCTAATGGAGGACCCTTTAGGTATAGAAAAAATAAAATGGCATAGCATGAACGGCCTTAAAATTTGATGAAAAATTTTTTTTATCTGCTTAATGATCATTATTAAAAGGAATGCCAAAGTATTTTTAAATTTTTTTTTTTACTCATTCTTAAATTTTAAAAAATTTTGTCAGCGAAATTACTAAAAAAAAAAAAAAAAAAAAAAAATCGATATCAGAAAATTTTAAAAATTTTTAAAAGTTAAAATCCTAGCTTAAAATTCTTCCAGAAAGATTTTATACGTTTTTCAAAATTTATCTGGCGAAAATTTTGATTCAATATATTTACGCAAAAAAAAAAAAAAAAAAAAAAAAAAAACTAATGGAAAATAGGTAAGCAAGTTGATGGAAGGACTTTTTTTTTTTATTTGAAACAGCTTTTATTTTTTAATTAAAGTAAAGTGTATGCTTTTTAAAAAAAATTTTTATTATCATTACTTTCTTACACCATAAGTTTGTTGATGCCATCTGTCTTTTTATAAAAACAAATAAAAATACAACTATTCTGACGTTTTTTTTTTTTTTTTTTTCCAGCCAATTTGAACTGAAAAAAAAAAAAACTTGAAAAATGACTTATCTGAAGAAAATATTAAGGAAATTTGATCTGCAACTAGGTATTTCCTGAAAACAAACAATGCTCTTTCATTTCCTAGTGAAATTGGTTAGTGCCAAAGCATTTTTATTTTTGGAAAATCAGAAAGCCTAAATCATTTTAAAACAACCTTTTATATCGTCTAAATGCTCGTTTTTACGAAGAGGAATGACCAAAGTTTTTTCTTTTTAATTTTTCCTTCTTTTTAGAAGATTCTAAATTTTGATAAGAAAAAAAAAAAAAAAAAACCTTGTTTTTTTTTTTTACCAACCGGAACTAGTAAACAATATAGACAATTTTTAGCACGTTTTTTTTTTGTATGACACATTAATTTGGAAAATCTTGCAAAAATAAAAATAATTGTCGGATGATACAGAAACTTTCAGAAACTATTCACAGATAATCGAAATTAATTTTTTTTTTTATTAAAGTCATGGAAGAAATGTTTTTTTTATATTTATTATTAACACCCCCATAACTAATTTTATGAAAAACTCTAGAAATTTAGCGCATCAATTACAATAGTTAAAAAAAAAGCACAAGGCTTTGAAGAATGTAAAATTTTTTTTTTTGTTTTTAATGGTTTAATTAACCCAAAAATCAGCTCTGAATTGTAACATACAAAACTCAATAAAACAAATATGTTTATTTCAAATTTCATTTGCTTTTTTTATTTGTTTTTATGAATATGGACAATATTTTCTGAAAGCAAAAAAAAATTTTTTAATGAAAATTGAATTTTTAATACAATTGTCATTTCTTTAATTATAATAGATTTTTACATTAAGTTTTTTAAAAATATTATAAAATTAGTTAAAAGCAACATCAATTTTTCTAAGTGTCTTTATGAGTGTCTAGCGGTTTGAAAATTGTATCATTTGGACCAATCAGAAGATCCGCAGTAATTAAGAAATGTAATTTTGTGTTTATAATCGGGCAGTAATTTTAAAGTACGGAAGACCAATCAGAATACAATTAAGTTACATTATTTCAGTTCAGCATTGTTAGTGTTAAGGAAGGCTTTTTCTTTTGCGAAACACGTATGGAAGTTAATTTGATTTTTCAATTTCAACTGAGAAGGTTACCTATAAGTATCAGTATCATCTTATGAAATTTAACTACTGCTAAACTTTAATTTATATGATTTTTATATTATTTTTCCATGAATGAAATATCAAAATTAATAATAAAATGAATGGAAATACGAATAACAGTAAAAAAAATGTAATAAGTGTACATAAAATTATAGTATTTTATGTACACTTCTGATAAAATTTCAGAAGAAAGCTACCTGAGCTAGGTAGCTCCAAAAATTCGGTATACCTAAAGTTTCTCCGATTTTTCGCCCAAAACTAAGTTTTATCGTGAAAAAGCGTACCTCTACGAAAACCAAATTTTATCGTCTAAATGTTCATATTAAAGAGGAAAGATCAAAATATTTTTGGGGTAGTTTTTTTTTTTTTTACATTTTTTAATCGTTACTGGCACGTCCGAAATTTTCGTTTAAAATTTTTTTTTTTTTGTATTACACATTAATTTGGAAAATCTTGCAAAAATAAAAATAATTGTCCGATGTTAATGAAACTCAGAAACTATTAAGAGATGATCGAAATTATTACGTGCTTTATGGAAAATAAAGAAATTAAAAAATAAGACTTAACTTAAAGAGTGAGATTAAATTTCATAAGAACGGTATCTAATTTTACTGGATTTCTGGAAATAAAAAAAGTTCCGGGAAATGCATTTTCTTTCAAAATTTACAGTTTTGAATCTCTAGGAGGTTTAGATTTTACAATAAATAATGAATATTGCATTTATATCCGTTAATTCTTACCTTGAGCATACAAAGAAGCTTTGCCTGCTTTGTATTGTGACACTTTGTGAAGAGTGTGTTTTCTGCATTTCTTACCCTTGCAGTAAGTTCTTCGGGTTTTTGGTACGTTAACCTAGGCACAAAATAACTTTTCGTCAAAGGAGGAATTGGATAATTCAAATATAAAAAAAAAATACATCCAAATTTAGGGTAGTGATGATAAAGTACATGCAAATAAGTGGATAAAATAATTGTTGCTACAAGATATTATCCGATAATGTCGAAACAAAACAAAACATACAAAAAATGTACGAAAGCAAACTTGCGTTTGTACATTATCAAATGTTGATTTTAAAAATTTTACTTACATACTTAGATGACTTACTTTAGGAATTTAGGGTAAGCGAGTAAAGTATAAAATGTTCAAAAATGGTATGGATAAAAATTGAGATGTTTTTAAAAATTGCGGACAGTCCTGAGATTTAAAGTGTCATTTGTTTTCTTTCAAACAATACATTAGACAAAAAAAAAAAAAAGCATTTATGAAAGATGAAAAAAAATAAAAAATTTTCACATTTTCCAGGTTTCATAAAATTAAAAGCAATAATTTTCTAACGTGAATACTAAGAGCTAAAATAAAAATGAAACGCTTCTACAGCAACACGTGTATCTTAATTAAAATCAAGTTTTCAATGATTGAAAAAAAAAATATTTAAAAAATATACATCAATGCGTTTATAGAAAATTAAGACATCTTTGAAACTAGCACATTTAATAATAATTTACAACGTGGAAATTGACTTTGTATTAATAATTTAACCAGTGTGATCATAGCAATTTTACCTTTATTCCCATTAATTGTTAACAAAATACTTCAAATAAAGAGCTATCGTGTTAAAATATACTTATTCAACAATAAAAAAAAAACGAAAATATAAAATAAGATTAATTGATGGCACTAGATTTGATTTTAGAAAAGAGAATTCAGAACTTACCATCTCGATCAGTACTCTGAACAGGCCGGAAAGAACGATTGTTATTCACTTCCGGTTTGACAACGCAGCAAATAAATCGTACGCATTAAGTTGATTTCGTTATGTAAAGCTTTTTTCGATATATTGCAAATTATGGGCTAATTTTTTCAAGATGTTTTAAAGTATTTCAGTTGGAGTTAGTGAAATTTAAGTTACTAATCTGACTTTTAGTCTTCAGCCCGAAAGGTCAAGGTCAACTCTGGCGCCCTTCTTGTTACACAAGAAACATTTTCGTTTTTTCCGGCCGAAATATGAGTTCTGACGCTCGTACCGCCCAAACTGAAGCCAACAATGCGAAAAATAAGGTGAGCATTGGTTATTATTTTCCTGTTTAGAAGAAGCATCACATTTTGCATTTTTTATAATTAAGAATAGATACTAAAATTATCTTCAATTGTGTTCATTTACTTGGAAAGGCAGTGCGCACCAAAAAGCCACTGTTATTGTTATGATACTTTTTGAAATTCCATATTTAGCGGCTTATATTTTCTTTGTTGTTTCGTCATGAAAATTAAGATCTTTTTTATGAGTTTAATGAGTCTCGGTAACTTCTCGATTAAGAGCAAAATTAAAGAACAACAAAAAAAAGTGCGCTTTTTTTTGTTCCCCAAAACAATCACTACTTAAGAATCCGTTGAAAAAGTAGAAACAATGCAAAATTCCAGCGAGATTTTCACTTTATTTTTACAGATTTCTAAAATTTTCTTTTTTAAATATTAATTACAAGTTAAACTTTGATATTAAAATTCGATATTATGAATAATGTTTGAGGAAATTAATGTTTCATTTGAATCTGACTAAAAATAGTTTCTACTTTTTAATAAAAAAAAGATTTATGTTCATGCGCATCTATGTAAAATTAGAATAAGAAAATGAGTTTTTCATGTATAGAATATTATTTTGAAGTTCTTTGACATTTTGTTTTGCTGTTTCTTCAGTTACAGACTGAAAATAAAAGTTAAAAAACATTATTTTGAAGTCCATTACAAAAGAACTCAGTACTTGATTTTTTATTAACTGTTGAAATAAATATGATTATTGAAAGAAAGTGTTTATTAGCAATAGACATGTTTGAGATTTAAATATTTTTATGTTCTGTTTCCAAAGAAAGACACAATTTAGATTTTGTTTATCAGATAAAAAAAGTTACGTTATTTTAGTCAATTGTGTAACTCATTTTCTTCTTGTAAGTTTTTTTGTTTTTTACACTCGTAACATTGATTATCATTTTAAAACTGTATGATGTCTTGTTAAGTGTAAAATATTGAATGACGATTTAAATGTTTAAGTTTTAGTTTTAATTTAAGGAATAAATTTAAAAGATCGTGATAAAAGACTTGACAGATCCAAGATTTATTGTTTTGGGAGGAACTAATTTTATTTCTTTTTTTAAATTTTTTTGTTTGTTTCTTTTACCTGTTTATAGAATATCGATCGCATGAGAAAATCGATCATTCTGTAGCTCATTATCACCATCTTTTCTTTTATCAATTCCATTCTTGTACGGGACACGCTTTTTTTTCTTTTTTTTTGTATATTTCCCTATTTTGTTTTTATTGTTTCATTTATCTTTTAAGTTTCTTGATTCATCGTAGAAGAAACCGTAGAAAATTCATTAAATCAAAATTTTTAATGTACTGATCTTTTGTCGAAATGGATCCGTTTTTTTGTTTTTAAGTAGTGCTTAGCTTAATGTTTAAGACTAAGAGTGAGTGATAGTTGTAATGCAAGTTGTGTAATTTTTTCAAGTTATTTTTATTTAACATTGTTTAGATAAAATAAAAATTGATCATGAACAAACATTTTCATTTTATTCACTACTTAAACAAGTAACGCCTTAAATTATTATTTTATTTCTCCATTTATTTTATTTTTATCTTACTTTTTAGGCTAAAAAAGAAATATCCATTTGCAGCGAAAGCTAATAATTCAGTTTGAGAACATTAATCACCAACCCACATTTTATGTCTTCAGTCTTCAACAACTGGTTATAATAAAACTTGAAAAAAATAGAGACGGTTCGTCCTAAAATCTTTTTTTTATCGTCACATTTTAGTTTATTTTCATTAAAAATATGCGCGCTTTTGACGAAACGGAATTGCTCTTTTTAATTATTAGCCACCTTTATTAAAGATAATAAGTGATGATAAAGCTTTGAACAATGAAAATTGAAAACATTAAAAATAAACATGATTTTTTTTTAATCTAGGTCAACGTTTTAATTCTGATTTATTCTCTTGCGTTTAAAACTAGTGTACGCATGTTTTTTTCTTTTTAATAAGAAACTAGCAAAAAGGATCGCTAAAGTCAGTCTGATATAGTAATATAGATAGTAGTAAATATTACATACTTTTCCTATTTCACAAATAAATTTTTAAGATTTCAATCATGTTTTTATTATTTTTAGAGTGGACACTACAATAAACTACACTACAGTATTACAGACTCATTTAACGACGTGATCTCTGTTTTATCATGAATCACTTTTTTTAGTTAGCTTTTGCAACATTTTTCAGTAGTATTAAAAAGAATAAAAAACCTTTATGTTCGCTTTGTTTTGTTTTTTACTTCATAAAGTTCTTTTTTGTTTTTGTTATAAAATTGAGTACCGTGTTCATATTATAATGGCATAAGTGATGATGACAAAAGGCGGGAGTATTAAGGTGGGGTGCTGCTGCTACTTTTTTAATTTTTTAGTTTGGTGGAGAAGCTTCTCAGTTTTAGCGTTCATTTTCTTTTAAGTGCTTCATTTTTTATTTTTTTTGTAGTAGTTTTATTCAAACGAACCATTTTCTTTTCGATAATCAGATTACTTTTAAAATAAATCTCACAAACGAAAAATGAACTGTTCATTTAAGAGAGAGTTGAAAACAATCAATGCTGGCGGCCGGCATCTTTGTTAAGAAGACATTTTTAGCGCCAACCGTCATTTTTTTCGTAATCAAGATATTTTTTTTAATTCCTCCTCCACGAACATTTTATTACCAAGTCTTTTTAAACAATAAATTTATTTTTTCAGGGAAATAGTACTTTATCAGCCAGCTTATTTTTTCACAAAATATTACCTATTTAAAAATAGACACGAGAAGCCATTGTTCGTGTCGCTTCAAAGATCTTTTTTTTTTCTCTCTCTCTCTCTCTTGATTTCCTTTTCTGTTTGAATAACTAGGATGAGGGTAGAATAATTCTTTTTAAATGTAATGAATCTCCTTCTAAAAAAATATTGATTTTGAAAACAAATCACTAAAGTAAAAAAAAAAAAAAATAGGTCAACATTTGTGAATGAAGATGATAAAAATCTTTTTTCGATATTTAATTATTACATTTGTGTCTATTTTTTTCTTCGTAAAAAATAAAACGAAGGTTTTCTTCGAAAATAGTTTAACAGGGTAAAATATTACAAAAAAATCATATTTGAAATTTCTTCCTTGACGTTATTTAACCTTGAAAAAATTGTTTTTGTTGCCCTTAATTTTTATTTTAGAAATCAGATTTTACGACTGTTGATACTTTTTTTTTTTTTTTTTTTTTTTTTATTTTTTTTTGCTGTCAAAATAATTGCGGACCCAATACATTTAGGATAAAATCGATAATGATTTAATTTTATTTTTAGATAAATGAACTCTGAGAAAATACGTAAGATTTGAGTCATGATTAAAAATGCCAATAATAAGCATCGTCTCTCTTTTTTTTTTTTCTTCTTTTTTTTTCTCAATCGATTTTCTACTTTCGTAGTTGAGAAACATCCCTTCCCTCAACACTTCGTTTTTTCGCTTTTAATTTAATTTTTCCTTTTTGAATGAATTTCTTTCATTCATTGAGTCACCCTCTAAGCCATATTCCTTAAAGTAAAGAACTCTTCTATAATCTTTGATTCTCAAATCGCACATTTGATGTTTTTTATTTTGTCTTTGATGTTTAAACTTGACAATGAGTCTTTATCTTTAGTCTAAAGACTTTGGAAAATTAAATACTGTTATTATCGTTGGTAGAAATTTACATTTCTTACCAATCATCATGACCACATATCTGTTTAAGGAAACTTTCAATTGCTACAAAAAAAAAGTGTTCAACCTTTCTTTTCTATTTAGTATTTATTTACTCTTAATTTCCTCTTAATAAAAAAAACACTTTGATGACAAAACTTTGTTTTTATTCAGTTTGGGGCCTTTTTTAATCATTTAGCTTTCAATTAAACCTAGAATGAAATCTTCAAGAATACTTTTTAGTTTTTTTTTTTAAATTTAATTTTAAGTTTACTGTTTAAGTATCGAAAATTCAGTGGAAATACCTACATGTCCACTTTTTCGGTGAAAAAATGGCATACCCTGATGAAAAAGGCCCCAATTTTTTTACAGAATATAGATTACAATCTATTTTTAAAATATTTTTTTATTATGCCAAAAAAATGTATTAATCTCTGACAAAAACTATTGATGCACATTTCTGAAAAAATATTACTTGTGCTAGAGTTTGTTTTTTGGTTTGTTTTGTTTTTTGTTTTTTTCATTTTGGGCGGGGGGGTAATCAGAAACCTAAATCATAATCAAACTATTTCAGGCAGAAGTTTGAAGGAAAACCTAGTAGGTCAAAATGCGACAAAGTTCTTTGGTAATTTTCAATTATATGGCTGCCAGGTGTTAAAAAAAATTGGCACCCGGCCACGGAAATTTTTAGCAAAAGCAGAGGATTTATCTGCAGTTCTTAACAAAAGATAGCAGCGATAAAGAAAATTAAGCCAAATTGACTTTGGCATATCTGGGTCAAAGATCAGCCAGCAATAAACGTTTAGAACACGCTGTCAACAGCTTTTAATAGATCCCACCACTTGCAAGATAATTTTTTACAATTTTTTAAAAATTATGTGTATGTAACAATATTGTTGCTCTTTTTTTTTTTCTCTTATAAAATTTGAATTATAAATGTATTTTTTGTAGCTTAAATGTTATCTTTATTCCAGAATTTTTTATGTTAAAATTAAATATATGTTAAAAGCCTAAATGTTATTTTTATTCCAGAATTCTCCCTCAAACGTAAGGTAATAAAAACAATTTTGGAAAGTGTATTCTTTTTCTTTTTCTTTTTTTATAGTTCTACTAACCAGGCTGATTAGTAGATCTGGTTAGCACAAATTATGGCATTTTTGTCCTACCATCCAATAATTAATTACATTAAGCATACTTTAATTTTTCTAATTTTCCTAAAATAACTTTTGAAAACAGTTTAATTGAATTTTACAAGATTTTTAAATGGGAAATTTGACATTTTTGTTTATAAAATTGTCAATAACGGTTGATAAGATTGAATTTACGTCAATTTTGATGACTCAAAAACCAAGATTTTTAGCTAAAATTTTAGATGTGCTAGAAAGGATTAAAAAAATACTCAAAAAATACTTTGGTGTCTTTCCTCTTGATAATGACATAAACATTTAGACAATATCAAAATTTTATAATCAAGTTTGTTTTTGTTTTTGTTTTTTTCATCGGGGTATGCCATTTAGTAAAATTTTGGGCATACCTATGCTAGAGGTACCTACTTTTATGTGTAGGAGTGATTGGAGAATTCAAGATTAAAGTTCAATTTGGGGATTTGATCTTATTTTGTCATTTTACTTAGTGCGCTCTGTAAATTTTTATGTCAATGAGATTCCTTGGAAGAAACTGAATTTTTATTTATTTATAATGTAGGTATCTCGACTAATTTGCTGTAAAGGAGCATATCATGATGGAAAAAACCCCAAACTTGATGAAAAAAAATGTTATCGTCTTGAGTTAAATAAGCTGGTTCACTTAAAAATTAAAAATACTGTCACTTCTGCCCTTCCATCTGATAAATTGCTCTAATGTCAGTTGTCAATACATTAACAATATTAACTTTTGTTTAAAAACAGTCAATAATAGCAGACATGATTGATTTTACGTCAATTTTGACTCAAAAAAAATAATATTTTTAGATAAAATTTTGGATATGCTAGAAAAGATTAAAGAAATTTAAAAAAAAATTTCAAGAAATGCTTTGGTCTTTCCTCTTAATAATGACATAAACATTATACAATAAAATAAATTGTTTAATCAAGTTTGGGGCTTTTTTTCATCAGGTTATGCTCTTTTTTTAGTGAATTATTGAACACATCTGAAATGTTTCTTAGGAAAGGCCAAACAAAGTATTTTTTGATTATTTTACTAAATTTTTCCATCCTTTTTAGAATATTTGAAATTTTGATTTACAAATTTTTTTCTTACATCAGTGGGATACCATTAAAAAGTGGTGATTTGTTTTGGAGGTGTTAACTTAGGTACCTTAATGAGATTGCTATAAAAAAGTATAGCATGATGAAAAAGACGCCAAACTTGAAAACAAAACTTTATCACCTAAATCTTTATGTTATTATTAAGAGGAAAGATCAAAGTATTTTTGGGTTATTTTTTTACGTTTTTTTAATCGCATGATACCTCCGGTCTTCCGTAGATTTCATTTACAGTGTTATTATTGACACAAATTATATTTTTTTTAGTTTGTAAGAATCTTTGGAAATTATATTCTGTAAATATATATCTACTTAATAACAACATTTGTTAAATTTTACAAGAAATAACAACATAATGTAAAAATAATAAAATATTTCAGAAATAACAAATAATTGTTTTCAAAATTCATTTTTCATCGAAATATCATTTTACTTTCAGGCAATATTGTCCATATTCATTAAAATGAATAAAAGCAATTAAAAGCTTTTGAAATTAAATAATATTTTTGTTTTATTGAGTTTTGTATGTTACAATTCAGAGAGGATTGAGGTGGTCCAACTAAAAAAAAAAAAAAATGATTTGGTTTCCTCAAAGCCTTGTGCTTTTAACTAATATAATCACTAATCTTCCCAAAATTGAAATTATAATGTTTTTGTACAATTAGTTTGGGGGGTGTGATACATATGAAAAAATATTTTTGCCATTACTTTAAAAAAGAAAAACATTTATAATACGTTCCATCATTTGTGAATAGTTTTCATTAAAAACTGACATTATTTTTACAAGATTTTCAAATTTAATGTCTATCATACAGAAAAAATGTGCTAAAATTTTATGTTATTTTACTAGTTCTGGTGACACAATGAGAAACAAGGTTTTTTAATCAGAATTTAGAATGTGCTAAAAAGAAGGAAAAAAATTTTAAAATAATTAAAAAATACTTTGATCTTTCCTCTCAATAATAACAAATATTTAGAGGCAAAAATTTTGTTTTTGCTAAGTTTGGCGTCTTTTTCATTATGCTATGCTCTGTTTTTAGTGATCTCGTGAAGATACCTAAGCATAGCATGATGAAAAAGACACCAAATTTCATGAAAACAAAATTTTATTGCCTAAATGTTTGTTATTATTATTAGGAGGAGAGAAAGTATTTTTAATTA
Source organism: Acanthosepion pharaonis (assembly GCA_903632075.3). Classification (NCBI taxonomy): domain Eukaryota; kingdom Metazoa; phylum Mollusca; class Cephalopoda; order Sepiida; family Sepiidae; genus Acanthosepion; species Acanthosepion pharaonis. The sequence goes on from CAHIKZ030003126.1 coordinate 114,684, forward strand.
TTTAAAAAAATGTTTTCCTTCTTTTTAGAAAATTCTAACTTTTGATTTAAAAAAAAAAAACTTATCCTTGTATCAGCGTAACTATTAAGTAGCAAAATTTTTTTTTTTTTTTTTTTGACAGACATTAATTTGGAAAATCTTGCAAAAATAAAAATAATTGTTGGGTGTTAATAAAACTTTCAGAAACTATTCACAAATGATGGAAATTATTGTCATGGCAAAAAGAATTTTTTATATTTATTTCCCCACCACCACCCCTTCAACTAAAAAAATGTATTGGTATAATCTCATGAAATTTATGATCTTATTTTTATATTATCTCAAAAATGATATTTTTCCATAAATGAAATATCAAAATGAATGGAAATAAAAATAATACAGTAAAATATAATCAATGTACATAAAATTATAGTGATATTATAGTGATATTTTGATAAAATTTCATAAGAAAAGGTACCTATAAGTTTATTGGACAGCTTTCTTATGAAATTTAATCTCACTCTTAACAATCTTATTTTAATTTTTCTTATAATATATTTTCCATAAAGCATCGTAAATGTAAAGGTTTTCACCTTTACGTTTACAATGATTTTAAGTACAAAAAAAAATTAGAATGCTGGAAGTTTTCCTTAAAAATAACAAAGTTGGTTTACTTAAAACTAAATAATTATGTCACTTCTGTCCTTCTGTATGGTAACTTTCTCTTATGTAAGCTGTCAATACGTGATGAAATTGTCACATATCATCCATCAAATGACACCAAATGTTAAGATCAGCTTTGTCATATTTTTAAACTACATTTTTTCAGCACAGAAAGTAATGTTTGTTTCAAAATATTTTTAAAAGAATTTGTAATGGAGATTTTCATTTTGTTTATAAAATGAAAAAAAATGGTTGACATGATAGATTATCTGTCAATTTTACTGACTCGAGAAAAAAAGATTTTTAATGAATTTTGGATGTGCTAGGGACAAAAAAAATACTTTGATCTTAATAATAATATAAACATCAAGTTTAAGGCCCTTTTTATTCATTCTATAGCGATCTCATGGAGGTAACCTGTTGAATGACAGTAAAGATCGATGTATTGGTAGCTTAGGTTAGGAGAAGTTATCAGACAGAAGAACAGGAAAACAAAACTAAAAATGCAACACAAAGACAAAACAAAACAATGTTAGTTGGACCCGTCCACCTCTCAGAGTGGCCAATGTATTCTGCTGATAGACAGAATCAGGAAGCACATTCAGTAATCAAGTGGGAAGGTGAAAAATAAACAACCGAATGGGAAAATAAAAGGATGACCCAGTCAAAATGAAAAATCGGAGACAAACAAACTGGAGAGGTTGGGAAAGAGAATTTGGGGAACAACACTTATTCTCATTAACTAGAAAAACATAGTGAACCAGGGGTTGGTTCACCAGAAACTGCCCTGTTGCATCAAGGGGACTTAAGAGAAAATCAAGGCTAGCCCCATCCACACAAACCAGGCTCACCTCAATCACCCACCTCTTGTTGAAATCTGTCGCAATCAAATGCTTTCTATCAGATCTGATTTTTATCATAAGCTGATGCTTAAAGAAAACAACCAGATCCCGATGCGAATAATGTTTGTTTTGCAAGATTCCCTGCTTTCACCACCATTCTTGCCACAGCTAACAATGTAAAAAAAACAAAGAAAAACACCATCCGGTTCACTATGGTGAATGGGGGCAACATTGTCAAACGAGATTGATGGACACAAGCTGATCAGGAACCATATGAGCCATCAATTTGCCAACATAATCCCAGAAAGGACACACCTGAGGACAATGGTAAAAGGTGTGCAAAGCTTCTAAGCCAAGGTCACACCAGTGACAGTCTGGCAAATCTGCCTTGCCCCATCTGAAGGTTATTTTATTGAGAGGTAGCATGTTGCGAATCAATCATCAGCTAAGTGAGAACTCAAGATTTGCTGAGATAATCTGCCACTGGCACACAAGGCCAAAAACTCTTGATGCCGACAAGCCAAGCCACTCGAACTGGATCCTTCACCACCACCTCCACTAATTCACGATACTTTTCTCGGCCTTGGAGATTATTGTAACTGGATCAAGGAAAGACCTTCAAGGCCAACCAACACTCGCTGAGGAAACTCAACAACCTTCTACGACTGTGATGATGCTTAGCTCAATAAATGAGAGGAGTGATGGGAAGGCATCCCTAACAGTACACACCAAAATCTATCCCTCCATCAAAATGTGGCATAGGAAAGCCAACTTTGAGGCGTGGCGATGACTCACCAGGTGTGGCAATCGCAACAACAAGGACACTTCTTTACAGACCCAGTGTTTGCGACCACTCCACAAGAGGGAGGTCAACACACACTCGATTACCTCCATACGGGTCCTGCAAAGAGGAAGTAGAGCCAAGTGCTAAAGGATAAGAGGCAAGACATACATGTCACATGCCTCCGCCCTACCCTTCAAGGACAACCTCCTTTGGAGCCAAGTCCGGACCAACCAATTCTTCTTCAGCTGGAGTCCAGGCCCAAATGTTGTCTTCTACACCCTCTATGATCATGCGGATCAGATGCAAGTTGCTTTGAATTGTTTGTCAGCACAAGTGTGCTCAGGTCCCAACAAGCTTGCAACAACTGACTGCAAGCACTCCGTTGGGATCTTGGCCAAAATCTTTAACACTGTTAAACACCCTTGCCCTTTTTCAACAGCGTGATCACACCCCCTGGAAATCTGTTACTTTACAAATGTCTGTGTCTAATCTGGATAGCACAGAATTATACAAATTTACCTATGAACTTGTTTGAAAGTTTCCAAGTATTTTGCAAATATAATTTTCTCTCTCTCTCTCTCTCTAATCATAATTCTCTCATCTATACCAAATCTAAGTTGAATAAAAAAAATTGTCAGGTAATTTAATCTCTTTTCAAAACTATTTGTCTCTTTTATTATGTTTTATTATCTTAACTGGACCAAGGAAAGACTACAGATACACCTGTTAGGAAAGTGAACATGTTAAATAGATATTTGTTGGGGGATGTACATGATTTTGTTTTGGATTTTCATCAAACCTAGTGACTTAAAATTCGTTAAGATAATGAAAATATTTTCTAGTAGGAAATTTATTGTTTTTATCTTTACTTTAAATGACACAATCCATTTTTGTTTTGCCCTTTAATAAGCATCACTTGAAATTCTGTTTTATTTTCTTGATATTCTTTAACTAAATAAGACCCCACCTCCCATTTTTGGTTTGGTTTATTATATACTCAAATAATAGAAGAAAAAAACAATTTTATTTGTTGCATTTCATTAAAGAAACCTCCTTTTCATTTGTCACTCACCAACTTTAGATAATATATGTAATAAGGGATATAATAAATAGATTAATATTTTAAAATTACTTCATATAAATATAAAACATGGGATTAGTACAAAAGGAGATGAAAAAGATTTCTGACATTTTTCTTTTCTTCTCCCAATATGAAGAAAAGATTAATTTGTTTATCTAAAAACAATTGTAAATCAGATCTGATAATGGGTGATGCGCTTGTTTTCACACACTTTTTATAAGTATTTAACTATTTTCAAATTAAAAGTTACTTTATATATATATATATATATATATAATGGACTATCGCATCAGTTTCAACGTATGAAGGTCTAACAGCTTAACTGATTCAGTTATGAAATTTTGTGCAACTATATTAAGTGGCACTTAAAACCCACTAGTAATTTAGAAAGGGGGCCACATATGGGGCAAGAGTGAAGATTGTGGGATGAGGTCACTGTTAGAGTGGCTGACCTTTTGATCTTGCTTTTGATTCTTGAAGATGATTCAAACTGCAGAGTTCACTAAAACACGTTGATCTCCATTCTACTCGCTCCAAGGCTGGCATCCAGCTAGCGTATATGGTACCTGTATGGAGTCCACAACTCTGAGCCATACAGAAGTATGGCAACTCTGTAAACCCGAATTTTCGTATCCAGTCGAATATCCCGCTCATTCCACAAGCAATGCAAAGTTTGCTGAAAGCACTGGTAGCCTTAGCAATCCGATGCCTGATTTCATCATCTAAAGTCCTGCTGTAGTTGACTTTGTTACCAAGAAAGGTGAAAGACTTTACATTAGGTACCTCCGGTCAATTTTTCGATACCTAATGTTTTGTTTTTTTTTAAGTAGCCATTTTCTTAAATTTTGATAAATTTGTAACCAAAAAAAATTTGATTTTAAACTTCTTCCTAAAATAAATTATATATTTTTGACATGCTATTTGAGTAAAATTACAAAATTTACAGTTAAAGTAATTTTATTTGGAACAAACATTACTTATAGCATTAAAAAACTGTATCCAAACATTTCTTAATGATGTGTCTGAATAACTTAAACAAAAAATCACTTCAATGAAATATGACCCAAACTAAAATAAATACCTAAAATAAAAATTAAAAACTAACTTAGAAATTTTGAAAGGACATTAACGATGTGAAACAGAACTGGATCTTGAAGGGAAATAATTGCAGTGCCTCGGATGACAATCAAATCATGTGACCTTTTAAGGATTATGTCATGTATAGATTCCCTATAGATAGAAATTAGGAACGTTTTTTCACTAAAAATTATTTTTAAAATATTCGGATACAAACAACTGTTATTAGCGTTAAAAATTTTGATTCATGACTTTACTTTTCACTTAACCATATCACCAAATTGCATGTTTAAAAAAAAGCAATGAAGAATTTTAAACAATTTTTGAAATATTAATATTATAAATAAATTTTTTAAAAAAAATGAAAAATAATTTTGTAAAAATATATTATTCATCGAAAAAGTTTTATTTCTTCAGGCAATAATGTCATTAATATAACTTATTTACAAAAGCAAGTAAAAGCTAATTAATGTCAGAGTTGGGTTTTTTTGTTTTTTTTTTTTACAATTCAGAGCAGATTTCCAATGAAACCTGTAACTTTTGCAAAAAAAAGACTGGTGATTTACTTTCTCTAAAAAATCCTGTTTTTCACTAATAAAAAAAACCTCCCATTCTTAAAAATTTAATTTCTCAAAATTTCATAAAAATATGTACTGGGGTGGGAACATTAAAAAAAAGGATATTTTTTACCAACATTTTCTAAAGAAAAAATTTCAAAAATAATTTCATTCATTTCTGAATATTTCCTGAGTTTCATTAAAATCCAACAATTATTTGAATTTTGCAAGTATTTCCAAATCAACGTGTATTTTCCTTGGGGAAAGCACAGAATAAAATGAACCTTTTTTTTTTTTTTATTCTTTTCGAATGTTGTCATTAAAAAAAAAAAAAAAAAAATATTTTTAACCAAAATTTTCAACTTTGTTTTCGTTGAGTTATGGGCCTTTTTTTTCATCATGCTATGCTACTTTTTTACACAACCTAGTGGAGGTACTTACTTTACATAGGCTTTGTCTTCTACTTTCAATGGTCTCTCTGGAAATTTGTAGACTGGTGGGTTTTGTTTCTCACCACAGAATTGGTTCGGAGTAGGACAAGGTTGGTGCACTACTTCAGTTTTCTTAATGCTAAGACCAAAGGCTTTAGATGCAGCAGAGAAACAAACAACAAATCACAAATAATTTGCGTATGAAGGTGGGTCTTGGCTTTGAAGCGCTGATGATTGAAGGGACCACCAGTTGTTTGAAACTGAAACTTGACATCACTCTCTGTGTCTGTAAATGCATATTTCAGCATCACCGAGAAGAAAAGGGCAAAAAGGACAGGGGCCATGACACAACCTTGCTTGGTGCCATTTGGGACATCAGAGGATACTGACATACCATCAGACACGATATTAGCTTTCATTCCTTCATGAAAGGAGATGATGACCGTTACCATGTTTTCAGGGATGTTGTGTTTCTTCAAGACTTGCCAAAGAGCCTCTCGATTCACAGTGTCAAAGGCCTTTGTCAAATCCACAACACCATGTGCAACTACTGGTTTTTCTTGCAAACCTCTGCAACTTGATGAAGAGAAAATATGGTGCCACAACCCGACCAAAAACCACACTGCGATTCAGGATAGATGTTGTCGACAAGGTGTATAATGATTCTGTTTAGAATCAGTCTGGCTAGGATTTTACCTGCAATTGAAAGTAGTGATATCCCCTGTTGATTATCACAAACTTACCTGGAACCCTTGTTTTTATACAGGTGTTTGATAGGGGCGTCTTTATAATCCTGTGGGACACAGCCTGCCTTCCATATCTCCACGAAAAGATGTAACTTTTTTACCACCATGCTTATACACTTCAAGTGGAATAGGATCCTTAGGAGTAGGTGATTTTCCAGATGAGATTTGCTTGATGGAGTCAATTACCTCCTGATGGTAGGTTCAAAAGACAACTCTGGAATTTCAGGATTTTGCTCAATTGATGTGATGGCTTCCTCATCAGTAACCGAAGTGGTGTTTAACACAGTTTGGAAATGCTCTTTCCAGTGATCTAAAATGTCTGACTTATCCGTTAAGAGTTTCACCATCTGCTGTGGAGATTGAAGCAACACTACTTTTCTAAGGGCCGGAAATGCTCTTGAGGCCAGCATAGAAAGCCTTTAGATCCTTTCTATTTGCAGCTTCTTGGAGTTCAGTGGCCTTTTCAGACCACCAAAACTCTTTCATGGCTCTGAGGATTCGTTGAACATGACTTTTGCACTTCTTATCATATGAGTTCTTGTCCTCAATCTATGCTTTATGAGAAAAGTGCAATTAGTCTATAAGCTGCTGAACTTCTGTATTATTATCATAAAACCATTCTTGATGTTTACGATGTGGTAGATCGAGAACCTCCAAGGATGTAGAATATGTTGCATCATGCAGAACCTTCCAAGATGATTCGATATCATTGGTAATGTTTACAGCATCAGGTTTGTCAGAGAGCTCAATTTTCATTTCAGTTGATTTAAGAGGCAGTACATTAATGCACTTGGGCACTATAGATTTTATAATCCTTCGGTTCTGCAGATGCAGTGTAGCTTTACTCCGGAGTAGAGCGTGATCTGACAGATAGCATGTTGTGTGGAATGAATGCGTCATCTTAAAATCTTCTATGTCCCATCTTTTGGTGATGATGTAGTCGATCAGATGCCAGTCTTTCGAACAAGGTCTTATGACAGCTGGGTTGCTGATAGAAGGTATTAGTGATACTAAGGTCAAATTCCTTGCAGTTAGTGAGAAGGCATAATCCATTAGAATTCACATGACCAATACCATGGTGACATAAAACGCCCTTCCAAGAATGATAATCATTGCCAACACAAGAATTGAAGTCACCTGTAAGGATTAATTTATCCTTATGTGGAACTTTGGAGATGACATCCCAAAGGAGATTGTAAAAATCATCTTTTTCTTTATCTGAACTATCTAAGGTTGGCGCATAGCAGCTAACCATCGTCACATGGGTGTTGCACTCCAGATTGAGGGTTAATGCCATTATGCAATCAGATACACCTTTAGGTAAGGAAGGCAGTGAGCTAGCAAGGTCTGACTTGATGGCAAAACCAACACCAGACTGGCATGGCTCTTTCTCAGTCTTGCCAGCCCATAAAAATATTCACCTTTTCCTTCCCTAAGCTGAGAATTACCAGCCAGACGTGTTTCACTAATGGCTGCTATTTCAATGTTATATATCTTCAACTCGAGAGAAACAAGCTGTTTTACACTCTGGTGCAGAATCATTGTCCCGGAGAGTGTGAACATTCCAGGATCCAAAATGGAAATTCTTCTTATATTTATTCTGATCTTTCTTGTTTTGACTGCTTTATTGGATAGCCAGACAGCTACAGCAGACTGCCAAGTCTCTGTATGAGAAGTAATGTTTAGGGCTCCTTTTATCACCCCTTCCCCATAATAGGGAAAGCAGTGCAATCCTAAATAGGGCTGCTTTGTCACCAATGGAGGACACGGACATCACAATTGCTCATGGGTTTGTGAAAGAACGCTCATCACCCATTGGTCTGCTACTGTGTAGAGCTACAGCTAGATCCTTCCAGTAATATCCTTTACCTGATCACATTGTTTTCACTCTCTAGCCAGCGAATCTTGCAAGTGAACTGTGTGGACAAGGACGAATCAAGGTAAACCACCAGAAAACCCACACAAGTTGATTAAAGTGGTGAAAGCTTGTGCAGAACCATCCATACTTTTTGGAACTATTGATACACTCAGTCAGTGCAAATAAATGCCACAGACAAAGTAGACAAAATACCTCAGGCTTTTTGTGTAAGAGTTTTCCATCTAGACCAGTCATGTTCTATAACACTAAAGAACTTGTTCAGCCCTGGTAGGCATTATTTGCCCATAGCTGGGATCCTAACAGGCTTTGCCACCCTGGGTCAGGGCTGACCTGGAAACAACAATTAAAAGGTGGTTTCATGCTCCTCAAATCCTCCAATCTTCTGATGAGAAGACTTGCTTCGGATGTAGTTTATCATCATATTTAAGACATTGTGTGTGTGTGTGTGTGTGTATATATATATATATATGTATATATATATATAATGCATGATAGATTTAGAGGGTGGTTAAAGTCCAGTGCTGTCCATTACCCTTAAAAATAAGGTACAGTAGATGAGCAATGAAGGTACTAATTCTACCCAATGCCCCCTATACACACAAAAAGTGATTTTTTTTGTTTTTTTCTTTATACATTGGATGTCAGAGTAAACAGAATGAAACTAAATGTGTCAATATATTGCTATGTATATATTAATAAAATAAAATAAAGAAATATAAGGTTATTATTAAAATATTTTATAATTATTATTATAAATGTTGTTTATTATATATGTGTATGTGCTTGTGTAAAGTATAAGAGAAAATTCTTGTTGCTTAAAAAGTAAATTAAAATTGAACGATAACAATGGAACAAATTGGCTAGCAGTAAAAACAAAACAAAATAAAGTTATAACTGGGAACACATTTACAATAAAATTGAAATTAGGTTACTTTGCAAATGTAAAGAGTTAAAATTCATACTACTAAGAAACTTTGAATATAACTAATAATAGATGAAAACAAAAAGAATCAGCAATAATGAGCCAAAATGAGTCAAAGATAAAAAAATAGACATTAAAAAAAATGCTTTCCACTAATTCTGAAAATCACGACCACTTTTGTAGAAACAACAGCAGATAATTAGATGTTACAAAAAAATTAAAATTATTCATATCATATATATATATATATATATGTTTATAAGGGAGGCCACATATGGAGCAAGTGTGAGGATTGAGATGAGATCACTGTTAGATTGGCTGACCTTTTAGATCTTGCTCTCGCTTCTTGAAGAAGGTTCAGACAAGCAGATTGAAAATTGCTGAGTCAACTAAAACACGTTGATCTCCATTCTACCCGCTCCAAGGCTAAGATATATATATGTGTGTGTGTGTATATATTTTGTTACGCCTGGGGTTTTCTTGGGACTACGATATCCGGGACACAACAAGAAAATTAAAAAAAAAAAGATAAGTAAGAGATCCCAAGGTTCAATATAAAAATAAAGAAAAGAACGTTGGGAGGGGAATTCTCCAATTCTGGACGTCGGTAAACACAGAGAAAAAATGAACCATATGCAGACACAGAACAACCGAAGACGACACGAGAATATATAATACAAAGAGTGTGAAAGTAAGAAAAAGAAAACTAAATAATACAAGGGATGGGGAGATAAGTTACCAATTAAACAGATACTAATGCGGCGAAATATATGTGAATACAGAGATAGCAGACATAGAAAAACATGCAGAAACTTACATAAGGTCGGAATCGACATCGATTGATTATTATCAGGGTACAGTTTGATCAAAAGGATATTCATACACTTCTCTGAAAGTAAAGAATAGGATTGTCAATGTTCTAATATGAGTTTTTAACTGGCGACGTCCAATCCGTGTTGATGGCGAGGAGAACACCCAGAAAAATCACGGGAGTGTAACTGACTAGGGTTGAGGATGTTGTTCTAGATTCTCGCGTCGGTCCTTTGGTTTTTGGTGGCATCTAATTCTTCTAACGGCAAACAGCTAAGACTGGTTTTGGTGACGTCTGATTCCTCTAAAAGCCAGCAGCTAAGTGAGATCATTGTCACCTCCACATGTGCGAAACGAAACTGCTACGAGTTGAGTCACATATTGGCCTACAAAAAAAGGTGTGCGTCATTCACGGACCCTGTTACTGTCATTTGCACTTATTTATCAAACAGCGTTCGTTTGGCCTACGGCTATGGACCTTGTTAATGTCATTCGCATCTATCTGTCAAACAACGTTTGTTTGACCTATGCATCAGAGACTATGTAGGGAATGGGGGGGGGTTCTTTTCTAAGAACTGGCCCTGACTCATCTGGGCATAAAAAAAATATATCCCACAATCTGCATATTCAAGAAATAAAGAAGTTATTAAGATTCATATGCTTCGTCGCAAATACACAATGTACTAAAATATACTTATAAAATCTTAGGTGAGGGTACAAATATGGGGTTAACGTACCCCACCACCACCACCACCACCACTACCACCACCAAAAAATGAAAAAGGATCGCTTGCGATTCTTTTTCAACACCATAGGAAATGGGATTTAAAAAAAAAAAATAAAAGATTTACTATCCTGTTTCCTTTTTATATATATTATATATATATATATATATATATATATATATATATATATATATATATATATAAAGGGTATATGTTTTATTAATGTTAGCAGTTTGAAGCCTAAAGCATTTGCACATACATTGTTGGTGATTTTGAATACCTAGATTATATTCTTGCAAAATCAGGCTCCAATTTAATAGTTTCGATTCTTACTTTTCTTCCATAATGCAGGAATGTGATAGGATTTTGGTCAGTGTATACTGTTGTTGGATTCTTGGATGAAGACACGTATAACATCAAAATGATGCAGGCTTAAGATAAGGTTAGAGTCTTTCTCCACAGTCAAATAATTTTGCTGGCATAAATTAAATTTCCGCATGGCTAAAGAGTTTAAATGACAGGGTGTTCAATGTTATTAGAATCGACCTGAAGCAGAACGGAACCCATTTAACATCACTGGCATTGACTGCCAGGCTAAAAGGTTGAGAAAAATCCAGGGCCTTCAGAATAGGGTCAGAACATAGCAAAGAATTAATCTGTTCGAACATCTCTGACAGGAGAGGGTTCCAAACAAATTTTTTTTTTTGATAACTGCTAATGAGTGGTGATTTTACATCAGAAAAGTTCCAGCAGAATTTCCTTTTTATCCGCCATTCCAAGGAACTTATCCTTTAGGCTTGATGTTCCAGAGGTCTGGGACGTTCAAGATGTCTTGAACCTTAGCATCAATGGGGTAGATTTTGCCATATCCTACTGTATGACTTTATGTCAATTTATTAAAAAAACTCATTATTTGATAGATGGATGGTAAGATTCGCGTCCGTCGGAGCCTATAGAAAACATTCTGTAATGTTGTTTTTGGTCTCCCAGTAATTGTTGTAGATTATTATGTCATTCATCAAACATTTTTAAACTATTAGGTAGGTCTTGCATACAGTAATTCATCATCCATTGAAATAAAATTTTTCAAATAAATGAAAGGCATGACGCGATTTTGGTATAGAATTGAAATGACTTTTTAAAAAAGCTGATATTTCTTTTGCACTCAAAAGAGGCACACACCAAAAGCCCCTTCAATTTCCAACTTGGTGATATACGCCAAACTTTACCGGAACAAAATTATACAGTCATCCATTCAGGGAATGGGATGGGAATAAAATAAAAAGAGTATTCACCTTACAGTAGTCCATGCAAAACCATATCAAGCCATCAGGTTTTTGACCAGTACAATGGAATGTTTGATTAAACTCTGGCTGGGTTTGATTATCCCATGAGAACAGAAGACATTTTCCACTTCTTTAAGATTATTCCAAAAAAAATGGGTTGACAATTATGGATGTTGCTTAACGGGTTTGGCATTTCCTAAATCTACATCATGTTGAGCAATATCAGTCCATCTAGGTTCTATTCAAAATAAGTGGAAGTTTAAAATGAGATGGGTTATTTTTTCCTTTCGTAATGGGAAAAGTGATTTAACTTTGACGAGAGAAATTTGACAAGTATTTTGAAAAGCAACCTCAGGGGATGATCCTTTTTCTTCAGTTTCTGGTATACATTGCATGACTAGAGGCATATAAAATCCATCTATGGCTAGGATGGGTCTTGTTTCCCATATAATATGGTTTCAAATAAATAATAGCATAACATTTGTGTGATTTTCATCTGGAGGTGTTCACAATGTTCCTTCTGGGAAATTTTTGTAAGGACCGTGAAAGTGAGCCATCAGGTGATGACCAGACAAGGGTAACAGCACCAGTATATTTTGTCTTAAACATCAATTTTTTTTTAATAGTGTTTCGATCCTACTGTCTCTTCATCTTGTTCTGGGCCATTTTAAGTTTCTCTGTTAATTCATAAGCCTCATGCAATCGGGTTAAAAATGGGATACATATTTCTAATATCGATTCGATTTGCTATGGTTTTTGTAGAACATCTTTCCTGTTAAAAATAGATAAAGAATTCTACTGTGTGTGTCCGAAGACTTTCTTGAACGGGCTGAATCCCAGTGATTCTTCAAATTTGGCGAAGTAATTTTGCCAATATCAAGAAACAGGATAATGGTCAGATGCAACAGTTAGATATGGCATTGTTACAAATGCAGATAAAAATTTGAAAATAAGGTTAATCTCCTTGACAACAGAAGAGGTCATCGGAGTCTCTTTCATTTTGGGGAAGCATTTAAGTAAAAGGAGGTGAGAGACTATATTTCTGTTAGTGTTATATATTGTCTTCAGCCTGTTGGGAAAATAATGAATCATTTATTGAATTGTTGCAATGTATGTATGAAGCATGATAGTGACTCTAAACCACATTCCCTGACACCAGCAAACCATATTTGCTCTGAAACCATTCAAGACTAAGAAAACTTTATTCAAGATTTTATGAATCATCCAGAACATTGTATAATTCTTCACTTATTTTGCACCTGTGTGTGTACCAGGGAATGGAACAACTCTAATAGCTTGCACTGTTCAAAGTCATTTGAAATAATGAAAATCAAACTCAGAAAGGAGCATTATTTGTAGTATTTGTTCAAATGTCTGGGTCAAAGAAATGCTAATTTCATAAAGCAACAATTGAATTTTTGTTTTACTTTTTGTAAATATATCTGAAATTATCTTTTTTGATGGAATACTGTAATTTAAAGAGTTTAATAATAATTTTATTAAATTAAATGTCAGATGTTACAGAATATAAAAATATCAAACAGCAATCATTTCTCTATCAGATAATGGATCTCCCAGACCTGTGGTCATTAATATCCCAAATTTTCTTCTTGGCCAATATTGATTCTATAGTAGTTTGGTGTTTCGTTGGAGGTAATATAGTTCTTGGCACTGGAATGTCTGTTTGAACATTCATTTTGTTTTTTTTTTCTTATCTGCAAATTTTTGCTTCTTCTGGATGAACATTTTCTAAGATGGTTTAACATATTAATATTATATTTAAAATTTTACATGATTTGCCACCCTTTGATATGATGGCTTGACATGACTTGCAGACAGATGCATTCTTATTTGGGATTGACATTCAAAAATATTCCAGTGAAACTGGTTGCCATAATGGTTGATGGTTGTTGTCAATATTTAATACAAATTTTTATGTATTTAAATTACTTATGTTTGATATCTAATTAGAAATTTATCTCAATAAATATGCATTATCTAAACCAGAAAAATAAAAATATATATGTAATGGTAGCACAGGTCCAAAAATGAGGAACAAGAGTATGACTGATGAAGAATGCTTTATTTTTCGTTCGCACGTAGTCGCAATTTACTGTACAATTCCTCATTAATCAAAAAAACTGAAAGATAGAGAAATAATTTTCTTTTGACAGTGATTTAAAGTATAAATTAGTAATGTTAATTTGATAGGAAGTGAAAGGAGAGAAATTTTCGACCTTACCTCTATTTGCTTCAAATTCAGCCCATTAATAAAATTAAAAGGTCAACATTTTAGCTGCACACCATGCCTGTTATTTGAAAACCAATAGACGGTGCATTCATTAACTTGATTTAACTTGTCTTCGTTTACAGTATAATTAAATTAATATTAGTACCATTTATCCATACAACAAAAATATACTGATAAATTGAACATTTGAAAACCCTGTTATGGCCTTAATTGTAATAGGCCAGTTTGTTTATCATTTACGAACTAGTATATATATATATATATATATATATATATATATATATATATATATATAAATATATATATATATATATGTACATACAGACGTACATGTGTGTGTATATTGAGATGTATATATATCTGTATCTATCTATATATATATATGTATGTTTGTATATATGTGTATCTATATATAGGTGTGTGCATGTACACATAGTGCTATTCGATAAAAAGTGACTCACCTGACTTTTTTTACTTAAAAAATTTTTCTATATTGTTTTTGGGTTCAAACTAATTTTAATCTTACTAAACCCTCTTCCTGACCAATTTTGTCAGTAAAAAAAAGTTTATTCACCCTAAGGTATTCTATTGATAATTATAATTTTGGATATCAGTGGGATTTAGGAAAAACTCTGTGCAAAAAAGTGACTCACTTATTTCCAGCAACTAGTAATCAATAGAAACATAACCGAAAACTTTTCACCTATTGTTTTTGGGTTCAAACTAATTTTTAATCTTACTAATTGTTATTGTGGAACACACCTATTCTATAGTTAATAGACTCTCCCACCTATAATAAGTAGGAGTAGTAAGAGTAACGAGTCGGTCGGTAAGTCAGACGACAGTTAGTCGAATACTAAAGTATCAGTGACCACAACTAGATTACTCTGCGTTATACCTATTATATCAAGTTCCTAACATTTTGTATGTTGAACCTATTTTAGGACCGACTTAGTACAAATACAAGCCTCCACTGTGAAATCACTCCACAACACTAATATAAAGACCCCTTCCTGACCACCGAGTAAAGTTTACTCACCCTACGGTATTCTATTGATAATTATAATTTTGGATATAAATGGAATTTAGGGAAAAACTCTGTGCAAAAAAGTGACTCACTTATTTCCAGCAACTAGTAATCAATAGAAACATAACCAAACAGCTTTAAATCTTACTTATTATAAAACGCAGATTGTGTGTGTGTGTCTGTACATTTATATATGGGATCGTATTTCCTACATTTTTCAACCGATTTCAACAAAACTTCACAGGACTATGTAAAATTACCTGGCGGTGGTTCTGACAGCGCCAAGAATTGGAAAAACACAATTGTTTTTGCATGAAATCAATTTGAAAGCACGGTTAAGTGTATCACACCTAGGCGGAAGTTACTGCCGGCTACTCAAACGTCCGAATTCCGTAAAGTTCCGGTGACTAAGCGTTTCTTTTTTTTTTTTTTTTCAGAGAATGATACACAAAAAGTAAACAAATGAAACCTAAACATACACAAGTCCTCCTAACTAAAAATAATAACCGGAAACTACTTTAATTACACATGGTGTCCAAATGAAACCCATGTGTACAGTCATAATGCGAAAGTTAATTTTTAGTCATCAACCAAAAGATATTGCCAACCAGCTACGATGCTAACATCAGCTACCATAAACACAGCCGATTTCTTCAACCAAGGGGAATTTTTTCCCCTGCCTGAGTGTATGCGCTGGGTCCCCACATTAATCCGAATTTTGTGTCACATCTCATTTCCGGGTTTGGGGAACGAAGGGTAAAATTCCGGGAATTTTTTGCCCCTTTTTTCACCTTCATTCCTTTTTGGGAAAAAATTCCGGGAAAAAAAA